>JAVSCE010010610.1:0-402222 GCA_032199065.1 Smutsia gigantea | reverse complement strand
AAATGTGTCATAACCATACAATGGAATATTATTAGTCCAAAATGAAAAAAATGAAGTGGTGATACCAAAGGCTTTTGTTTCTTCTGCTTTTGATGTCATATCTAATAAACCATTGCCTGACTCTAGTTAACAATGCTGTATTATGTACTTGAAAGTTGCTAAGAGGGTAGATCTCAAATGTTATCACCACATGCACCAAAAATTGTAATTATGTGGGTGATGGAGTTCTTAACCAACTTTATTGCAGTAAACATTTTGCAATATATACGTGTATCAAATCATCACTTGTACACCTGAAACTTACATGTTATATGTCAATTATATCACAATAAAGCTTAAAAAAAAGAAAAAAAAGAATAAAAACTTTAAGCACTGTATTGTTATAAATTACTTGAATTTCAAATTTACAAGATTGTATTCTGTCTAAGGAATGCACAGATGGATTAATGTTTCAAACATGCACACACTCACGGCATTCTCTGTAAGTATAATATCCTTGCTGGAGATTAGATTATTTAAGTTTAGAACTGCATTTGCATGGATTGTGGGGCCACGTAAACAGTTGTGTTAAAGCAATTTTAAGTTGATATCTTTTAGTAGAAATATGTTTTGTTTGAATGTGGAAAAATTTGTAAATATTCTAATAGTTTTAACCTAGACCATTACTGTCACTGCTTAAAGAATTCTATTTTGAGGTCTGAGTCCTTAGAGTTAATAAACATAATGTATTCAGCAAAAACATCTTAGCCTTGGACATAATCTTTTAAAAAGTATACCCACTTAAGGTTTTACACTACCCCCCACTAAATCAGTTCAAAGTAAATGAAGATTTATGTATGTGGGAAAATACTCTTTAAACTAATGTTACAGGTCTGCTAGAATTACAGATTTTTTATTTTTAGTGATACTTGGAAAATATTAATATTTAATCATTTTTATGTTCTCCCTAATTGTATGTATCTATTTTCAAAATGTACTATCTTTATTTTTTAAAATAGGATTCTAATTCATTATTATAATGAAGTTGATAATGTATATATAAGAAACAGTTTGGAGTTTATTCTGTCTTACTAAGTACCTTATATGCATTAACTCATAACTACAGATACTCTATGTACCAATACTACTATAATCTGCATACAAATGAGGAAATTGAAGATTAGAGATGTTAAATACTTTTCCCCACATTGAAGAGTTACAAAGGACACACATGCTGAAAATGGAATTCCATCCTTAGCTGGACTCTAGAACCTGCTCCAATTCACTATTAACTTGTTGGATATCAGAACTAACTAAATGTATGTTAGGCAAGAACTGATAAAAACGAAAGGAGTAGACACTGTACAGTGCATTGGTGATAAGATTTTTCTCTCTCCATCTGCCTTTCTCTCTCATTCTCTCCCTTCCTTTCTTTTTTCTCATCTTCTTCCCCCCGTCTTTTGTGTAATGAATGTATTTGCACTGGATATAGTTGTTTAAACCAGTGGCTTTCAACAGGATGATTTTGTTACCCAGAGAATATTAGACAGTATCTGGAGCATTTTTGGTTGTCATATTTGGGGAGATGCAATTAGCATTTAGTGGATAGAGGGCTGAGATACTGCTGAAGATCCTACAAGATGTAGGACAGCCCTGACAACAAAGACTTAGCTGGCCCCAAGTGTAAATAGTGTATTTGGGAAACAGTGGTTTAAACAAAGAAAACTGTCATATCATATCTCAAAAAGGAGTGTACATCTGTCCATATTTGCATAGCAAATACTGTTATTCTTTTAACTTGAAAGTACATGTTTTTGACCAAAAATAACTCTCTATATATGATATTTCAGGATGAATGCAGGTCTGTTTATTTAAGTTAATTCCTTTCCTCAGTTACAAATGTCTTTCAGATATCTTGGTCATTAAGATCACTACTTTTTCTGCCCCCTCTAGCTGGTACAATGGGAACAGTATAGGAAAGGCAAAATAGACTTAGGGAGAAATTAGGGATAAAAATGTTACAATAAAATATTTAAATATATTTGTGTATTCCAAAAATTACATTTGCATACAGGTTCCCAAATGACAATTTCAATAGTCTTAACAGTGTAATTGAAATTATATACTGGAAAATATCATAAATGTTCTAGGCAATGTGGGCTTCATAAGATAACAAAGAAAAAAGCTAGCTTTAGAGATTAGTTTTTTTTAATATAATTTATTTTGGCATCATTAATCTACAATAACATGTGAAATATTATGGCTATTAAACTACCCTTTATCAGGTCCCCCCCACCAACCCTATTACAGTCACTGTCCATCAGCGTAGTGAGATGCTATAGAATCACTACTTGCTTCTCTGAGTTGTACAGCCCTCCCCGTGCCCGCCTAAAATTGCATCTGCTAATTATAATGCCACTTTTTCCCTGTTATCCCTCCCATCCCACCCATTTTCCCCAGTCCCTTTCCCTTTGGTAACTATTAGTCCGTTCTTGGGTTCTGTGAGTCAGCTGCTGTTTTGTTCCTTCAGTATTTTTTCTTTGTTCTTATACTCCACATATGAGTGAAATCATTTGATACTTGTCTTTTCGGGCTTGGCTTATTTTACTGAGCATAATACCCTCTAGCACCATCCATGTTGTTGCAAATGGTAGGATTTGTTTTCTTCTTATGGATGAATAATATTCCATTGTGTATATGTACCACTTCTTCTTTATCCATTCATCTACTGATGGACACTTAGGTTGCTTCCATTTCTTGGCTATTGTAAATAGTGCTGCAATAAACCTAGGGGTGCATCTGTCTTTTTCAAATTGGGCTGCTGCATTCTTACGGTAAATTCCTAGGAGTGGGATTCCTGGGTCAAATGGTATTTCTATTTTGAGTTTTTTGAGGAACCTCCATACTGCTTTCCACAATGGTTGAATTAATTTGCAGTCCCACCAGCAGTGTAGGAGGGTCCCCTTTTCTCCACATCCTCGCCAACATTTGTTGTTGTTTGTGTTTTGGATGTTGGCCATCCTCACTGGTGTGAGGTGATATCTCATTGTGGTTTTAATCTGCATTTCTCTGATGATTAGCGATGTGGAGCATCTTTTCATGTGCCTGTTGGCCATCTGAATTTCTTCTTTAGAGAAGTGTCTATTCATGTCCTCTGCTCATTTCTTAATTGGATTATTTGCTTTTTGTTTGTTAAGGTGCATGAGTTCTTTATATATTATGATGTCAACCCTTTATCAGATACATTATTTATGAATATATTCTCCCATACTGTAGGATGTCTTTTTGTTCTACTGATGGTGTCCTTTGCTGTACAGAAGCTTTGCAGCTTAATATAGTCCAACTTGTTCATTTTTGCTTTTATTTCCCTTGCCTGGGGAGATATGTTCATGAAGAAGTCACTCATGTTTATGTGCAAGAGATTTTTGCCTATGTTTTTTTCTAAGAGTTTTATGGTTTCATGACTTACATTCACGTCTTTGATCCACCTTGAGTTTACCTTTGTGTATGGGGCTAGACAGTAGTCCAGTTTCATTCTCTTATATGTAGCTGTCCAGTTTTTCCAACACAAGCTGCTGAGGAGGCTGTCATCTCCCCATTGTATATCCAAGGCTCCATTATCAAATATTAATTGACTGTATATGTTTGGGTTAATGTTTGGATTTTCTATTCTATTCCACTGGTCTGTGGGTCTGTTTTTGTGCCAATACCAAATTGTCTTGATTACTGTGGCTTTGTAGTAGAGCTTGAAGTCAGGGAGTGTAATTCCCCCTGTTTTATTCCTCCTTCTCAGGATTGCTTTGGCTATTCAGGGTCTTTTGTGGTTCCATATGAATTTTACAAATATTTGTTCCAGTTCATTGAAGAAAGCTGTTGGTAGTTTGATAGGGATTGCATTGAATCTGTAGATTGCTTTAGGCAGTATAGCCATTTTGACAATATATATTCTTCCTAGCCAAGAGCATGGGATGCATTTCCATTTGTTAGTGTCCTCTTTAATTTCTCTTAGGAGTGTCTTGTAGTTGTCAGAGTACAGGTCTTTCACTTCCTTTGTTAGGTTTATTCCTAGGTATTTTATTCTTTTTGATGCAATTGTGAATGGAATTGTTTTTCTGATTTCTCTTTCTGTTAGTTCATCATTAGTGTATAGGAAAGCAACACATTTCTGTGTGTTAATTTTGTATCCTGCAACTTTGCTGAATTCAGATATTAGTTCTAGTAGTTTTGGAATGGAGTCTTTAGGGTTTTTTATGTACAGTATCATGTCATCTGCAAATAGTGACAATTTGACTTCTTCTTTACCAATCTGGATGCCTTGTATGTCTTTGTTTTGTCTGATTGCTGTGGCTAGGACCTCCAGTACTATGTTGAATAACAGTGGAGAGAGTAGGCATCCCTGTCTTGTTCCCGATCTTAGATGAAAAGCTTTCAGCTTCTCGCCGTTAAGTATGATGTTAGGTGTGGGTTTGTCATACATAGCTTTTATAATGTTGAGGTACTTGCCATCTATACCCATTTTGTTGAGAGTTTTAATCATGAATGGGTGCTGAATTTTGTCAAATGCTTTTTCAGCATCTATGGAGATGATCATGTGGTTTTTGTTCTTTTTGTTGATGTGGTGGTTGATGTTGATGGACTTTCAAATGTTGTACCATCCTTGCATCCCTGGGATGAATCCCACTTGATCATGGTGTATGATCCTCTTGATATATTTTTGAATTTGGTTTGCTAATATTTTGTTGAGTATTTTTGCATCTACATTCATCAGGGATATTGGTCTGTAATTTTCTTTTTTGGTGAGGTCTTTGCCAAGTTTTGGTATTAGAGTGATGCTGGCTTCATACAATGAATTTGAAAGTATTCCCTCCTCTTCTATTTTTTGGAAAACTTTAAGAAGAATCTGTGTTATTTCTTCTCTATATGTCTGGTAGAATTCAGAGGTGAATCCATCAGGTCCGGGGGTTTTGTTCTTGGGTAGTTTTTTGATTACTAATACATTTTCGTTGCTGCTGATAGGTCTGCTTAGTTTTTCTGTTTCTTGCTTGGTCAGTCTTGGAAGGTTGTATTTTTCTAAGGAGTTGTCCATTTCTTCTATGTTTTACAGCTTGTTAGCATATAGATTCTCATAATACTCTCTCATCATTCTTTGTATTTCTGTGGTGTCCGTCGTGATTTTTCCTTTCTCGTTTCTGATTCTGTTTATGTGTTTAGATTCTCTTTTTCTTAATAAGTCTGGCTAGGGGTTTATCTATTTTGTTTATTTTTTCAATGAACCAGCTCTTCGTTTCATTGATTTTTTCTATTGTTTTTTTCTTCTCAATTTTATTTATTTCTTCTCTAATCTTTATTATGTCCCTCTGTCTGGTAACTTTGGGCCTCATTTGTTTTTCTTTTTCCAATTTCAGTAATTGTGTCTTTAGACTATTCATTTGGGAATGTTCTTCTTTCTTTAGATAGGCCTGGATTGCAATATACTTTCCTCTTAGATCTGCCTTTTCTGCGTCCCACAGAAGCTGTGGCTTTGTGTTGTTTTTGTCATTTGTCTCCATATACTCTTTGATTTCTGTTTTGATTTGGTCATTGACCCATTGATTAATTAGGAGAATGTTGTTAAGTCTCCATGTATTTGTGAGCCTTTTTGTTTTCTTTCTAAAGTTTAATTCTAGTTTAATTTCTTTATGATCTGAGACGTTGCTTGTTAGAATTTCAATATTTTCGACATTACTGAGGTTCTTTTTGTGGCCTAGTATGTGGTCTATTCTGGAAAATGTTCCATGTGCACTTGAGACGAATGTTTATCCTGTTCCCTTTGGGTGTAGAGTTCTGTAGATGTCTGTTAGGTCCATCTGTTCTAGTTTGTTGTTCAGTGCCTCTGTGTCTTTACTTATTTTCTGTCTGTTTGATCTGTCCTTTGGAGTGAGTGGTCTGTTGAAGTCTTCTAAAATGAATGCATTGCTGTCTATTTCCTCCTTTAATTCTGTTAGTATTTGTTTCACATATGCTGGAGCTCCTTTTTTGGGAGCATATATATTTATAATGGTTATATCTTCTTGTTGAACTGACCCCTTTATCATTATGTAATGTCCTTCTTTATCTCTTGCTACTTTCTTCGTTTTGAAGTCTATTTTGTCAGATACAAGTACTGCAACACCTGCTTTTTTCTCCTTGTTGTTTGCATGAAATATCTTTTTCCATCCCTTCACTTTTAGTCTGTGTATATCTTTGGGTTTGAGGTGAGTCTCTTGTAAGCAGCATATAGATGGGTCTTGCTTTTTTATACATTCTGTTACTCTGTGTCTTTTGATTGGTGCATTCAGTCCATTTACATTTAAGGTGATTATTGATAGATATGTACTTATTGCCATTGCTGGCTTTAGATTCGTGGTTACTTAAGGTTCAAGGGTTGCTTCTTTAGTATCTAACAATCTAAGTTAACTTTCTTGTTAAGTAATTGTAAACACTCTCTGATGTTTCTTTATTTCTCTCCCTTCTTATTCTTCCTCCTTCATTCTTTATATACTAAGTGTTTTATTCTTTGCCTTTATTTAGTATTTGGATGGTCTGCTTTATTTGCTATGATTTTATTTTCTCTGGTGACATCTTTTTAGACTTAGGAGTGCTTCCATGTAGAGCAGTCCATTTAAGATATCCTGTAGTGGTGGTTTATGAGAGGGAAACTCTCTCAACTTTCGTTTGTCTGGAAATTGTTTAATCCCTCCATCATATTTAAATGATAATCGTGCTGGATACAATATTCTTGGTTCGAGGCCCTTCTGTTTCATAACGTTAAATATATCATGCCATTCTCTTCTGGTCTGTAAGGTTTCTGTTGAGAAGTCTGATGATAGTCTGATGGGTTTTCCTTTGTAGGTGATCTTTTTTCTCTCTCTAGCTGCCTTTAATACCCTGTCTTTATCTTTGATCTTTGCCATCTTAATTATTATGTGTCTTGGTTTTGTTTTCCTTTGGTCCCTTCTGTTGGGAGATATGTGGCCTTCCATGGACTGTGAGACTATTTCCTTCCCCAGCGAGGGAAAGTTTCAGCAATTATTTCTTCAAAGACACTTTCTATTCCTTTTTCTCTCTCTTCTTCCTCTGGTACTCCTATAATGCGAATATTGTTCTGTTTGGATTGGTCACACAGTTCTCTTAATATTCTTTCATTCCTAGGAATCATTTTATCTCTCTCTCTCTCAGCTTCTCTGTAATCCTGTTCTCTGATTTCTAGTCCATTAACAGTCTCTTGAGTCTCATCCAGTCTGCTGTTAAGCCCGTCGATCGCTTTTCTGATTTCTGTATTGTCTTTCCTCACTTCCCTCACTTCCTCCTTCAGCTCTTGCACATTTCTCTGTATGTCCATCAGCATGGTTGTGACTTTTATTCTGAATTCTTTTTCAGGAAGACTGTGCATTTCCATCCCTTCAGGCTCCGTCTCTGGGGTTTTCTGGTTTATTTTGGTCTGAACCGTATACCTCTGTCTTTTCATGGCTATAGAAGTGGTTGCTGGTAGTTGCCACGTATGTCAGCTGGGCTCTTTAAGAGTTTAAAAAGAGAAAAAAAGAAAGAAAGAATGAAAAAAAAAAGAAAAAGAAAGAAAGAAAAAAAAACAAAAAAGAAAACAAAACAAAACTAAAGAACAAAAAACAAAAAAACGCCCATTGGGAGTAGATTCTGTGGGAATGCTGTAGGTGGCGCTGTTGCCCCACTATTCTGCAGCCATGGCTGCACCACTCTGCAGGGCCCTTTATCGCTCTGGCAGGGATGGGAACGAATGGGAGGTTTTGATATCTGTGGGCCACGCTTCCCCAGTCGCCAGCTAAGGCATCTGAAACTCCCGAGGACTCCCAGCCTGCTCGGCTTAGTGTGCCGGGGCGATCCGACTCCTCTGCTGGGCTCCTGTCTCTTTAAGACTGCTGAAGAAAATGCACGCTTTTTTTTTTTCCTTCCCAGGAGCCGGCTGCAAGCACCTTGTCTCATTCCCTGCTCAGATCCTGCCCCTCTGTCTCTCCAGTCTCTGTTGCACTGTGCGATGTGGGTCAGCGCTCCCTCTGCAGATCACCGGGGCTCGCTACTTCGTGGGGTGTACTTTCACTCCCTCCCGGCTCTGAATCCTCTTCTCCCGCTGGTGCGCTGGGGTGGGGGAGTGCTCGGGTCTCGCCAGGTCACAGCTCCATATCTTACCCGCCTCTTGGGGTGCCGAGTCCTCTTGGGTGTAGCTGCACACTGTGTGCCTTCGTGTGTATTCTGGTCTCTCTTTTAGGAATAGATGTATTTGCTGTATTTTCGTAGATAAATATAGTGTTCGGAGGAGATTTCTGCCACCCTGCTCACGCCACCATCTTCCCAGAAGTCCTCTATAGATTAGTTTTAATACATTTCTACTAATCTTTCCATCTAGGAAAAAGAAAAAAAACATCTTGCCAAGTAATATATTCTTGATTTAACAAAAATAAAAAGGTAATGGCTATTAAAATTTAGGAAAGGAAGATTTCATATAGTTTTGTTAATTGCTATGTAAATGTTACCTGTGATATGTTATTTAAAACCACAGATTTTCATTAAAAAAGATTCTTCACTAAGTATATTGCGCTAAGGAAAGTTTAGCAAGGTTGTTTGGTACTGGATAGCTTTCAAAATTCAGAGCAGCTTAAAAAGTCTCAAAGTTTCTATGAAAATATGAAGAATAAAATTTCTTCAAAGTGTATAAAAATTTAACATATAGAACTTTCAGAGAATAGTATTTTCCATTGTTCTTTATATGAATTTTTATTATTGTGCTGTAAAAAGTAAAACTTTTGTAAAAAGTAAGACATATTTAAAAATCCTTAATTTTCTTGTAAGTGTATTTTGCTATTTGGCAGACTTTTCCACATATGCTTTTATTTAAAGCATCATATTATGGGTCCTTGTAGTCAGTTTTACCTTCCCATTTTTGTAAAATGTGCAATTTGGAAATAGGCATTTCCAGTCTTTTAAATGATGACAATTACTGTTAGAATAGTAACGGTAATAGAGAATTTTACTGTATTTTTCTTGTAAGATTTTCAAAATTTGGATAGACTGTCCATGTACCTGCAAAGGTATGGTAATTGCTCCTGGATGATGGCATAAGTGCTCTGTTGACACTATCATTTTTACTTATGCTGAGATAAAATTTATGGATTAAATGTCGTAGAAACTAATGAAAACCTTGAGTAACAAGAATTAGAAGCTCTGACAAATTGATTTCTCTGGTTAACACACTTACCTAAAAAAAGTCTCTTTTGTTTCAACTTGTATTATTGAAAGTCTTTCTAGACTGTGATGTTCAGTGTTCCTGTTTTCATAATTAGACTTCACTGCTAAAAGTGACTCTCTCCTTGTTAAATGATTCTGTTGAAGTGTCCTAGGTTAATTATTCTATAAGTTCCTATTATATTGCAGTTGTATAATGTGTAACGGCTGGGAATATTAGGCATTAGACTACTTTTTAAACTAAAATTGCTAAAGTGAGCTTTTTAAATACTTATTTGCTTCATAATTTTACAGCATAAAGCAGAGAAATATTTTTAGTAAAGACAGGACTCTGATTATTTGGACTCCTGGCATTGGAGGTTTCAATGTGCTTTTAAGTTACCTGAGATTCTCTAGGGATTAGGTACAAAGCTAGAAATGACAAAGATGTTTCTATAACCTGGGGCTTCTCAGCCTCTCACTATTAATATTTTTGGCCAGATATATTTTGTTGTAGGGATTGTTGACCATTATGGGATTCATCATGCAGTGTTTAACAGTGTCCCTCTTGGAACCTCCTTCCCAGTTTTGACAACCACAGTGACTTCTGACACAGTCCCCTTTGAGACCTACTGCTGTAACGTTATAGGAAGGCCCCCCCACGCACACACTTTCCATATGGTTCTATAAGGACAGCTGTCTGCTGCTTCACCCGGGTATGTCTGGCCTTGAGAAACCTTGAAAACACAGCATGTTGTACCCATGAGTAATGAGCTAGATAATGGCTGGGAAGGCTGGACATGTGGCCATGGAGGCCACACGCATGTGTGTCTTCAATACTTACATAACCATGAATTAGCACCATAGCAGTATAAAAAGTACAGCTTTATGCAGAATAAAGTGGCTTCTTTTGAGCACCCTCCATGACAACTCCTGCCTCCTTCTTTGCTCCTCGTTTCCCCCCTAGACCTCAACAGCAACCCCTGGACCCCAACAAACATGTTAACATTAAACCAGAGTTTTCACAAAATCAAGAGATGTGTAGATTAATGCATTCTTTGAAAGCTTCTCTTTCTATTGTTACAGATTTGTGGTGGAAGAAGATGGGAGAACACAACATTACAGTTAATCCAGATGGAGCTTTTTAGTTCTGGTACAGGAAGTATCTATGTGGAGCAGGCAGGCAGGGCTGTTTCTCAGCGTGGAGGGTCGCCGCGGCAGGGCTGACCACGCAAACGCACGGGGCTTGCCTCCCCAGAAGTGGGCTGGGGTGCTGGCTCGCGGGGCCTCCAGAGGCGCGAGGAGACCCGAGGGACTGCAGTATGACAGATTTCTAAAGAGCCACTCTCGTGAGTGAGGAATTACTTTCTAAAGGCCCCGGAGCAGGAGGGCTGGGCTGGGTGCTGACCGTGCTCAGGCCACTCAGACCGCCCTGCCCGGTTCTAAAGACGGTGCCAAAGATGCCCGTTACCCAGGGAGGTGTGTCAGGGGCAAGGGCCCGTGTGACGCGACCTGTCATTTTCAACCTGCTCTGCAAACAGTTAAAATTGTCCTTGCTACTGTTTTGTGTTGTCGTTTACAAAATAGCGTGACTCGGGGGTTTTGTATGGAGAAGCCACATAGGGTGGCCCTTCCCTTCTCTTTAATGCCACCCTGTCGCCTTTGTTTCCACAGGGGCCGCCGACCCAGATGGCGGCCCTAGTGTCTAAAATCCCAGAGCGCGTGACAGCAAATTCTTCTTTCATATGCTGATGTTTTTCTCCCAGTGATCTTGTTTACGTTGTCGTAAAACTGGAGCCTTGCTTAACTCATTTGTTCAATAAAAACAAAAATCTCCACAGAATTAATTTTAGACACTTCTCTGGACACATTTTAAATTGAAACAAATGATTAAGGTTTGTTATTAAGCTTTTTTCTTTACACAGGATTCCTTTTAAAAAAAAAAAAGAAAAAAGTCTTCCTTATTATGTGGCTATAGTTTTGATATTCAGTACTGCACACCAAGGTTTGGTTTTGTTTTTCCCATTTGAATCATACGTTCCTTGATTTTTTACAGAAGACAGACACAGAAAAATAACTTAATTAACTGGCAACTCCTTACACTGATTAACTCTAGCTACATTATGAGCTGAGTCTGAGCAACAAATTGTATACATTTCTACCGACCTGTTGAGCATTGGCATTGATTCTAAAGTGAGCCATGTAGTTAGCTGAACAATTAGAGAAAAAAATGTATAATTATGCAAAGCAATAGTTGTGGTTTTACCTGCCGTGAAATGTAATCTAGTATAAAATTACTGTAAATTGGTTATTTTTGTAAGTTATTAATTTGCTTTGGTTATATTACAGTTATTGCTTTTAGTTCAAAAGTGGAATCATAAGGGATGTCTGCGAGAGTTTTAAGACAAAAATTAATTCTTAAAACTTCCTTCTTATTACCTTCGGTATACACCACAAGAAAACTTATAAAGAAAAAAATATATGGAAAGATTGTGCTAAAGCACATGTACCTTTTATTTTTATTATTTTTTTACTGTCTTTTATTTTTGTTGTTTTTTAACAGTTTAATTTGCTATCATTAATCTACAATTACATGTGCAATATTATGGTGATTAAACTACCCCCTTCATCAGGTCCCCCCCATCAACCCCATTACAGTCACTGTCCATCAGAATAGTGAGATGCTATAGAGTCACTACTTGTCTTCTCTGAGTTGTACAGCCCTCCCCGTGCCCCCCAAACATTGCATCTGCTAATTGTAATGCCCCTTTTTCCCCCTTGTGCCTTACTTCCCACCCATCCTCCCAAGTCCCTTACCCTTTGGTAACTATTAGTCCGTTCTTGGGTTCTGTGAGTCTGCTGCTGTTTTGTTCCTTCAGTTTTTTTCTTAGTTCTGATACTCCACATATGAGTGAAATCATTTGGTACTTGCCTTTTTCGACTTGGCTTATTTCACTGAGCATAATACCCTGTAGCTCTATCCATGTTGTTGCAAATGGTAGGATTTGTTTTCTTTTTATGACTGTATAATATTCCATTGTGTATATGTACCACTTCTTCTTTATCCATTCATCTACTGATGGACACTTAGGTTGCTTCCATTTCTTGGCTATTGTAAATAGTGCTGTGATAAACATAGGGGTGCATCTGTCTTTTACAAACTGGGCTGCTGCACTCTTAGGGTAAATTCCTAGGAGTGGAATTCCTGGGTCAAATGGTACTTCTATTTTGAGGTTTTTGAGGAACCTCCATACTGCTTTCCACAATGCCAGCAGTGTAGGAGGGTTCCCTTTTCTCCACATCCTCGCAAACATTTCTTGTTGTTTGTGTTTTGGAAGTTGGCTATCCTCACTGGTGTGAGGTGGTATCTCATTGTGGTTTTAATCTGTATTTCTCTGATAATTAGTGATGTGGAGCATCTGTTCATGTGCCTGTTGGCTATCTGAATTTCTTCTTTGGAGAAGTGTCTATTCAAGTCCTCTGCCCATTTCTTAATTGGATTATTTGCTTTTTGTTTGTTGAGGTGCATGAGTTCTTTATATATTTTGGATATCAACCCCTTATCGGGTACGTCATTTATGAATATATTCTCCCATACTGTAGGATGTCTTCTTGTTCTACTGATGGTGTCCTTTGCTGTACAGAAGCTTTTCAGCTTGATATAGTCCCACTTGTTCATTGTTGCTTTTGTTTCCCTTGCCTGGGGAGATATGTTCATGAAGAAGTTGCTCATGTTTATGTCCAAGAGATTTTTGCCTATGTTTTTTTCTAAGAGTTTTATGGTTTCATGACTTACATTCAAGTCTTTGATCCACCTTGAGTTTACCTTTGTGTATGGGGCTAGACAGTAGTCCAGTTTCATTCTCTTACATGTAGCTGTCCAGTTTTCCAACACCAGCTGCTGAAGAGGCCGTCATCTCCCCAATGTATATCCAAGGCTCCTTTATCAAATATTAACTGACTGTATAAGTTTGGGTTAATGTTTGGATTTTCTATTCTATTCCACTGCTCTGTGGCTCTGTTTTTGTGCCAGTACCAAATTGTCTTGATTACTGTGGCTTTGTAGTAGAGCTTGAAGTGAGGGAGCGTAATTCCCCCTGTTTTATTCCTCCTTCTCAGGGTTGTTTTGGCTATTTGGGGTCTTTTGTGGTTCCATATGAATTTTAGAATTATTTGTTCCAGTTCATTGAAGAATGCTGTTGGTATTTTGATTGGGATTGCCTTGAATCTGTAGATTGCTTTAGGCAGTATAGCCATTTTGACAATATTTATTCTTCCTAGCCAAGAGCATGGGATGCATTTCCATTTGTTAGTGTCCTCTTTAATTTCTCTTACGAGGGTCTTGTAGTTTTCAGAGTACAGGTCTTTCACTTCCTTCGTTAGGTTTATTCCTAGGTATTTTATTCTTTTTCATGCAATTGTGAATGGAATTGTTTTTCTGATTTCTCTTTCTGTTAGTTCATCATTAGTGTATAGGAAAGCAACGGATTTCTGTGTGTTAATTTTGTATCCTGCCACTTTGCTGAATTCAGATATTAGTTCTCGTAGTTTTGGAGTGGAGTCTTTAGGGTTTTTTATGTACAATATCATGTCATCTGCAAATAGTGACAATTTGACTTCTTCTTTACCAGTCTGGATGCCTTGTATGTCTTTGTTTTGTCTGATTGCCGTGGCTTCGACCTCCAGTACTATGTTGAGTAACAGGGAGAGAGTGAGCATCGCTGTCTTGTTCCTGATCTTAGATATAAAGCCTTCAGCGTCTCGCTGTTAAGTATGATATTAGCTGTGGGCTTGTCATATATGGCCTTTATGATGTTGAGGTACTTGCCCTCTATACCCATTTTGTTGAGAGTTTTAATCAGGAATGGATGCTGAATTTTGTCAAATGCTTTTTCAGCATCTATGGAGATGATCATGTGGTTTTTGTTCTTCTTTTTGTTGATGTGGTACATGATGTTGATGAACTTTTGAATGTTGTACCATCCTTGCATCCCTGCGATGAATCCCACTTGATCGTGGTGTATGATCCTCTTTATGTATTTTTGAATTTGGTTTGCTAATATTTTGTTGAGTATTTTTGCATCCACTTTCATCAGGGATATTGGTCCGTAGTTTTCTTTTTTGGTGAGGTCTTTGCCAGATTTTGGTATTAGAGATGCAGGCTTCATAGAATGAGTTTGGAAGTATTCCCTCCTCTTCCATTTTTTGGAAAACTTTAAGGAGAATAGGTGTTATTTATTCTCTATATGTCTGGTAGAATTCAGAGGTGAATCCATCAGGTCCGGGGGTTTTGTTCTTGGGTAGTTTTTTGATTGCTGCTTCAATTTCATTGCTGGTGATTGGGCTGTTTAGTTTTTCTGTTCCTTGTTGGGCCGGTTTTGGAATGTTGTATTTTTCTAAAAAGTTGTCCATTTCTTTTAGGTTTTCCAGCTTGTTAGCATATGGATTCTCATAATATTCTCTTATAATTCTTTGTATGTCTGTGGGATCCGTCGTGATTTTTCCTTTCTCATTTCTGATTCTGTTTATGTGTGTAGATTCTCTTTTTCTCTTAATGAGTCTCGCTCGGGTTTATCTATTTTGTTTATTTTTTCAAAGAACCAGGTCTTGGTTTCATTGATTTTTTCTATTGTTTTATTCTTCTCAATTTATTTATTTCTTCTCTAATTTTTATTATGTCTCTCCTTCTGGTGACTTTGGGCCTCATGTGTTCTTCTTTTTCCAATTTCAGTATTTGTGTCTTTAGACTATTCATTTGGGAATGTTCTTCTTTCTTTAGATAGGCCTGGATTGCAATATACTTTCCTCTTAGAACTGCCTTTGCTGCGTCCCATAGAAGCTGTGGCTTTGTGTTGTTGTCATTTGTCTCCATATACTCTTTGATTTCTGTTTTGATTTGGTCATTGACCCATTGATTAATTAGGAGAATGTTGTTAAGTCTCCATGTGTTTGTGAGCCTTTTTGTTTTCTTTCTAAAGTTTAATTCTAGTTTAATATCTTTATGATCTGAGACGTTGCTTGGTAGAATTTCAATATTTTCGACATTACTGAGGTTCTTTTTGTGGCCTAGTATGTGGTCTATTCTGGAAAATGTTCCATGTGCACTTGAGAAGAATGTTTATCCTGTTCCTTTTGGGTGTAGAGTTCTGTAGATGTCTGTTAAGTCCATCTGTTCTAGTGTGTTGTTCAGTGCCTCTGTGTCTTTACTTATTTTCTGTCTGTTTGATCTGTCCTTTGGAGTGAGTGGTGTGTTGAAGTCACCTAAAATGAATGCATTGCTGTCCATTTCCTTCTTTAATTCTGTTAGTATTTGTTTCACATATGTCGGCACTCCTATGCTGGGTGCGTATATGTTTATAATGGTTATATCTTCTTGTTGCATTGACCTCTTTATCCTTATGTAATGTTCTTCTTTATCTCTTGCTACTTTCTTCGTTTTGAAGTCTATTTTGTCAGATACAAGTACTGCAACACCTGCTTTTTTCTCCTTGTTGTTTGCATGAAATATCTTTTTCCATCCCTTCACTTTTAGTCTGGGGATATCTTTGCGTTTGAGGGGAGTTTCTTGTAGGCAGCATATAGATGTGTCTTGCTTTTTTATCCATTCTGTTACTCTGTGTCTTTTGATTGGTGCATTCAGTCCATTTACATTTCGGGTGATTATCGATAGATATGTACTTATTGCCATTGCTGGCTGTAGATTCGTGGTTACCAAAGGTTAAGGGGTTGCTTCTTTAGTATCTAACAATCTAACTTAACTTTCTTGTTACATTATTGTAAACACAGTGTGATGTTTCTTTATTTCTCTCCCTTCTTATTCTTTCTCCTCCATTCTTTGTATACTAGGTGTTTTATTCTTTGCCTTTAGTTAGTATTTGGATGGTCTGCTTTCTTTGCTATGATTTTATTTTCTCTGGTGACCTCTTTTTAGCCTTAGGAGTGCTTCCTTCTAGAGCAGTTCCTTTAAGATGTCCTGTAGAGGTGGTTTATGGGAGGCAAATTCTCCCAGCTTTCGCTTGTCTGGAAATTGTTTAATCCCTCCGTCATATTCAAATGATAATCGTGCTGGATACAATATTCTTGGTTCGAGGCCCTTCTGTTTCATAAAGTTAAATATATCATGCTCTTCTCTTCTCGCCTGTAAGGTTTCTGTTAGGAAATCTGATGTTTGTCTGATGGATTTTCCTTTGAAGATGATCTTTTTTCTTTCTGTAGCTGCCTTTAATACTCTGTCCTTATCTTTGATCTTTGCCATTTTAATTATTATGTGTCTTGGTGTTGTCTTCCTTTGGTCCCTTGTGTTAGGAGATCTGTGGGCTTCCATGGACTGCGAGACTATTTCCTACCCCAGTATGGGGAAGTTTTCATCAATTATTTCTTCAAAGACACTTTCTATCCCTTTTTCTCTCTCTTCTTCCTCTGCTACTCCTGTAATGCGAATATTGTTCCGTTTCGATTGGTCACATAGTTCTCTTAATATTCTTTCATTCCTAGTGATCCTCTTATCTTTCTCTGCCTCAGCTGCTCTGTATTCCTATTCTCTGATTTCTATTGCATTAACAGTCTCTTGTATCTCGTCCAGTCTGCTGGTAAGCCCGTCGATGGCTTGTCTCATTTCTGCATTGTCTTTCATGACTTCCCTCACTTTCTCCCTCAGCTCTTGCATATTTCTCTGTAGATCGATTTGCATGGTTATGACTTTTATTCTGAATTCTTTTTCAATAAGGCTATGCATTTCTATCCTTTCAGGTTCCCTCTCAGGTGTTGTCTGGGTCTGGGTGATTTTTGTCTGCACCATAGTCCTCTCTCTTTTCATGTAGATAGAAATGGTCGCTGGTAGGTGCCCCGTATGTCAGCTGGGCTTTTTAAGACAAAAAAAAATACAAAAAAAACAGAAACAAAAACAAAAACAAACAAGCAAAAAAAAAAAAAAGAAGGAAGAGAAAGAAAGGAGAAAGAAGAAAGAAAGAAAGGAAAGAAATAATAAAGGGAAAAAAAAAACAAAAAAAACGCCCACCCAGAGTGGATTCTGTAAGGATGCTATAGGTGTTGCTATTGCTCAACTATTCCACAGCCGCGGCCGCACCTCTCTTTGTAGCTCTTGCCAGGGCGGGAACAAATGGGAGGCTGTTGTTCTCTGTATAAAGTTTTAGTGTGGCTCCTACCTTTTCTCAGTCACCAGCCAAGGGGTCCGAAATTCCTCAGGATTCCCAGCCTGCTGGGCTGAGCATGCCAGGGCTATGGTGTTCCCTCGCTGCACCCCCCCCCCGACCTCTCCAAGACCGCTATAAACAGCGCGCACTTTTCTCTTGTCCCGGGGTGCTTGCTGTGCAGACCCGGGTGCGTTCCCAGCTCAAAATCTGCACCTTCTGCCCCTCCAATGTCCAATGCACTGCGCGATGTATGTCAGTGCTCCCGGTGCAGATCACTGGGGCTGGTTATTTCGCGGGCCTGTTCTTCTACTCCCTCCTGGCTCTGAATCCTCTCCTCCCACCGGTGCACTGGGGTGGGGGACTGCTCAGGTCCCGCCGGTCAAAGCTCCATATCTTACCCGCCTCGTGGGGTGCCGAGTCCTCTTGGGTGTAGCTGCACGCTGTGCATTTTCTTTTGTAGTCTGGTCTCCCTTTTAGGAATAGTTGTATGTGCTGTATTTTCGTTAATTTATATAGTTTTGGGAGGAAATTTCCGCCACCCTGCTCACGCCGCCATCTTCCCGGAACTCTCCACATGTACCTTTTAAATTTAATATCTCTGTATGTAGTATTTAATACTTCCACAGCCAAAATTGGAAAGCTGGTGTAAGAAGAAGTCGTTCTTTTTTAATGCAAAACAATTAGAAATCATATCATTTTCAAATTAGATTATTTTGCTATCTGAGTTTGTTTTTCAGGTTTGCAGAATTTTATAAAAATTATATCACATGGTTGAAATGCCTAGATTATTTTGCTATCTGAGTTTGTTTTTCAGGTTTGCAGAATTTTATAAAAATTATATCACATGGTTGAAATGCCAAATTCTATGCTTCCACATTATTAAAATATTTTACCGTTTTGTTCATGCAACTAGTCATAAAATATTAAAATGCTATTAGTATAAATTTAGGAAGGTGTTGTGAAATCATTTTGTCCTAAAATAAGGCCTCTCTAAGATACAAAACACATGTTCAGAAGTTCTTGACTAGGCACTTTGCTTGTCTGTGCATCTAAAATCTTAGCTTCCAAATTTAATTGCCCTCTAGGACCAAATTTAGTTTCTGTTATTCTTACTGCCTCTGTTTTCCCTGTTCAGTTTAACTCCTTGTCTTTCACTTGTGTGGAGTGCTGACCTCTCCTGGTGACCTGGCTGCTGCTTCTGGTTCTCAGCCCAGAAGAGATTTTGTCTCTTATCTCTGAGGTTTCTATGTTCCTGGTTGAAGCTCAAATTCGTATTCTGTATTAAATGCTGAACCTGTACCCTATGTACGACAAGTCACCTGAGTCCCTTTCCGCTGCTCTTTCCTACCCATAACTATCCTCTAGAGGCACTTCCACAGAAAGGTTGGAGGAAATAGAAGGCCTGGAGGTCACTCTAACAAGTGGCAGGCATTTGTGTAATTAGAAATGTGTAAATGCATATATACTAACTCTGGATCTTGATATAAATAGGGCACAATCCTTGTTAGAATTATTCATGTACTCATCCATTCACTTCTTCACTCATTTATTCACAATACATACTGGGAGGTTGCTATTTTTCATACACGTAAGCACACAACACAGAGACACACAAACAAGTATATTGTTCTAAAGAGATGTACAAGATACCATGGAAACATAGGTGAAGCGACTCCAGGGTTGACATAAAGCATCAATTTAAGGCCTCCATTGTTCACCATGTGCAGAGAAAGAACTTGTCTGATCAAGATTTAAAGGTCTACCTTTAAATGTTAATTTTAGAAATGTCTTATTTACATGCTGTGGAAAATAGTTTAATTTAGGTGCTTCACTTCCAAATGTTATACCGTCAGTGTGCCCCTGACACCCAGAAGAGCCCCTATGGTAAGAATTTTACACATGATGTATAAAATCAGAAAATGCTCTATAATATGAAAATAATTACTTACATTTTAAATACAAACTTGTTAAGTACACTTAATATAAAGTCTAAATAGTCAACCATTCATTTTTTAGCTCCAGCAGTTTGCCTATAAATATTTATAAAGGAATTGTTTAGGACTTTGAATGTGCTTGGCATGGAGCATATTCCTTTCCCCCTTTCTGCCTGAACACTTTATGTCTGTAAAAACAGCATCCATTGAATTAAGGTGCTGAAAGAACACCATGCTGATTTTGTTTCTCATGACAAAACTCAACACCAGTGTAGTCTGTAAGATATTGTACCCCTAAGGTGTTTCCCTGGAATATAATTTTAAAAATTAATAAGCTCATGCTATTGATTACAATTTGCATTAAATCTTTGTATTTGGAAATCTGTTGAAAGCAGTGATTAAAATGAGTCAGAGTAAGAATGAAATTATAGTAAAATAAATGCACTCTGGTGACCAAAGAGCAATTTCAAAATAATTGAAGTTCTTTTCATGCAGCTTTTATATAAACAAGGGAGATTTTTTAAGCCATTGAAAAACTTTAAATTCCTCCTCTTCTCTTTTCCCTTTTTCTCCCTTTCAAACAGCTTGTCCCTTACTAAGCTCTTCAAAATTACCCTTAAAACTCCTTCCCCTTCTCTAGCTACTGGTCTTTTGCTCAGCAGTCCAGCAATTTCTCCTGATTCTGAAATATAGATCCACCTTACAGAAGCCCTTTTACAAGCCTTCTTAAGCAGAAATAAGTTGAGGCGAGGGTGAACAAGAATTTCATACATTGATAATTTGCTTCTGTTGTCATATATACGTCAGTGAGCTTTGATTTATGATAATTTACTGTTCTTATGCTTAGCCAGGGAAGAAAGGTTTAAATAGCTTGGGTGTGCTTTAGAGATAGAGTATTAGTTTATTTAGACTCAGTAAAATGGGGGTCATTGATGCATCCATTTCCATTAATGGAAGTTAGCAACTGCTGCATATATTTCATAATTAGATTTACAGAAGTGCCAAGATGAGAAACCCAGTGATGCAGCACAATATATTATCCTCATCCAAAAGGTGCTCTTCATTGTCTGAAGAGACAGATGCCATGTTCTGATCAGAACTATGTGTGTAGCTTTTGTTACTAATGTAAATTATTTAATAAGAAATACTGCCAGTAGAAGTGGCTTACTTTTTTTTTCTATTTATAAGCAAAGTGTTCCTTAAAAAAGCTAAAACATTTACCTGCAATGAAATGAAACTTATCCCATACAGTAAATACATCTATAAACAATTTTTAAGGTAGGTCCAGAATTCAAAAATAAAAGTATAGGGGATTAAAAAAAATACACATAGAGGAAGGACTTCTGGAGAGGACTGAGCAGTCTCTCTTGCCAGGAGTGCACCACTCTGAGGCAGCCTTGGTGGGAAGATTAGAGCTGGGTTGGGTGTGAGTGCCTGGGGCACCAATGTGGGAGCCACCTAGTGGCATGGATGGAACTGGTGTGGGCTAGGGGCTCAGGGCTCACTGTTGGCCCAAGTATTCCAGCTAAAGTATGTAGAAACTGCTCACATCTGTGCTATAAAGGTGTAAGGGAAAGGTGAAAAGAATGGTACTCCCTGGGATCTCACCCGAGAGAGTTCTACCACTTTCCCACCCAATCAGCAGAAGCTCTAGGGTTAGTAAGTGAATTTCCTTCAAATATGGTCTGGTTGTCCTTTAAACCACTGTTTTTCTGCTCTGCCCCAGGGCAGGCAAATGTGCACTTGGGTCCCTCAGTGATAATCTCCCTACTGCACATGGCAGCTTTGGGAGTAGGGTTCCTGTCAGTACTGTTTCTCAACCTTCTCTGTGCAGTCCCTCTATCGTTTGTTGCTCAGAAGCTGTTTAGTCAGTCAGCCTGCAGTTCTTTAGGAGAAATTGCTCTATATGTAGATGTAGCTTTGGTATGCCAATTGGAGGAGGTGGGTTCAGGGTCTTCCTGTGCCTCCATTGTGGACCTGCTCTTATTTTAATTGTTGATGGCAAGTATTTCTTTTTAAAGCTTCGTGTAGAGTAGTTTAATAACCATAATATTGCAATGTAATTATAGATTAATGATACCAAAATAAATTATATTAAAAAAAAAACTTCATGTAGAGGCAGTTCTAAGCACCCTAATAGTCAGAAGGGTTGAGAAGTGATATAGAAGATGCCTAATAGTGACTGACAAAAACCATGAGAGAAGTTCAGATCCATAACCTGTTAAGAGAGTCTTACATCAATGTTTCTGTCTGTTTATTTGAACAGGGAGTGGAGTTGACTCTGGGGAGAGCCAAAGTGTCTCAGGATCTAAGCTGAGCCTAAGAATCCTTAGGTAGAATGGGCTCAGTATTGGGTCTTCAAAGATACACTATTACCTTTAATGTTTGGATTGGTCTCAGGAGTTGAACAATAACATGGACTTTATGAAACTGCATATTCATTGCACAGAATAAAATTGAAGGAATCACTCATCACAATTCAATTAAAAAGCTATAAAGGAAATAGATTCAATCAGTAAGCTACTTAATTTACTAAACACATGCCAAAGCAAGAAATCACTTTGATAATTATCAACTGAAAAACAAAAACAGATACAAAATGATGGTGAAATTATGAATCTAACTTGAAAAAACAATGCATTATTAAAAAAAAGAGATGCTAATAGTGTTGTAATTAGAGTGATAGCCTCCTTAGGTGTTTTAATTATTTTGTTTTTTTGGTGGGGGAGTTTTATTGTTTTATAACTTTTCTGAAATATACCATTACTAATAATAAAAATTATCCTCTTAAACTTTAAAATTGCAAAATAAAAATACTGAGTATTTCATTTTTAGTCATATGATGACCTCCTTATTCACTTTTGTGTATCATCAGTGCCAATAAAGAACATTTTACAGCTTCTATATTTGAGGAGACTGTACTAATGATAGCAATAAGTGTTATATTTCATCCATTTATTTTAAAGTAAAGAAAATTTTGTAAATGATAATGGGTTTTGACCATGGTTAATTTCAGAGAAAAATAACCAACCAAATAAAACAGCACTTGAAAATGGTTCATATATTATTTAAGTAAACATATTTTATGCTAATATATGCACACACATATGAACCATTTACATTATATTAAACTTATTTGTTGACAAATGTTGGAGAGTATTACCATATTGGACCATCTGATAATAATAATAGGGGTATTTTTGAGTATTAGTGATTTAATCAAGGCAGCAATTTTGCCATGAGTTTTGAAATCTGCTGACATTATGATCAAATTCATAACTGTAAGCATGATGTACCTTCATTCTTGTCATACATACACTGGTCATTCTGCCTTTTTTTTGTGGTATGGTCTTATATTAATTTATTGGTTAAAATGAGTCCATGTGACTTACCTTTTTGTCATAACTCTATAATGCCATCATTCTTAAATTATGTTAATATGGAATGTTACATATTCCTTCAAGTTTATACATAAATATAATATACCATATTTGCATTCCCAAAGTTAAAAATCAAATTAGATCATATTTTGTCAGATGTAAATGCATAAATTGTTGATGTGGGTCAGGATAAAGAATTGCAGAATAAAAATTTATGTACTAATAAAGACTACATGATATCTAATAAAAAATAAAATAACAGAAAAGTTTTATATAAGTCAGATTATCTATTTTTGTTTTGACCCTCACTGTTTGTGTTCCCCTTGGGGAATCCAACCTGAAAACTGACTACCTACCAAAATAAATATAAAACAGGAAAAAAAAACATTGACATGAAAATACCTGACCTCTAAATTAACTGTGCAGGGGTAATTGGAAGAAAAAGGAGCAGGTGAAAAATCACTCTCCAACTTCTCCTTTCTAGCCTTGGGTTATTGTTTCTAAAATTGAGAACTTTTATCAAGGAGGCAGGTAAATCTCTTCTTTCTTTGTCATTGCAAAGAAACTTAGCTGGTATATTTTTACAAGACTAGAATAAGAAGATAGGACCAAACAAAGGCTTGATCATTTTGTATGCTTCAGAATCCTCAAATTTAATGTCATTTTTCTAAAATCTACATTTCAAATGTAAGTAATTTTCCTGATTATTTTATTTGAAACACCAGCACTGCAATTTCTTATTCTTGTGATTTCCAAAGTAAATTGCACTCATTGAAACCTACTACAAGGTTATCCCAAGGCCTAATGCCATAGGAACATATACCAAATAAATTACTCAGGGATTCATATATTATTTTAGTATGTTTACGTACAGTTCTATCTTCATACTGAATACTATCTGGGAAACATTGTTGTAGCAATACTTAGAGTCAAATATAGTGTTAATGAGATTAAAGTAGTGCTCAAATTGAAGGAATGAAAAAGATGGAAGCCTTTAAATACTTCATATCATGAAAAATCACAATGTACTGCAATATATAAAACATTTTGCAATTATTTTTAATTGCATTTATTCTGATTGCCTTTCAAATTTGGTTGCGTGTAGTAATGAAGATTCAGAAAGCCCTATCCTTTAGAGTCACAAGTCCTAGAGGTTAAAACTGCTTCAAAAGTTGGGTGTCATTGAAGTACTAATTATTTAAGAAGATGAAGGCTTGTGATGGATAGTTCCATCAAAACTTAGTCTGCTGCTTCTTGAACTAGAATGTATTATCAACCTAATCTGATAACAAAGTGCTACTAGTTTTCAGTAGATCTCTTTTGACTAAATCATATGTGTTTTATTTTAAAATATAGGTGATATGTCTAAGGCACTGATACTGAGACATATGGAAAGTCAATGTAAATATCTTTTATTATATGTAGGATTCTTTCCTCAAAGATCCAAATGTACCTTTACATTTATAACTAAAATATGTGATGTGTGTGGGTAAATATAGGTATTATAAGCAGTGAAAAGTATAACTAAAATAATGAAAACTAGTATATTAAATGTAATTTAGTGATAGATAATCAATGTTGGTTTCAAAGCATAGATTTTTCCACAAAGTAAAAATCATCAAATTTCTAAAAATTATTTTAAATCCACTATAAGCATTTTTTACTTTGTTTACTGTAAACATAATGGATTCTAGGAACCTATAGGAAAGCAGCAGTTGTGAGGTTTTTGTTATTACCTCTGACTTTACTAAGTTGTTGGTCTGTAATTTCATTGAAACAGCTCTTTAAATATCCAAGAAAAATTTGACTATGGGAACAAGGTAAGAGTAACCTTTCACTGGAAAGAACAAGCTAGAACATTTGAGGGGGCTGGTTGTGGTGGCTATTTTGCATTTTATAAAGTGAGATATTGGTGAAAATCTTGAATCAGCAGCTCAAACTTCTCGTAGTGGCTGTGGTTTTAGCCCTGAGCCTGCTGTGGAAAATTATTATTATTATTGCCAGTTAAATGCTTTCTCCATCTCTGCATCAACTGTAGAAGTTATGTGCCCCAAACAATATTTCTGGCTATTGCCTGGTGAGAGGTCAATTATAAACAGCTGCTTTACAGATAGGTACAGTATAGTCATGTGCATCAGCCAGTGCCAGTACATCTTCATGCAGCGCTACAGAGACAATTGTCTGCCAGGAGGGAGGAGGAGGGAAGGGAGTCATTAGACAGAACAGAATGAATAGGACAGCAGCAGTAAAACATCCCTCTTCTCCTCTTAACCTTTTACCACCTCCTGTGTCCTCCTTCCAGTTTCCCATTTTCATGGTTTTATCTTTGTACAAGAGAGCACAAAGAGAGTCTAAAATGTGATGGATTATACCATTTTCATCTACAGAATCTTTTTTTGCTATAACAAATTTAATTCAATTATCAAGCAGCATAATTCCTTCCCTTCTTTTTTAATATCTTTAACATCAAGTCTTAACAGTTGAGAAACTAGTGAATGTTTCCAACTTAATCCTTCACAGATATTCTAATGTATCAAAAATCCCAATGAATGATAGAAAATGGCTTGGTATATTGAGAAGTAGGAAGTTTTTCAAACATGAAACAGTAAGAAGAAGAGAGGAAAAGACAGTCAGTAAGGGAAAGTGACATCATCACCAAGTATATAAGCATTGATGTTCCTGTTTGGTCTGGTGAGAAAGATATATACAAAGTTAAATAAGTACTTAAAACTTACAGATAAAAGATGACCCAAAGTGAACAATGAATATGTGTGTATATAAAATATTCTGTGAAACTCCATTTTATAGTATTCTTATATATTAAACAAAAAATGTGTCTGCACCTAAAAAGCTTATCCTCTCTGTTTCCTAAAATATGTTTGTGGTTTAAACTGAAATCCATAGATGTCAAGACAGGAAAGCATCAACAGAAATATTCTCATAAATAAGAAAGTAGAAGTGCAGGCAGGTCCCTTGACTTACGATTTTGGTTTGTCCGTGTTTTATTTCTCCATAATTCCCCCTCTTTTCAGTAAAGTTTTTCTGAAACTCAGCTATATTCCCACCCATCCTAAGGTTAAGTACTATGGTGAACATTCATACATGGTGAAATAATTAAAATAATAAGAGTTAACATTTAATTAGTTCATTAACTCATTTACCTCATTATAACCATATGCAATAGGTATTATCATCCGGATTTTATAGATGAAACACGTGAAACACTGAGTCACAATGAGATTATATTACTTAACAGGAAACATTCATCCATTCAGAAATATTTACTGACCATCTACTATACATCAGGCTTTATTTTAGGTACTGTTAATAGAGTAATAAATAATACAAAATCCCTATCTTCAGAAACTTTATGTTCTGGTGGTATGATGTCTATCCTCAACAACCAAGATAGAAATTTAAAAGTGAAAGAGTTAGGGGAAACTAGGAAAGTCTTCAGAGAGGGAGTGCTATTTGAAATGGATCTTAAAAAATGGAAATAATTTGTATATGCAGAGATAAGGAAAGAGCCTAACTGGGAGGAAAAATGTTGAAAACATAGAAGGTATAAAAGTTCCTAGGAGCTGTTCTAGACAAAGGTCATTTAATACTAAATATAGAATCAGTAACAGGATGTAGTACAAGATAAGGTTTGAAAGATTCTAATAATGAGATCTATTTGTTGTGTATTATAATTAGCCCTTTAAAGCATGTAGGTTATTTCTAAAAGATCTACCTAGCTGAACTAAAAAGAAAAAATTAACAAATACTAAAGAGATACATTTTTAAATTGAATTCTTTTAAACATTTAAAAATAAATCTTTCTATAGCATCTCACTATGCTGATGGACAGTGACTATAATGGGGTTGGTGGGGGGGACCTGATGAAGGGGGTAGTGTAATCACCATAATATTGCTCATTTAATTGTAGATTAATGATATCAAAATAAACTTATAATAAATAAATAAATAAATAAATCTTCAAGAGTGATGTTAGCAAAATGTCAGAAAGGAAAGCCTGCCCTTGTTCTCCAAAAACACTGATTTAACAACGATACATGGAAACAACATTTTTTTTCTGCTATCATTAATGTACAGTTACATGAACAACATTATGGTTACTAGACTCCCCCTATTATCAAGTCCCCACCACATACCCCATTACAGTCACTGTCCATCAGTGTAGTAAGATGCTATAGAATCACTACTTGTCTTCTGTGATGGACCAACATATTTTTATGAGAATTCCATAACCCAGTAAGAAGTTCCAATACCCCAGGTGAGCACAAAGCCAAGAAGAGCTATACTGAAATGGATTAGAAGAGCAATTTAGCTTCACCTGCATCAGACTCTCCCCCAAGCCAGAACAGTTAAGTGCTGGGAGCACCCCAGCTCACGATTTCTCCCACAGGGAAAGACTATGCATCCGGCATTCTAGCTTTGCAGAGGGCTTTCCAAGGGTCTGGTTTCTGACTTGCCTCATTCAGAACACTAGTTGGAACTGGCATAGTTTGGAGCCTGGGGACTGCTGAGAACAAAGAAGAGAGTGGGTTGGCTTGGTCTTGCTGACACAACAGGGCATGCTCAGGAGAAAGAGCACAACTTGAGACTCCCCTCAGGAGGGAGGGAAAAGAATGGAGCATGCATCCAGTGTTCTGACTTCTCAGAGGGCTGTCCAAGGCACTGGCATCTGTTTTGCCTGACTCGGGATGCTGACAGGTGCTGGCATACTTTGGATGCCTGGTGGCCACTGAGAACAAGGCAGGACATTGTGGCTTGCTGCTATGGAGCCAGAAAATTTGCAGTTCTACACACTAACACCAAAAAAGTAAGAGTTTATGAGCTCCCAAAAAGAAAGCCGTAGCTTCTCTAGTAAAAAAATTGCAGTCACAGGCAGAAGTTGAATCCTCTTAATAAATGTTTCAGAGGCCTACTTATATCAAAGTATCAAAGTAAGCTTTAACTCTAAAATTGTCAGAAGAGACAAAGGAAGACACTGTATAATGACAAAAGGGTCAGTTTACTATGAAGACATAACAACTACATGTGTACCCAGCATTAGAGCACACAAACATGTCAAACAAATACTGACAAAACTGAGGAAGAAACAGTAACATGATACAGTAGGAGATTTCAATACTCCACTTTCATTAATGGCTGGAATATCTAGATACAAGATCAGCACAGAAACAAAAGACTTGAACAACATTATAGATCAAATGGATTTATGTTGAATATTGCACCCAACAATAGCAGAAAGTGCATTCTTTCAAGTGCACATAGTACGTTTTCCAGCATACATCACATGTTAGGTCATAAACCAAGTCTTAACAAGTAGAAGATTTAAATCATACCAGGTATATTTTCTGACCACAAAGAAATGAAACTAGAATTAATGGCAGAAGGAAAATTGGAAAATTTGCATATATACTGAGATTAAACAATGTATTCTTGAGTAATGAATGAGTCAAAGAAGAAATCCAAAAGAAAATCAGAAAATATCTTGAGATAAATGAATACAAAAACAAAACATATGGGATATAGCAGAATCATATGAAGAGAAAAGTTTATAGTGGTAAATGCCTACATAAAAAAGAAAGATCTGAAATAACCTAGCTTTATACCTCAAGAAACTAGGAATAGAAGAACAAACAGCCCCAAGTAGAAGGAAGGAAATAATTAAGATCAGAGCAGAAATGTACAAGATAGATAACAGAAGAACAATAGAAAAAAATCAACAAACCTAAGAGTTGGTTTTGAAAGAAACAAAATTGATAAACATTTAGCTAGAATAAGAAAAAGGAAACTCAAGGAAGATACTATAATCACTATATAAATTAAAAGGTTTGTAAGAGATTACTATAAGTAATTATATGCCAGTAAATTGAGTAACCTAGAAGAAATGGATGATTTCTTCAGAACATAAATCTACCAAGACTGAATCATGAAGAAATAGCTAATCTGATCAGACCTATAACTAGTAAGCCACCTGCTACAACACGAATGAACCTTAAGGCCATTATGCTAAATAAGCCCATCACAGAAGGACAAATATTGCACCATT
Source organism: Smutsia gigantea (assembly GCA_032199065.1). Taxonomy (NCBI): domain Eukaryota; kingdom Metazoa; phylum Chordata; class Mammalia; order Pholidota; family Manidae; genus Smutsia; species Smutsia gigantea. Next base: position 373,502 of record JAVSCE010010610.1, on the reverse strand, counting down.
CCACTTATACAAGGTATTTCTAAAGCAGTCAGACTCAAGGAAAGTAGCAATGTGATTGCCTGAAGCTAAGGAAAGGGGGGAATTAGAGAGTTGCTGTGCAATGGATATAGAATTTCAGTCATGCAAGGTGAAAGAGTTTTATAGGTCTGCCAAAGAACTTTGTACTTATAGCTAACAATACTGTACTAGACACAGTACAGAGAACTTGTTGATTTTTATTAATAAAAAAGTTGTTAATAGGATTAATCTCCTCATGTGTTTATCACAATAAAAAATAAGTCAGCCTCCAAATTTTTTTATATTGTAAAATATGCCTGTATATGAATCTTTTAATATTCAAATTAAATTCCAGAGTTATATGTGTTTTCTCCCTCTATTTAATAAGAGTTCAAACTAAAGATAGGAAACAGTATATTAACCAAACTTTAGTTGAAAATTAAACAGAAGAGATAAATTTATTTTTTACTATGAAATTTTAGTGTTACTTGTCTTATAAACAAAATTAAGACATTTGTATTTATACTCTGCAGAAACAAATTTAGTATTCCTCTCTCTGAAGGACAGGCCAGAAGTCTATGTCTTAAAGTGTTTCTTTACTTACCTGCCTCAAGGATTTTCTACAGAGCACTGTTTAAATATTGCTGATGGACATGTAAATATTAATGATAAAAATAATGGTTGTCAAATACTGAGATTTTGCTATAGGCCAAAACTATGTGAGCAATTTACATTTCTTGCCTAAATTAATCCTCACAATAATCTAATGAAGGACAAACTATTGTTTTTGTCATATTATAGATAAAAAACAGAATCATTAAGTAAATGAGTCACCTATCTCCTGAGTAGCAGAACCAAAATCTGACCTCAGACAGTCTCAAGGAGTCTAGAGGCCACTTAAACAACTACTCTCTTTCCTGGCAGAAAGCCTCACCTAGTAAGTAAAGCTCCACAGCTGAATTTGTACTGAATGGTGTTTTCATTGTATGTATTGATTAGATGGATTGGGAAATTGCCAAATTTTCACTTTGTTCTTGAGTCCATATACGTTTCACTTAAAAGCAGTAGTAGGTCTGTATCAGCACTTCAGTTATTAGGTCATATTCAAAAGACAGACAGTAGTCTGGAGATTAATTTAAACTGCAATTCCTATGTATTTTAAAGGGTTTCAACCATTTCTGCTTTCTTAAGATCTTAATACCTTCAGAATCCTGAAAACTTTCTTTGTGCATCTCCTCTTTCTTTGCAATGACATATGTTTTGTCAGCTTTGGCTGATATAACAAATTACAGTAGACTGGGTGACTCACACAACAAACATTTATTTCTCACAGTACTGAAGCCTGGAAGTCAGAAATCAGGTTGCCTACATGGTGGTATTGTGGTGAGGGCCCTGTTCCTGGTTTGCAGATGACGGTCTTGTTGTTTTATCCCTACATAGCGAGAGCAGAACGAAAGGGGATGCAAGATCTCCTGTGTCTTTTCTTGTGAAGTCACTAATACTGCCCTGAGCGCTGTACTTCATGGCCCCATTACCTCCCGAAGGCTCTGCCTCCTCATGCCATCCTGTAGATGGTTAGGGTTTCAACATAAGAATTTGGGGGGGACAGGGACATAAACATGGAATCCATATAGTTATTTTCTTAAAATAAGTTAAAATGAAATGGATTGATTGGGGAGAGAATTTCTTACACGTAATCTTTAAAATAAAAAGCAGAGCTGAAATGCATACATGGTAGGCTTTGTCTGCAACTATTTGGCCTGTGAAGCTGACTCATATATTGCTGCTTCTGTAAGACTAAGGAAGAAAGTCAAGGACTGAACTTCCCTGAGCAAATAGAAATATGAGAAGAAATAAAATTTTATTTAAAAATTAAGTAAAATGATAATCCACACTGTGGCAGATAGTTGTTAATATCATCATTATAGATCTGTGAAAATATACCTCATTTGGGGCTTTCTGGGCATAACAGCATATGTATTTAGTATGACCGTTAGCACCTCCTAATGTAATTCTTTAGATTACCTGTTCTCTTGAAGGAATTGGCAGAAGAGTTTACTTTTGGTAAGAAATAAGGTACAGTGTGTGAAAAATCAAATTTACGGTATAAGGAATAAGTTTAGATGTAGGGGCCTTCACAGCCAAGGAAGGGTTGTAAGAAAGAATATTATAAGGAAATACACTTCAATTATGTTATATTTGTCAAAATAAATTCCTGTAAGGCCCAGTGCATATTTATTGATTCACAAGTGCTGTGTAGATCATTTAGGATTTTTTGGTTGAAATTATGGAAACTAGTTCTGCTCATAAGCAATGACACTGTTATTTGGAGGAATATCAGATGAATATTCAGGAAAGTTGTATATTAAGTGTTGTAGCAGAATCAGCATAGAAACCAGAGTATTTCTGAACATCTGGACTGCAGAAAATACTTCCCCATCTCTTTTGCTCCTTTAATTCCTGCTCGACAATTAAAGTCCCTGGGGAGGAAATGTTGTTTCCTAAGGTACCTACCAGATGTACACTTCCACTAAAAAGGTGCACAGTGATAAAGAAGCTCCCAAATTTGGATTTTTTTTTAAGAATGGAGAGGGAATGCTGGGGAAACCAAAAATTAAATATCCACATCACAGAGTCTTTTACAACTGAAATGAAGTCTTTGAATAATATGTAAACAAACCACTATCTCTTCCTTTGTTAATATCTCAGTAAGAAAAACCATATGGGGGATAGGTCTTAGTTTTGATCTTGTATTCGCTTTCTATTGCTTTGTAAAAAATTACCACAAGTTTAATGGTATAGAATATGACAAGTTTATTATCTTCCAATTCTGTGTGTCAGTAATGCAGCACAGTCTCCTGCTGAAGGTGTGTAAGACCACATTCCTTTCTGGAGGCTTTTAGGCAGAATCCATTTTCTTATATTTCCCAGCATCTAGAGACCTCCCAATGTTGCTTAACTCACGGCCTCATTCTTCTGTCTTCAAAGCCATCCAAGTTCCATCTCTCTCTTATCCCGTAGTCATATTTCCCTGTGATCACAGTTGGGTAAGGTTCTCTACTTTTAAGGATTCATGATTAGACTGTGCCTACCTATATAATTCAGCACAATCTATCCATCACAAATTCCTTTGTCTTATAATGTAATTTATTCACAGGTTCCTGGGATTAGGACCTGTACATCTTTAGGGAGTCATTATCCTACCAACCACAGATTCTGTCTTACTTTTGGACAGGTATAACTTTGGGGTATCCAAGATTTATAATCTCTACTTGCCTGGGTTTTTCTCTTTGATTACTCTTTTATTGTTGTTTTTACTTTTTCCTCTAAGTTTTTAGGAACATTCTGGGAGTGTAGAATGAATGAAATCTTTTGGAAACATGTGCATGATAAACATGTACTTTACAAAAAATACAAGAAATCGTTTTCTTGATTAGTTTTCTAGCTGTGTTGAGTACAATACATATGCAAGGTCTTGTTAAAATATGTTTGATTATAACAGTGACATAGTTGAGAGAAATTACTTAACTCCCCTCTGTTGGTTAATTGAAGTCAAAGGCCTGCACAGCTACGTACTTCTGCATGGGAAAGTTACCTTTGTATTTATCAGGAATAATTCTTTATGTAAAATAAATTATTGCATAAGGCTGTTTGGAACCAAAGAGGAACTGCGGATGAGGAAAGAGCTCATTTGTATGAATTCTCTTTCCTGCTGTGGAACCCCAGTGTGGAAATCTGATTAATTTAAGAAAATGACTTCAGCAGGGCTTTAAGCTGTAAAGGTTCTTTCAGATGAAGAGGTCAGTCTGCCCTGGGATTAAAAGTCATAATCTTGGACTAGATAAGAACTCTAAGTATTTAACTCCATTAGCCAAAGCTGATAGTTTTACAGTTTCCAAATCATTGCCTGTTGTAGCAAAAACTGCCTGGTGTTTGCTGAATGGCAGTAGGTGATTTGGGAATGTTAATTTTGCACAAGAGAAAGTAAATTTAAAAATAATGTAATGGTTCTTTTTATTTTTCAAGACAGTCTGGTATAAATTGCAATAGTTTATAGAAAACAGTGCAGACCTTGCTCTGTTTATATTCTCATTCAAAATCAAATTATCTGCATGAAGAAAGTATTTAAAAAATTATCACAGCATTCTTCTTATGCTTCTAAGAAATCGATACATTCTAGAATTTTTTAGCTCAGCTTACATTTTTTTCTCTTGACATACTTAGAGCAATGTTTTCATCAGCTATACTTTATATTCTGTTATTTTTCTTGTCTCTGATAATAATCAATTTTTCACACTGGAACTCAGATGAAGTCAAATGAAAGGCAACTGAATTTGTTGGATCAACTGAATGAGCTGCACAAAATACACACATACTTGCACATACATCCTTATGTACTATCAGAATAGCTGTAAATGTTCAAAAGTAGCTGAAATATCATATTCCATCTATTCAAGCAAGTCTGACACCTGCAAACAAATCAATTTAAATCCTGTTTTCACACTAATTCTCATATATTATAACTCAGTGCCAGACCTGTTTCAAGGGGAATGATAGGTAAAGAGTTACTTTAAGTTTCCTTTAACAACATGGACATTTTCTGTTTTTCTTTCTGAGTGGTGTCTCTCCACCCTTCCCAACTTCATGTGAAATATAAAAAACAAACATTGGGGTTATTTACACATGACACTGTTCTGTTACTAAGAACAAATGTTACATTTACTTCTTTGAATTTTTAATTTACCTTTAAGTTTTCTGTGGCTTCATTATTTCCCAATTATATCATAAGCTAGTGATATCAAGATCTCAGTAACCCATAGTCCAAATGGCTAATGCCTCATTTGAACCATGAGAATTAAGTATTATGCTCTTGGTGTCTGTAATATATTTATTTTATCTTCTGTTGTCTTATTTAAGATTCAGTGATTTGTAAGAGCATTAAAATAATCCTGTACTTTTAGAAAATGAAGCTAAAACTGTAATCTTTAAAATTCAAATGAAGTAAAAATTTCAGCAAATTGTTAATACTTAAATATTCTTTGAGAAGGAAAATGTGCAGAGCCAGGAGAGTTTTAAAATGTATAATGAAAGGGCATTTTTTAGTACTTATGGAACAATACCCTAATTGAAGTACATTATCACTGTAATATACCTTAAGGTAATGAAAAGCTGTCATAGGAGATGAAATTCTGAAAAGTATTGCTAAGTCATGATGATTTAATTTGAGAAACAAAAGCTAAAATGCTTATTATTAGAGTCTATTACTTTAAAATTCAGGGACAGTAGTGTTTTGGCCACATGTAATCTTATTATCAACAAGATCGTGACATAAGACATAACTTTTAAAATAAGATTCAGTAAAAAAGTCATTGCGTGAATCTACCCATACAGAACATGTTACTTTGAATACTCTTCCAGATATAGAAATAGGTAGATATATAGCTATGATTTCAAGCACATGTGTGCACCTATGTGTGTATGTGCATACATGCCCTAAAGAGAGGCATATAACTTTACATAAATTGCCTTAAACTATATATGATGTTATACAACCTTATGTTTTCTTCAATTTGTTGATATTTTCATATGAATATAGACCTGCATCATCTTTTAAGTACCAATATTGTATTCCTTTGTATGAAAAAACCATAGTTCATTCAACATATTCCCTACTGCTGAATATTTAGTTTGTATTAATCTTTTCTCTTACAAATATTACAAGGAAAATCCTTGTAAATACATTATTCTCTAATCCAGTGGTTTCTTATTGGTTTCTAACCAATCTATGATAATACGGAGAACTTCATTTCAGATTCAAAATAAAGTTACACTTCCAAAATCCAGGAAAATAACTAAAATGTACTTAGTTCTATTTGTTTTTTAATACTGTCCCCATTTTAGGACATTAACTTGAAAACTCTCGTAAGATATGGTTCCTATAATGGGTGGTTTCCAGAATTCTGTGGTATGAAGATTCTCTTGATACTAAGTGGAAGCAACTCTAGTGTTTGATTTTGAATTATGATCTTCATTTTACCTTTTCATTTTGTGGTTTTTTGGTTGTTTGGCACTAGGACCACTGATGGAAAGACTAAAATAAACAAATTTTGCAAGTACTTCACTGAGTTGGATTAAATTCATTTTAATATCTATCATTTCATTGAAAATTATGAAATTATTAAAGTTAAATGGTATGCTTTTCAATTCACAATCTATAAAATTTATTTAGAGTGAAGGTTACCACCAAAATAAAATGATAGTTTTTTATTTTTTAAAAGTCAAGAAAGACACATACTTCCCATGGGAGATTCTAAAGCAAAAGATCTCACTTCATCACTGGAAAATCAATTTCGTTTGACTTTGTGGAAAAGAAATATGGGAGATGCATTCCTCTTTGAAGAAGGCTCCTCTAAAAATATCCTTAAAATGGCTTACCTAATTATGACTTAAGTCTAGTCTATGGATTTCAAATGCAAAATTAATGTACAGTAGCTTTCTCTGAGAAGATCCATCATTTGGTAAGTTGATCTTAAAAGCATATCAATGATACCTCAATTAAAAAAAAAGAAATATGAGAAAAAAAGCTTACCACAAATTTAACTATATAAAAAAATATTTAATACAAGTTATTGCATCCATATGCCCGGGTCACTTATAGGCTGCCCCTAACATATAATGAACATAATTGTTAAGCCTACCTATTATGCAGGAGGGAACAGATTTCAAGCAATTTAATACGACATCCTTGATGTGACAACTAATTTCTGCTACATAATGCTTTGGAAAATATGCATTATCATTTTTTAAGTAAGTATCTCTAGTATGTTATATAATATGTGTGTGTGTGTGTGTGTGTGTGTGTGTATACACACACACACATATGTTTGAATTTGGGATTGCATTAACTTTCATTCAATTAACTACTATATAATTTCTTATGTGGAAATACAGTAATTCTCCTCATACTCTCTCTCCAAGGGCTAATTATACCTCCCTTTATTATACATGGATGATCCATGTTCCCCTTTGCCTGAGTAAAGTCCAGTTTATTCCTATTGTCTCAGAGTGATTTTGAGAGCATCTTTCATTTCCAGAAATATCTTGGTTTTGATAATAAATTATATGATCACCCCTATTTATACCCCCATATTTATTTATTTTTTTCCTGCTTGCACCATTTTTTTTTCATTAAGGTACCATTGATATACACTCTTATGTTTTCACAAGAAAATGTGGTTATTACATTTACCCTTATTATTGAGTTCCCCCCCATACCCCATTTTTATACATTCCTATAATGTAATATTATGAAATAACTTACGTTGTAGTCAAACAATAAAGGCAAGTTATTTATTTTGGTGAAAGACCTTCTATACAGTGATTAGGAGTAAAGGCTTTGTGCCTCAATTTCTCATTTGTAAAATGGTAATAAAATACCTACCTAATTTTTTTTTTTGGTACAGGAATCAAATTAGTTTGTTATAAGCATCTATTTAGAATAAAGCTTATACAAAGAATTAAGCCCATTTCTTCTCCATCCATTCTGCTACCCGTATACTGTATTTTCTATAACTTTGAAATAACCTTTTTTGTAATAAGTAAATACATACAAATTGCACTGTTCTCATGGGAAAGTTTATACTGTAAAGGATATAAAGAATGGCAAACACTAATGTTAGTTAACATGATCCACTCCTAATACTTTTGAAATGGTCATGTTTTAATAACATGCTATATCAATTTGCAATATGGAAATTAAGCACTGGTTTTATCCAAAATCTCCTATTCTTAATGTACCAGGAATAACAAGTCATGCACACTCTGGACTTTTAGACTAATTATATTCCACTATACCTCCCCTACCCATCTGTAGTATTGTACCAGCAAAATGATGAGGAAATTATCCTTACATTAATGCCTATGGCAATATCTGTACAGTTCTTTTCTTATATCAGTGACCAAGGAAAGTCATATTTTCTTGATTACTTTATCTCCTCCTTAAACTAAAATCCTTTTATTTGCACCCAGACTGCCAAATTCATATGTGTTTCTGATTTGAGTAGTAAAGGTATTGGAGCAACCACTTAAGTAACTGTTTCCTTTTGTATTACCCTTGCACTTAATATGTTACAAATTATATAATTTTGACTAAATTAATACCATGTTATAATGATCAGTCATTGCAGTCAATAGTAGTTTGTTTTTTATGTACTGTTGGACAAATGATATTCGCTAGAGCATTGCAACTCTTCTAAAATGCAATATTTTCCTAACTGTTGAGAACTATTATTTTGGGAGGCCTATACAAGAGGAATCTACTGGATAATTCTGCAATCATCAAAATGGCTGATCAACGCAACATGAAGGCTTTCCTTCTTTAGATTTTTTTCAGTGACAAGCAAAAACACTTAAGGCAAAAAAAACCCATATATATTATTTTATTTTAATCAAGGCTCTGTCCAACATGGAGATGAGAAATAGTTGTTTCCAGTTTTCACAGGTGTTATGTAATCTAATAACTTGTACTGCACTCTTAGACGTTCTCAAATATGCTGACCCTAAAGAATAGTCCTATGAATTCCATCCTAATAAGCCTGGTGGGGCTGCACCAAATACAACTATACAAACTGATAATTTATTCATTTCTGTTTCAAGTTTTGCTATTCTGCATTCAGCATTTTTTCAACTTAATGATAACCTAGAATACATTCAAATCTATATATTTTTCCATTAGAATATCAATACTAACTTATTATCACACCTGCTCTCTACAATCCACATTTTCAGAAAAAGAAAATTGAACTCCCTTGCAGAAAACATCGTTCCAAAGCTAAAATACATAACAAATGCAGTTAGATTCATAGAACTTGTTATTATACGTCTTTCTTTCCTCCTACATACCTTACTTCCTTTCTGCTTTCTTTTCAGTATTGTTACTCTCAGAATTAGATTTTGTGAAATGCTTTAAAATGCACATGGCGATCAAAAAACAAGAAAAATAAAACTGACTTTACTTAAGGTAACTGTTACCATCTTCATCGCAAAAAGGAGCTTATAAATAATTGTTAAAATTTCTAACCAATTCTTTATCTGGGAAACTAACCTCAGGCCTACCATGCTATTGATTGGGGCTTGGATGAATTAACCTTTCTTTATGTTTTAAATGAAATTGGTTTTGATAATTGTGTTGATAAGTTATTTACTGTACTTTAATCTTAATTTCCTTTGATAATGTTTTAGGCACATCTGAAACCTTTACAAATTTCTTTTTTTTAATATTATTAATGTACAATTATATGAGCAATATCATGGGTACTAGACTCCCCCTATTATCAAGTGCCCACCACAAATCCCATTATAGTTACTGTCCATCACTGTAGTAAGATGCTATAGAATCACTACTTGTCTTCTTTTTGTTATACTGCCTTCCCCATATCCACCCCGCTATATTACGTGTGCTAATCGTAATGCCCTTTTTTCCCTCTTATCCCTCCATTCCCACCCATCCTCCCCAGTCCCTTTCCCTTTGGTAATTCTTAGTCCATTCTTGGGTTCTGTGAGTCTGCTGCTGTTTTGTTCCTTCAGTTTTTTCTTTGTTCTTATACTCCACAGATGAGTGAAATCATTTGATACTTGTCTTTCTCTGCCTGGCTTATTTCAATGAGGATAATATCCTCTAGCTCCATCCATGTTGTTGCCTTGTAGTAGGGCTTGAAGTCAGATAGCATAATTGCCCCACTTTATTCTTCCTTCTCAGGATTGCTTTGACTATTGGGGTCTTTTGTGGTTCCATATGAATTTTAGAACTATTTGCTCTAGTTCATTGATGAATGCTGTTGGTATTTTGATAGGGATTGCATTGAATCTGTAGATTGCTTTAGGCAAGATGGCCATTTTGACAATATTAATTCTTCCTATCCATAAGCATGGCATGTGTTTCCATTTATTGGTATCTTCTATAATTTCTCTCATGAATGTCTTGTAGTTTTCAGAGTATAAATCTTTCACTTCCTTGGTTACGTTTATTCCTAGGTATTTTATTCTTTTTGATGCAATTGTGAATGGAATTGTTTTCCTGGTTTCTCTTTCTGCTAGTTCACCATTAGTGTATAGGAATGCAACAGATTTCTGTGTATTAATTTTGTATCCCATGACTTTACTGAATTCAGATATTAGATCTAGTAGTTTTGGAGTGGATTCTTTAGGGTTTTTTATGTATAATATCATGTGATCTGCAAACAGGGACAGTTTGGCTTCTTCTTTCCCAATCTGAATACCTTATATTTCTTTGTGTTGTCTGATTGCCATGGCTAGGACCTCTAGAACTATGTTGAATAAAAGTGGAGAGAGTGGGCATCCTTGTCTTGTTCCCAATCTTAAAGGAAACGTTTTCAGCTTCTCGCTGTTAAGTATAATGTTGGCTGTGGGTTTGTCATATATGGCCTTTACTATATTGAGGTACTTGCCCTCTATACACATTTTGTTGTGTTCTTATCATGAATGGATGTTGAATTTTGTCAAATGCTTTTTCAGCATCTATGGAGATGATCATGTGGTTTTTGTCCTTCTTTTTGTTGATGTAGTGGATGATGTTGATGGATTTTCGAATGTTGTACCATAACTGGGATGAATCCCACTTGATCATGATGGATGATCTTTTTGATGTATTTTTGAATTCGGTTTGCTAATATTTTGTTGAGTATTTTTGCATCTATATTCATCAGGGATATTGGTCTGTAATTTTCTTTTTTTGTGGTGTCTTTGCCTGGTTTTGGTATTAGAATGATGTTGGCCTCATAGATTGAGTTTGGGAGTATTCCCTCCTCTTCTACTTTTTGGAAAACTTTAATGAGGATGGGTCTTAGGTCTTCATTCAATGTTTGATAAAATTCAGCAGTGAAACCATCTGGTTCAGGTGTTTTGTTCTTAGGTAGTTTTTTGATTACCAGTTCAATTTCTTTGCTGGTAATTGGTCTATTCAGATTTTCTGTTTCTTCTTGGGTCAGCCTTGGAAGGTTGTATTTTTCTAGAATGTTGTCCATTTCTTCTAGGTTATCTAGTTTGTTAGCATATAATTTTTCATAGTATTCTCTCACAATTCTTTGTGATTCTGTGGTGTCTGTAGTGATTTTTCCTTTCTCATTTCTGATTGTGTTTATGTGTGTAGACTCTTTTTCTTGATAATTCTGGCTAGAGTTTAACTTTTTGGTTTATGTTCTTGAAGAACCAGCTCCTGCTTTCATTCTTTCTGTTGTTTTATTCTTCTCAATTTTATTTATTTCTGCTTTAATCTTTATTATATTCTCCTTCTACTGACTTTGAGCCTCATTTGTTCTTCCTTTTCTAGTGTCGTTAATTGTGAGTTTTGAATGTTCATTTGGGATTGTTCTTTCCTGAGGTAGGCCTGTACTGCAACATATTTCACTCTTAGCAAGGCCTTCGCTGAATCCCACAGATTTTGCAGTGTTGAATTATTGTTGTTATTTTTCTCCATATATTGCTTAATCTCTGTTTTTATTTGGTCATTGATCCATTGATTATTTAGGAACATGTTATTAAGCCTTCATGTGTTTTTGGGCTTTGTAATTTTCTTTGAGTAATTTAGGTAGAGTTTCATACCTTTGTGATCTGAGAAGCTGGTTGTTACAATTACAATCTTTTTGAATTTACTGAAGCTCTTTTTGTGGCCTAGTATATGATCTATTCTTGAAAATGTTCGATGTGCACTTGAGGAGAATGTGTATTCTGTTGCTTTTGGATGGAGTGTTGTGTAGATATCCATTAGGTCCATCTGTTCTAATTTGTTGTTCAGTGCCTCTGTCTCTTTATTTATTTTCTATCTGGTTGATCTGTCCTTTAGAGTGAGTGGTGTGTTGAAGTCTCCTAAAATGAATGCATTGCATTCTATTTCCCCTTTTAATTCTGTTAGTATTTGGTTCACATATGTAGGTGATACTGTATTGGGTGCATAGATATTTATAATAGTTATATCCTCTTGTTGCACTGACCCCTTTATCATTATGTAATGTCCTTCTTTGTCTCTTGTGACTTTTTTTTGTTTTGAAATCTATATTGTCTGATATAAGTACTGCAACTCCTGCTTTTTTCTCCCAATTAGTTGCATGAAATACCTTTTTCCACCCCTTTACTTTCAGTCTATGTTTGTCTTTGGGTTTGAAGTGAGTCTCTTGTAGGGAGCATGTAGATGGGTCTTTTTTTCTTTATCCATTCAGTCACTCTACATCTTTTGATTGGTGCATTCAGACCATTTACACTTAGGGTGATTATCGATAGGTATGTACTTATTGCCATTGCAGGCTTTAGATTTGTGGCTACCAAATGTTCAAGGGTAATTCCCTCACTATCTGACAGTCTAATTTAACTTACTTCCTATGCTATTACAAACACAACCTAAAGATATTTTTTCCTCCTTTTTCTTCCTTCTCCATTCTTTTTATGTTATGAATCATATTCTGTACTCTTTGTCTATCCCTTGGGTGACATCTGTTTAGCCTTAGGAATACTTCCATCTATAGGAGTCCCTCCAAAATGCACTGTAGAGGTGGTTTGTGGGAGGTAAATTCTTTCAGCTTTTGCTTATCTGAAAATTGTTTAATCCCTCCTTCAAGTGTAAATGATAACCTTACTGGGTAGAGTATTCTTGGTTCAAGGCCTTTCTGCTTCATTGCATTAAATATATCATGCCACTTCCTTCTGGCCTGTTAGGTTTCTGGTGAGAAATCTGATGATACACTCATGGGTTTTCCTTTGTATGTGATCTTTTTTCTCTCTCTAGCTGCTTTTAAAAGTCTGTCTTTATCCTTGATCTTTGCCATTTTAATTATAGTATGTCTTAGGGTTGTCTTCCTTGGGTCCCTTGTGTTGGGAGATCTGTGCACCTCCATGGCTTGAGAGACTATCTCCTTCCCCAGATGGGAAGCTTTCAGCAATTACCTTCCTCAATGACGCTTTCTATCCCTTTTTATCTCTCTCTTTCTTCTGATACCCTATAATGCGAATATTGTTCTGTTTGGATTGGTCACACAGTTCTCTCAATATTCTTTCATTCTTAGTGATTCTTGTTTCTCTCTGTGTGTCAGCTTCTTTGTGTTCCTCTTCTCTGATTTCTATTTCATTTACCATCTCTTCTACTACATCTAATCTGCTTTTAAATTCCTCCATTGTATTTTGCATTTCAGATATGGAATTTCTTAATGATTGAATCTCCGACTTAAATTCATTCCTGAGTTCTTGAATATTTTTCTGTACCTCCATGAGCATGTTTATGATTTTTATTTTGAGCTCTCTTTCAGGAAGATTGTTAAGTTCAGTTTCATTTGGCCCTTTTTCTGGGGTTTGTGATATTTTGGTTCATATTTCTGTGTGTTGCCCTCTGTTGCCCAGAAGCTCCAGTTCCTGGAGCTTCTCAGCCCCTAGAGTGAGGTTGGGGGTCATAGGGGAGTGAAGCTGGTGCCTGGCGAGAGGAAAGATCTGTTTTCTGATTTCAATCGGCCCTGCCTGTCTCATATCACAGCCAGTGGGCCGAGTTCACAGGTGTAAACCTCTGTGCTTGGCGTCTCTAGCATCCAAATTTCTTTTTACACAGTAATGTCCACACTCTATATCTGAAGAATTTGGGAGATCTACGAAAGAGGATGCAAAAGAGCATGAATGTTTTCTCAGTCCTTGGAAAGTTTAGGAAATAGATTATTTTCCCAGATTGCAGGAGTGATCTTTAGTATGAATTCAGAAGTAGGGCAGGTTACTGTGAGAACCACAGAGGAGCAATTGGCAGAGATATTTAAAATCTGTGTATGCTGAAATGTGGGATGAAACCAAGCCACACTCAAAATAATCTTTGAGAGTCCTGAATTAGCCTGAAAAACCTCTTTACTTAAGCATTCCAAATTTAAAATAGATTTTTATGACAAATAGCGAAATTGGGGATTTTGAAAGAATCTAAAGTTAGTATCATAATAGATTAGCAGCTCCTGGAAAATTTGAAGGTCAAAATATAACTGAGCTACTGTCTCACTGAAGTATCAGTTTATCCCAGTGTTTCATGACTCACTAAACAATTTTTTGAACCCTAGCTAAAATCCCAAACTCCATTTTTGTATTAATACAGCTTCTGAAAAAATAGGAAGCTGATTTTAGTTCTCATGTAAAATTATCCTCACATGGATGAAATGACTAGATTTTCACATTCCTAAAATAATTGAGATCGCATGCCCTTGCTAAGAAGAGTCTTTTGTAAAAGTGTTGAATTAAACAGGGAGGAAAATGAGTTGTGTACTTTAATTTTGCAATTTTTTGATGTCTCTTTTAAAGGAATGGAAAATACGCTGATTTTTTTTCACATCCTCTCCAGCACTGAGCAGGCTAAGTATTTTTTTTTAATTTTTGTATCATTAATGTACAATTACATGAGCAACATTGTGGTTACTAGACTCCCGCTATTATCAAGTTTCCACCACATCCCCCATTACAGTCACTGTCCATCAGTGTAGTAAGATGCTATAAAATCACTACCTGTCTTCTCTGTGTTACACTGCCTTCCCCGTGTCCCCCTCCACCCCACATTATGTATGCTAATCATAATGCCTCTTTTTTCCCCTTCTTCCTCCCTTCCCACCCATCCTCCCCAGTCCCTTTCCCTTTGGTAACTGTTAGTCCATTCTTGGGTTCTGTGAGTCTGCTGCTGTTTTGTTCCTTCAGTTTTTTCTTTGTTCTTATACTCCACAGATGAGTGAAATCATTTGATACTTGTCTTTCTCCTCCTGGCTTATTTCACTAAGCATAATACCCTCTAGCTCCATCCATGTTGTTGAAATGGTAGAATTTGTTTTCTTCTTATGGCTAAATAATATTCCATTGTGTATATATACCACATCTTCTTTATCCATTCATCTACTGATGGACACTTAGGTTGCTTCCATTTCTTGGCTATTGTAAATAGTGCTGCAATAAACTTAGGGGTGCATCTGTCTTTTTCAAACTGGGCTGCTGCATTCTTAGGGTAAATTCCTAGGAGTGGAATTCCTAGGTCAAATGATATTTCACCTAAGTCTTCTAAAACATGTAATGAATAAAAACACTATTTGGATCAAATTCACTTAGTGGGTGAATCTGTTTACCAACTAAGCAGAAGCTTATTTCTTGAGTTTTAACACAGGTATTGATAGTATGCATCTATACATTTTCTTTTGCATTCTCTTCTATAGGGCTTAGGCATAATTACTTCATACTACTATAGTGTGAAATCTCAGGAAATGAAGGCACCCTTTTCAGTGTCTTCATTCCAAAAAGCAACTAGTAATTTTCCCCTTTTTTGCTCACCTCATATGGTAGAATTTAGATGACTAGTGGTAAGTCAAGTGGAAGAGAAATGGTTGGATATTATTGAAGAGAAAAAGGAGGAATTCTCATCTAAAATATCATAAAAAAATCAATATTTTCAGTATCTTGATCTGAATAAAATCATTCTAAAGATGTAGATTTTCTGAAATGGAATATATAATTTTGATCATCCATCCAGAAAGGTCTTATGCAATCACAATGATTAAAATACCTTTACAGTATTTTGTATTTTGCAAATTTCTTGGTTGTGTCTACAATAATATAACAAACATTGTAGTGGAGGAAATGATAAAGTATACAGGTCGATACACCTTTGGTTCACCTTCATTTTCAGTATCATTGTAAAATATTTGTATAGGATTGTTCTGGGTTACTTATCTGAAATACTATTAAAATAGTGTATATTGAAAGTTTACACAGAAGCCTTGGATACTAATATTTCTTGATTGGCTGATCTACTATGTATTATATTTATTCTCACTCTTTTGAGAGACATCTTGGGCCAAGCACATTTGTATATAGTTTAAAGTTCAGATTCATCATATAGATTGGATTTGATCAGCCTAACACATGCATGAAGGACATTCTAATATCATTAAAACTTTGACTAGTCTGAAAGTGGAAGAGTATAACAACTCCTGGTTCAACACAGCCAAAATTCACAGTCTATGCTGTGGCTGAAAGCCAGAAAAAAATTGACCCTCTGATTCTGATTCACTGTGACAAACAGATAGCCTCAGGTTCAAAGAACCCTATAACAGAAGGGTGAAACATTCCATATTGATCATTTATTATCCACATCTGCTCACCATTGGTGGTAAGATAATTGATTTCCTACCAGTTTTCTAAAATGCAATATTATAAATGGCATTTACATAAATAAAAATAATTGATTTCTTTTGAAGTACAAAAGGGAGAAAGGATGCAAACACATACACACATACACATGTAATATGTGTGTGTCACTATATAAATATATACATAGATAAATAAATATATAATGATGCAATTTACAGGTTTCAAATTTTGAAACATTGCTTAGACCAGAAAAACTTACAGAACGCCATTTGATATAGCTTAGTATAGGGTCTAGAGTAGTAAAATTGGTCAATTGGACAAAAATACAACTGGAAGTCTTCCAACAAAGCAGAGAGGACTTGAAAAAAATAAGCCAAAAATCCTTGTAATATATGCTAGTACCAGGTATTTTTCCCCACTCTCTAAAAATGTGAAAAAAAATTCTTTATGAGTTACAAAAAAAAATCCCCATAGCCAAGCATGCTGTGAAGTTGATACTTAACTGAACAAATACATATTTTAGAAATCTATGGTTGCCCTTCTTGTCAAGAAATAGAATAAAATAAGGATGACAACATGAGAATGATTCTCCACCTCTGAGATGTGGTGTATGAACTGATGATGCATGCATTACTAGCAGAAACAAATGAAGTGTAACACTGGCAGGCATGCTGGCTACAGACATTGACCATCTGGTCAATACAGACCTCCAAAAGATCATGTTTTGTGATGGATAGACATGATGTTTTCAGTATTTTGACAAAACAAGGCGGCTAATAATCAATAAAAGAAATAATAAAAAGTCTAGATGTTTTAGATGTACCTGCCATAGTATATACAGAGGATTTTTTTGCTATTCCATAATCATGTTTGCATAAGACTGTTAATATCGGTGACCATCATTCTTCAGCATTAGTTATAGTTTTTTCTTCCATGTGTGTTATACAATAGCTAGTTATATAATAATTGTAAGCAGATAATTGAAACTACTCTCTGAGGTATTATCTAAAAATATCTCAGTAGAAATTAAAAGGGTGGTTGCAAATCAGCGCTTTAATGTTAGTAAGGGGATGTTCTGTCATGTATTATAAGCTTGCCAGATAGGTCACAAGATGCTGCAAAACACTGTGCATTTGTAAATCTAATTGCTGATTTTCAAAAAAGTGATTCCAGCAAAGCATTTTCTCCAAATTGAAATAGGATGAGCAAAAGTGCAGAGATAAAAGGAAGTGTACAGTGTTTGAAAAGGGTGAAGGTCTGAATGGAGTGAAATATTTATGTTTGAATAGTGGCATGTAAGGCCTGATTGATAATTAAACATGGGCCATATTTTGGAAGGCATCGATGTTAGGTTGTAGAATTTGGTCATGATACTGTGGCGTTAAAGGGGACCATGGCAACATTTATATAAATAAAAAATAATTGATTTTTAAAATAAAGGACCATATTAAGAAGTTTAAGTTTTCCTAGAGAATGCAAAATATGTGAGGCTCTTTGGTATTGCTGTAATGATCCACTGCAGTGTTTACAGCCAATATTTGACTCAGGTGTTGTGTGTTTCTAAGGTAATGTCATCTTTTGTTTCAAAAATCACTGGTTATGGCTAAATTTCTCCCAATTTCAGTAGCCACTACATTATTTCATTTAGCAGCATAACAATCTAAATAGAGAATAGAACTTGATTTTTAAAATGCCTGCACTTGAATCAAAGCTATGTCATTTACTAAGTTTATAATTTTAAGCAAATTATACAGCTTAGCTCTGAGGCTCAGTTTTCTTATCATTTAATTCATGAAAATAATGGTTAAACCATACATTGATGTAAGGATTAAAGTTGATAATGTAGGAAAAATGCCTAGCAGTATCTCACACATAGCAGACACTCAGGAAATGGTAGCTTTATTATTCCCGCGTTATTACTACGTCTGTGTAGCCATTATTCTTGTCCTTGGCATATCATCTGTAAGTGCTAGAGCACTGTGGGTTCTGAAGTCTGGCCGACCTGGGTTCTTTACCTAGCTTTGCAGTCTACTAGTGATATACTTTTAAATAAGCCACTTAACTCTGTAAGCATCCGTTTCTTTATCTTTAAAATGAAGACAACAATAATGCCTATTTCACAGAATGAGTTGAGAATTAAATGAGAAAATGTCTTTACAGCACTTTGCACAGCTATTACTAACATTGTTTCTTAGACAGTTCTTGGTGTGCCTGCTTACTTGCTTACTTACATTAGATGCATTTCTGTAAGTTTGGGTTTTGTAGTCACATTTGTGCTTTTGGCCATCTTTTTGCCCATACTTTAAATTTGCTTTTGTCTTATTCACTGTGTGCAGCACTGTAAGCCAGTTTTTAGAAACACTTGACACTTCTATTACAACTAACATTGGGACATATAAACTTTGAGGGGGCAAATATTATTCTCTTTATGCCTGTAAGAAGTCATTCTTGAACCTCTACTTTTAATTCAGTGCTTCTTTTCAGAGCTCTCTCTGGATCCACATATACATTTGTTCATTTATTTAGGATATATTTACTGAGTGGCTTCTAACACTAAGGTTCCACATAAGAAAAGGAGATACAGTGCCGAACAAATTAGATATGTTCCCATTCTTCAATGAATGTACAGTTTTATTTTGAAGTAGAAGTATTGCTCTGTATGTATACTTTCCTAACTAAAGCCTTATGGCATTTAAAAAGCATATACACATTTTACCACCAGACTGAAGTACAATATCTGGGACTTGGTAGAAATTCCCAAATGGTTGAACTAAATAGCATGTGAAAATGAGCCATATTATTTCAGAGAGCTTATCCATGGAAATTCACTCATTATCAGCATTAAAACATAGTAATAAAAAAATCAAAAATGTCCTTTGAGGTAGTACAACTGTAGCCTTTTATTCCCGATTTTCTCATTAAGATAGTTTCCTTTAATGCATTACTCCAAGATTAGTTATCATTTTTTTTTCCCAAATTTCTAATGTGATTCCATGTTCTACTGCAGGTAACCATGAGTTGTGTTTTGTAATTTGTGATATTAAAGGAGAAAAATAGATAATGTTACTAAATGTAGCCAAATGTAATGGATACATAGGTAATCATATACTATGCACAGTAATATATCAACACTAATTTTAACTGAAGTTAAATATGTAAAAAAAGAAGAAAGAAAAATTTGATTTTACAGAATTTTTCCCTACTACACCTACTCTGGAAATTTAAAACCACATCTCTGTTACGTTAGAAAGAATACCAAGTTGCATCTTCAAATTCTTTTTTTCTACACAGTTCTGAGTAGAAATCATTTCCTCTTTTACTTGTGTGACAGACTTCACATCTCCATTTTTTTAGGGACATTTTCTATCTACTATAAATGTACCCATTCATGTGATGTTTTTGTTAATTTTAATGTGAATATGATATATCTACTTTTTCTCCATCCAGTATTTGTCAGAAGGCCGGCTGAGCAGGTAATAGTTATTGAAAAGTGAGACCATCGGAGAATAACAATAGTAATCCATTTTACTTGGTCCTTCAATGAAATGCCATCATAATATTATTAAAAATTTTATATTGGCTTTGTAAAAGTAATGTTTCATTAATTATAATGATTGCTTCAAAATATTATGTGTCTTGTCACTTAATAATCCCATTAACAGTGTGAGATACATAAGATTCACTTCTAAAGAGAGATCTTGGTTATGCTGTGGTATTCATTCCACTTTTTAGTAGTGAGAGTTAAATAATTGACTGTTGTTTCACATGGCTAAAGGGAAGATCACACCAAACTCGATCAGTTGTAGAAATTGTTATCCCTCTTGTATTTGTTGTTTTTCATTGACCCTAACTTTATTGCATTGTTTTGTTATAATTTCATTATATGGGAATATAAAAATGCATGTAGATGCAAATATTCATTTTGAATCTATAAATTTGACCAAAATAATGATAAATAATAATAGTCTTACACTTTGCAGCTTCCAGAATAATTGTATCATGGATGAGTAGCATAGAAGTTGTCTGGATTATTTTCTCAATTAAAAGATGAAGAAATGAGCCACACAATAGTTAAAGGACTTGCCCAAGGACACACCTTTACCTAGAAAATACATCCTGAGATGCTTTCCTCTGTGACATACTTTCAATGTGGGAAAAAAATAAAAGAATTTCAGAAACTATCAAACAGCCAATGCAACTATTTTATCAGCAAAAAAAATAAGTAAAGTTTTTACATTGTTTCACAAATGACCTGGTTTATTTCTCTTACCTTTCCTCCCCCTCCCTTCATGCATATGCATCACTGTTCTGAAAGAGTTGCCCTTTTTTGGTGCAATATTGCTTATTTTTGTATCTTCCTCTTTGTTTCTCATGCTGTCTTAAAGCTCCAGGTTTTTTTTCCTCCTCTTACCTTATCTGCAAGAAATTTTACAGCTGTCTTTTAAGAATTTACTCAAAAGTCTTTTTTCCATGGAAGTATTTGTCCTCAACCCAGATTATACAATTAATGGCTCTCTTTTTGGAGTCCTCATAGCACTTTAGAAATTTTAATATGACTACTTATTTAAATGAATTGCAGCTAATAGTTTATCTGTCCATGTCCCTTAGGTAGCCTGTAAGTTCCTTGACTACAGAGATTGTGTCTTATCTTGAATTAATTAATTTTCTCACAAAGAGAGTTTGGAGTCAGGTGACTACTATTAAGATTGACACCTCACATGTACATACTGTTATCCTACAACACCAGGAAAAATCTATGTTCTTTTTCAGTTATCTAAGCTTTTAAGCTCAAACTTAAAAATTTAGACAACTGAAAAAGAAGGTTAGATTTATACCATCAGAGGCAATTATCCAGATCCCATATTCCCTTTAACATGTGGTGACACTGATACATCATTTGTATTCAAATCATAGGTACTGTAATGACCATAACTATTGCAGTTTTTGACACTCTAAAACCTAAGGGGGATTCCACCCTGCATAGCTTTTAAGGGAAACAGATGCAATCAGTACAAATTTCAAGATATCAGAGGTATTTTGTTTTGTTTCAGTTTTTTACATATTTCACCAATTGTTACGGTAAAAACATTGTCAAATTTTCTATTAACCTGATTTATAGGGTTTACTGTGAAAGTAGTTTTAAATTACAGCCACTTCCAGTGGCAAAAAAAAATTTATTTAAAAGAAAGGTTAAGCCATTTTCATGATCTCTTAAAAGAGTAAATTAGATATGTTCCCATTCAAGTAAAATAAGACTAAAAGTCTTATTTTACTTGAAAAGTCTTGAAAGTAAGTTTAGGCAGGGGAAACTAAAAGAAAGTTCTATGTTTATTTTATAATGATGAACAATTTAGGGCTGACATACTCCCTTGTGGCTTTAGTGTTATAAGCAACCCACATTTCAGTGTTGTTAGAATTTTATAAGGTCTTCCTTAAACCCTGTGTATAATATTCCAGATGGAAGAATGTGTGTGTATGTGTGTATGTTTTGACAGAAAAGCATTTTGGTTTTTAGAATAGAGAAACTTATTATAAATGCTCATTTAAAGGACTGTATTGACCTCACAGCTTTTGCCTAATATAATTTTTCCTAGTGTTGACTTTTCTTTCAAAATGGGTGCTTACCAATTACTATACTAGGAGCTTTTCAGTCATAACCAGATGGACAGATTTTCTATTATAGGAAGGCAAGGCTTATGGTGCCCCCAAAGACTTTAACCTAGATCTGTTCAGAGGGACTGCAGTGAATCCTGTGAAACTGAGAAACTGTTTGCCTGATGCTCATTTGTCTGTGGATACTATCTGGAGTCTCTCTACAGCTGACACTGTGTTCCACAGACCAGTTCCTATGTGCCAACCATTCACTTAGATCACATGACTTGACAGGTTGGAAGATCCTCATCTTCCCAGAAGTGTAGGCTCATCTCACTACATCTTTCTAAGAGGCAGAATTATGTCTTCTCATGTTGACATCATGACTCAAAAACACTACTGAAATCAAAGACAAGCTCAAAATAAATCCCTATCTGGGGCCTTCTCCTGTCTGTGCCCTGCTTCATTTGGCTTCAACAGATCATGTGTTCTTTTACTGTTACTAAGAATCACAGAAGTTACACATGACCAGATTTATTGAGTCATCTTATCTCCCCCTTTCCCAGCCTTGACACACTTTCTTGAATGATGTCCTTCCTTATGAGAAAGAACAATGCTGATGATGGGAACAGACAAGCAGGACTTGCAAGTCAAGCAGGATGACTTGTGTTATACTATCTGCATTTGCTCACTTATCCCTTGGGATCCAACAGCCATTCAAAATAACACTTTGCTCTTCAGGACTCCTACATATTAAAAAGCAGCTTCACACATTTAGTTACAAATGATTTCTTCATCTAAAATTACATGTGGAATACATACAATAAATGAATTATGCAAGTCTTTAAAATAGTATTGAAAACTTTCTGTGTTAATGACCTATATAATAGGAACTATTTAAAAATATTTAAGAGACTAGACTTATTAGTAACCCTTCCTCCAAAGTTTCCCTGAGACCCCAGCTTCACCTGTCATACCGAGGTCATAACTTTCAGGCAGCTTTAGCTATTCTTGGTCAACTCAGCAACCAACTGCAGGCTCAGTTCCTTCTTGATATGTTGGATTGAAATGCATTTTACCTCAGGCATAAACATGAGAGGATATTCTAACTTAGTTATGCATAGATCACTAGGGTACATAATAGGGGTAAAGCCAAAACAGACAAAAAGTATAACAGGAGCATGATGACAGCAACAATTTGAATAATTTAGAGAATTTTTTAATAAGGTTTTTTGCTCTGGAATTTTATCTTGAAAATTATTTTTCCTAAAATCTAAGTATTTTTTTTCTACTTCTGTTGTGTAGTTTGAGCCCAGGCTACTTTATCTACCTCTTTCCTGGATGACTGCAAGAGATGCCCAATATTTCTCCTAGTATCTAGTTTCCCTTTCTATCACTCTTTTTTGGGGGGGTGGTGGTTCTTTTTCAGCTTTATTGCAGTGTAATTGACGAGTAAAATTATAAGATACTTAAAGTGTACATTGCAGTGATTTGATATACATTATGAAAGGATTCCTCCCATTGAGTTAATTATCATATCTATCACACAACATATTTTTTTCTTAGAACATTTAAATTCTTCTCTCCGCAAATTTCAGTTATATAATACAATGCTATCAACTGTAGTCACATGTTTTACATTAGATCCTCAGACCTTATTCATGTATAGATGAATGTTTGTACCCTTTTACCAACCTCTCCGTATTTCCTTCAGCTCTTGGCAACTTTTCTACTCTATTTCTTTAAGGTGATTTTTTTTGCAGATTCTTCATATAAGTGATGAATGAAGTATTTGTCTTTTTCTGTTTGGCTTATTTCTTTTAACATAATGCCCTCCAGTTTCATCCATGTTGTGGGCAAGTGACAGAATTTTCCTTTTTCTTAAGGCTGGATAATATTCCCTAGTGTGTGTGTGTGTACACAGTCACACATGTACACACATACCTATATACACTACATTTTCTTTATTAAATAATCTGTTGACAGACTTTTAGGTTGCTTCCACACCTTGATTATTGTGATTATGCTGCAGTAAACATGGGAATATAGATAATCTCTTTGAGATAAGGGTTTTGTTTCCTTTGGATATATTCCCAGAAGTGGAATTGCTGGATCATATGGTAGTTCTATTTTTAAATTCTTGAAGAACCCCCATAATATTTTCCACAGTGGCTGTACCACTTTAAATTCCCACCATGAAATCTTAGCCAGCATTTTTAATCTCTTGTCTATTTGATAATAGTTGTGAAGTCATATCTCATTGGGATTATTGATTTGCATTTCTCTGATGATTAGAGATGCTAAGCACATACAGTAATTCTATGTTTAATTTTTTGAGGAACTGCCAACATGTTTCCCACAACAGATGAAACATTTTACATTCCCCCCAGCAATGCACAAGATTTCCATTTGCTCCACATTCTCACCAACACTTTTTATTTCCTTTATATTTTGTTATTATATACATTGGAGGAGGGATGTGAAGTGAAACCTTATAGTGGCTTTGATTTGCATTTTCCTTTGGCTAATGATGTTGAATATATTGTCATGAGCTTCTTGGCCATCTTTATATCTACTTTGGAGAAATTTCTATTAAAGACCTAACCCCATTTTTAAGTTGGGATGTTTGTCTATTTGTTGTTGAGTTGTAATGGGTAGGTATATATTTTGGATACTAGACTCTTATCAGATATGATTTGCAAATATTTTTCCCATTCTTTTGGTTGTGTTTTCACTGTCTTGGTAAAGTCCTTTAATACACCAAGTTTTAAATTTCGATGAAATCCATTTTACCTGTTTTATTTTTGTTGCTCATACTTTTGGTGTCACATCAAAGAAACCATTGCGAATTTGCCAAAGCCAAATTCATAAAGATTTGATGCTGTTATTTCTTCTAAGAATTTTATGTTTTTAGCTCTTATATTTGGGTCTGATGCACTTTTAATTATTAAGATCCATTTGTTTATCAGATGAGTTAGGGGTGCAACCTCATTCTTTTATAGATATCCAGTTGTCCCAGCACCATTTGTTGAAAAGACTATTCTTTCACACACTGAATGGTCTCATTACCTTTTGCAAAAATGGCCCATAGATGTATGGTTTTTTCTAAATGCTCAATTCTATTCCATTGATCTCTATATCGGTCCTATGGAAATACCACACTCTTTTGTTTACTGTAGCTTTGTAATAAGTGTTGAAATCAGGAAGTGTGAGCCCTCCAACTTTGTTCTTCTTTTTCAAGACTTTTGGCTACTTGGAGCCCTTTTCAATTCCATATGAATTTTAGGATCAGCTTTTCCATTTGTGCACAAAAATATATATTGAGAGTTTGGAATCTAACAATATTAAGCCTTCCAATACGTGAACACAAGTAACTTCCCATTTAAATCTTTAATTTCTTTCAGCAATATTTATAATTTTAAGTATACAAATCTTTCATCTCCTTGGTTAAATTTATTCCTAGTTTTAAAAATTCTTCTGGCTGCTATTGCAAATGTAATTTTTCTCGAAATTTTCTTTGTTCAGTGCTGAATTTTGGAATCCAACCAGTGTTTGTATGTTGATGAAGCACTAAAAATTTCCTGAAATTTTTTATACTCTACTATTTGTGTGTATATGTGTGTGGTGGGTGGGGATTTTTTATATATTGGATCTTGCCATCTACTGAATAGAAGTGGCTTTGCTCCTTCCTCTCCAATGTGGAGGACTTTTGTTTTATTGCCTAATTGCTCTGACTAGAACTTCCAGTACAGTGCTGAATAGGAGTGGTGAAAGTAGGCATATTAGTCTTGTTCCTGATCTTAAGGTGAAAACTTTCAGTCTCGCAGCATTATGTTATGTAAACTCTGCATTTTTTTTTTCCATAAGTTACCTTTATTGTATTTAGGTCATTCTTTTCTATTCCTAGTTTTCTGAGTGTTTTTATTATAAAAGAGTCTTGGATTTTGTCCAATTTTTTTCCTCCATTGAGATGATCATGTTGGATTTTTCTCTGAATTTCATTAATACACATTGATAATAATACATATTAATAAAGTATATTTCATTGATGGATTCTTTTTCTTAATGGAAATACAGTTGATATGCAATCTTATATTAGTTTAAAGTATACAACACCAGTGGTTCACCATTGATTGATTCTTTCAATTAAATCAGCCTTGCATTCCTGGATAAATCCCATATGACCATGGTGTTTTTAATCTTTTTAATATGCTGTTGGATTTGGTTTGCCTAGTATTTGGCTAAGGATTTTTCATCTATATTCATAGTGGATATTTTCCTATAGTTTTCTTTTGGTATCTTTAGATTTCATATCAGATAAATACTGGTCTCACTGAATGAGTTAGTGTTCCTCTTGTATTTTTTGGAAGAGTCTGAGAAATAGTGGTGTTCTTTCAACATTTGGTAGAATTGACCAGTGATGCCATGTATTGCTGGACTTTTCTTTGTTAGAGATTTTTAAGTTGTTGACTCAATCTCTTTACTGGTTATAGGTCAGTTAAAATCTTTTTATACCTTCTTTAGTCACTTTTGGTAACTTTGTAGAAATTTATCCATTTTATCTAAGTTATCTAATTTATTGATGTTATAGTTCATAATATTCTTTATTAATCATTTTATTTCTATAATGTTGGTAGTAATGTCTTCATGTCCATTTCTGATTTTAGTTATTCATATCTTCCCTTTTCTATATTTGTCAATCTGGCTAAAGTATTATTTTTTTTTTAATCTTTTCAAAGAACCAAGGTTTGGTTTCACTAATTCTTTTGCCTATTTACTGTGTTATTTGTCTATGCTCTAATCTTTATTATTCCCTTTCTTCAGCTAGCTTTGGGTTTAGTTTCCCTTATTTCCATAGTTTTTTAAAGGATAAATTTTGCATTTTGGTTTGAGATTTTTAATTGTTTTAAATTTATATATTTACCACTTTAATTTTTTCCTATAAACATTACTTTGGCTGCATCCCATAATTTTGTTATGTTGTGTTTTTGTTTTCATTTGTCTCTAAGAATATTGTAAATTCCCTTGTGATTTCTACTTTGACTCATTGGTTAAGTGGGTGTTGCTTAATTTCTACATATTTGTGAATTTTCTGGTTTCTCCCTGATTTCTAGCTTCATTCATTCCTTTGTGGTTGATAGTTTGCCTGGTATCAATCTTTTAAAATTCATCTAAATTTGTTTTGTAGCCTAGCATATTGTCTGTTATTGAGAACATTTCATGTACACTTGAAAAGAACATGTATTTTGCTGTTTGTGGAATATTTTATATATATGTTAGGTCTAACTGGTTAATAGTGCAGTTTAAGTCCTCTATTTCCTTACTAATCTCCTACCTAGATGCCTGTCTACTACTGAGAGTAGTATATTTAAGTTTCCAACTATTATTGTAGGAAAATCTATTTCTCCCTTAAATTCCATCAATATTTGCTATGTAAGTCTGTTGTTTAGTGCATATATGTTTATAACTGTTATATATTCTTGATGAAATGAGCCTTTTATCAATATATTATATCTGTCTTTGCCTCTGTTAACAGTTTTTATGTTAAATTTTGTTTTGTTTTATACTTGTAACTACCACCTGCTCTTTTTTGGTTACTTTTTGCATAGAATATATTTTTCATTCTTTTGCTTTCAATTGATTTGTGTCTGTCAAAAGTGAATCTCTTATAGACTGCATAGTGGAATAATTTTTAAAAATCCATTCTGCTAATCTCTGTGTTTATATTGGAGAGTTTAAATCCATTTGTATTTGAAGTAATTACTAATAAAGAAAGGCTGTAGCATTTTATACTTTGTTTGCTGTATGTGTTATACTTTCATTAAATTTTTCTTCTATTCCTGCTTTCTTTTGTGTTTAACTGATTTTTATAATGTACTGTTTTGATTCCCTTCAATATAACTTTTGTGTATATATTTTAAATATTTTATTAGTAATCACCATGGGAATTACAGTTAACATCATGAATTTATAGTTGTAACATTAAATAATAGCAATTTAGCTTTAGTAACATATAGCAACTCCATCCTATGTAGCTCTTCCCCCTATATGTTGTTACCAAAAATAACATCTTTATTATTTACTTCTTACCATAGACATATAATTTTCTATGTATTTATTTTTCAAATCATATAGGAAATAAAAAGAGGAGTTATAAGCTAAAAGTAAAATAATACTGTATTTTAGATTAACCATGTTATTACTAGTGTTATCTATTCATATACCTTCTAGTTACTTTATAGCATTCTTTCATTTCAGTTTAAAGGATTCCCTTCAGTATTAAAGAGATTTAATATATTTTCTAGGGCATGTTTATTGTCAGTGCACATCTTTAGCTTTTGTTTATCTGAGGAATGTCTTAATTTCCCCTTTATTTTTGTGACAGTTTTGCTGGATATTAAATTCTTGGTTGACAGCACTTTTAAAAGTGTCATCCCACCCCCTTTCAGCATCTCTGCTTTCTGATGAAAATTCTGCTATTAATGTTATAATTCCTTATAGATTATGAATGTCTCTCCTCTTACTGATTTCAAGATTCTATCTTTGTCCTCAACTCTTGAAAATTTGATTATAATATGTTTAGTTGTGGATATTTTTGTGGTTGCTCTTGGGCTTGTTGAGTTTCTTGAATGTAGATTTTATTGAATTTGGGAAGATTTTTGCAGTTTTTTCTCTCTGGTTGTATATGTCTAATATAATATACTCTTTATCATTCAAGACATTTTCAGTTGGGGATGATAGAAGCTTTAAGCTTGCTTAAGAAATAAAGGGAATGTATTGACGTATGCAACAGAAAAGTGAAGCATAGATTTCAGGCATAGTTAGATAAAGATACTTAGGATATTTTCTCTCTTCCTACTTTCTTCTTTGCTGATTTCGTTCTAAAGTAGGTACTTTTTATTAGAGTATCTCATAAAGCATATTTCACTTTCTTGGGAGGTCGATCCATTGTTGCTTTAGATTAGTTTGAACCATACAAGGAAAAGAGGTCACTGATTGGCCAAGTATGATGATTTGTTATTTCTACTTATATCAAATGGGATAAAAGTGGGGGAGAGGTCATTCCTCAAAGGAAAAGTCTGAGACAGTAACCAGAAGAAAGAATGGATGCTGATTGGATATAATCCAAGACATCTGTTATATCTCTATTTTTCTCCTATCTTTTTTGCTTCTACTAAGAATTTGGTTCTTTCACCCGATACTATCATTAATAAGATGAAAACAGTATTTCCTAGACTGATATCCAAAGTGGAGTTAAAAAAAAATAAACAGGAAGTGTACAGACCTAACTATTGACTATAGAAAGAAAATAATAGGACTACTACTTAGATAAAGTTCTTGAAAAGAAATTGTGTTTCACTAGTATTTAATCTATATACTTCATGAGCTTCTCCACCCAGAGCATACATTTTGACAATTATAGTCTATGTTTGTTAAATAAATGTTCTACATTTAGAAGTTTTGACTGTGTGACACTTACTATCTTTTAGAATATTATAAAAGTATTGCAAATTGTTTTTGTAAGCTAATTTACAAATCCTAATATTTAAACTACTGATTTAGTAATTAATATAGCCATGGATAGCAACAAAATTACAGGGCTGACATCTCTCCTACTTCTCATAT
Source organism: Smutsia gigantea (assembly GCA_032199065.1). NCBI lineage: Eukaryota > Metazoa > Chordata > Mammalia > Pholidota > Manidae > Smutsia > Smutsia gigantea. Next base: position 344,129 of record JAVSCE010010610.1, on the reverse strand, counting down.
GAGCACTTCATTACTTTGTCGCATTAAGATAGTGACAATTTAATAGTATCTGACAAAAAACAAAAATTAAAGACTTTTAAGAGCACTATTTGATATTCATGTTTACATCCATATTATTAAAGATATAATTCATTCTGTTTATATTGTATCTTAAAAGTACTAGCTCATGAAAATATGAAACTATCATGACCTGTAATACATTTAAAGATAGTATTTATTTCATCTTTCAAAATTGTAATATCTATTTAGATATTGTAATATACCTAATAATATAGTATGTACTTATATAATTTATAAATAAATATGTTATACTAAAAGGAGATCATGACCAGAGTGGTTTCTGGGAATCATTAGTTAGTCATATGGTATCTAGTTATAACAACTAGCCACAGGTGAATAAATATATAGTTCAATTAACTAACATTCTAAAATCAAAATTAATTTCTTCAGTCATGGTCCCTATATTTCAGATGCTCATTAGTTATATGTGGCTGGTGGCTAACATGTTGAACAGCATAAATATAGGATGCTTTCTTCATCTTTGAAAATTTTAATGAATATCATTGGTAGATAGCACACAGTATTTCAATCTCTTACAATTACATAGAAACATGCATAGAAAAGAGTTATTGTTGAATCATTGTTAATTTAAAAAAAGGAAAACCAGTACTATTCCAGGAGGCTTGGTTCTGAAACTTAATTTGTTTCATATTCATGACTTAAACTACAATTTAAAGAAAACACCTTTTCAAAAATATTTTGAAAGTATTTTGAAGATACACATAGAGTAATTTGAGAAGGGTTAAAGTTGGAAAAGAAAAGTGTTTTTTTTGAGTGATCATCTAAGAAAACTGGTCAATCCTTTTGAAGATTAATTAGAATTCAGTAACTTCAACAAACTGTTAGGAAACAAATAGATGAGTTTTATCAGACGAACTATTTGTGTGAGTTGCTTGTCAATTTTTTTTCCATCCACTAAATGTTCCAGAACTGAGAACAATATAGATTAGAAGGAAATTACTATTAACACTTCTTCAGATTTGGTAAAGAATTCATGGGAGAAAAATCAAAAGAAGGCACAGCCAGTTAGTTGCATAATTCTCATTATTGGGGAAAAAAATAGAAAGAGAGAGGAAAAAACAAGCAACATATTAGCTATTATGTGAAAGCACAGATTGTCTTAATTTCTTAAAAAACATTTCTGGTTTAGTGGTGCCATATATAGGATGGATTTAGTGATAGGGTAGACAATGTTCTCTTGAAAAGTACTACAACGATATTTCTTAAAATGCCTCCATTAAGAACCTATTGACAATATTAATACAATTCACTGTAAATGTAGGAAATATAGTATCCTTTGAAAGGGAATTAGAAGATACTAAATATATTTGTTATATACAATAATTAAATTATTATACCTCAAGGAAACTGTTTGTAATAGATAAGCTAGCAAATATTTCAAAATTTCAAAACGTGATTTTAAATTCAATTTTGCATTTGTCTGTATATTTCATATCCAGTACAGAATTTTGAGACTGTATAGGATTATGTTTCCAAGTATTTTAAAAGAGAGATCTGAGGATAGCTAAGGAGTTGGGGAGAAAATTACACTTTTCAAATCTTGGTCAAGCAAGATTAGATCCTGTCTTTAAAATACTGTTTGAGAGGACAATCTGTGGGTAAAAAGAAGGGAATTACATTCAAATAAAAATGAATTCTTTCATTTGTATAAAAGAAATCAGATCATTGAAGGCTACTATGTATTTTCACAGGTACTGCACAAGAAGGATTGTCTATTACATATAAAATACACACACATCCTTAAATTTTTCTAGAAAAAGAGATGCTTCTATATATATACATATATATTCAAATACGTAATATGAAATTTTTCATATATACATAAATTATCATATTCATATAAAATTAAAATTATAACACATTATATATGTAACATTTTATATAGACACATATATATATATATTTACCTGATCTAATAAACCTTAAATGAAACATGAAAAAGACATAGAATGTTAACTCCATGAGAGAAATATGTTAACTTTTTTGTACACTGCTCCTATTTCCAAAGTGTACTTAGGAGATTTAAAGAAATATGTAGAACAAATGAAAGACAACTTCTTTTTAAGAGTTCAGAAACCTAATGTGAAAACAGTTGGACAATATAAGATAGTATTAAACACTCCTGTAGAAAATTTGACATGAGTAAAATGGTTGAGAGACTTTATTTTTCATTTTTAATAACTTTTATTGAGACTACATATCAGAATTTAAGAATATATAAGTTTCGTTACCTAGGTTTATTAAAGAAGTAGTGAGGTTCAGTTGATAAGGTTTTAATTTTTCTTCTACTCCTATGATTTATGCAATTTAGTTTTGCTAATGTGAACATTAAGGTAATTCTTTTGAAATTAAATTTGAGATAACATACAATTTTTATTTTTTGACATTTAAATTTGGTTCAGTTGATGATTCATTTAAGATTTTCTACATCAGAATTCAAATATCTAGAAATGTAATCATTAGAAATTTATTCTGTATGTTTAAGAAAATTTTTGCGCCTGAAAACAAATTGCAAACAGCTTGTACTCTAATATGTGTTGGAAGAGTTATAAAAACTATTCAATCACTATGAAAATAATGGTAATATAAATCATGAAATAAATAAAAAGGGTGAAAATATAGCAGGAAACCTTGTGTGAAAAGAGGAGATACAATTTGAGACAATTCAACTTAAAAAAAATTCTATGTTGACTCCTACATATTTTCGACCATTGAATTCAGTTTCTGTTATTATGACAAAATGGATTCTCAATTATTTGAATATGTAAAAATCTTGAATTTTAATCTCATTCTTAAAATTTCTTTCACTTATGTTATCTTCTTTTCAATATTAATAAAATTAGTCATCATTTTTCAAAGCAAATTTTCAGTCTTGGATAGAGACCATATTCGCTCAAAGGAAATTGTATGAAATTAAATATATATTTTACATAACCTTTGATTCTATCTAGAGACTTTTTTGTTTTTTCAAGGGTTAGTCCTGATGTTTATTTTAGTCTGTAGTTTCTAAATTACACCGTTTGATATTATTAGAGTCTGGGGAGTAAATCAACAGCATATTGCTAATTGTATTACTAAGCACTTTGTATACAATCTTCACGATAAGCGTATTCCACTATATTGCTTGAAAAATGTTATTTACAGAAAATGAGGATAAATTAATTGTAGCTGAAATATGTAATTTTGCTAAGCTTTAGAGAAAAAAAACTCTATATAGCAATATTTTTAAATCAATGGCAACTGTACTTTAAATAATCAAGTGTATTTCAATTGAAGTAATTGTCAATAAGATTCACTTTTCCTTACACACTACCTCTTAAATTAATATGTATGGTTTTCTAGTTTAGAACTTGAAAGTCTGAATTAAATGTTTTATATGAAATTGCAACTGTGATAAGGTATTATCACTTCAGTAACTAACTGCTTGGGTATCATTCTCAAGCGTAAAATCAGCAAAACAAATTAGAATAAAAGTCACATGTGAGATATCCGTTATACATTGACATTTAAAATCTCTCCCTTATTTGTATGCAGAATACTATATTACACAATGCAGTGTTTATCTGTGATATTTTCTATCCTAAATGTGAAGTACAAAAATGCCAAGGAACTTCACCAACAGGGCACTTTTCCCCTCTCTAGTATAAAATGTTTGATAAATGCTTACCCTCTTTATGCATCCTCTTCTTCTGGAATTTATTTTTCCATGCTTTGCATACTTTTTATTTTCCCCCTCAAGTAGCACAGCACGTTTCCAGGCATGCCTTGTCTCCAAAATCATGTGTAAATTCCAACATTTCAGACATTTGTAAATTAATCATAGACATGCACACTATAAACAAGAGACCTTGATGAGTAGCTTGAGATATTCTATAATTTGTGCTTTGATTAACTGACTTTCCCACTTAATTTTAGAGTACATTCAATATCCTAAAGTAATCATTTTAATCTTACATTTTCCCAGCTGCAAAAACCTGAATTTTGAAAAAATTTGAAGTACTAATGATTTAGTAGCAAACCAAAGAATCTATACAAAATACAAAAATCCATATTTAGTGGCATGGTGAAATAAAAACATTTAGATTAGCTGTATTGTGGTGCAGCTTTTATGCCAGTGTGGGCATTAAACATTTCTACAGTTGTTATTAAAACTACATTGTTATTCTTGTTGTATGATGCTCTGTTTTGGCAAGGGGATATTTTTCTTTGCTAAATATAGTCTTGCATTTTCCAACCATTTCATACTTATATTAAATGAAATTTGTAAGTAGGCTTTGATGGTTAGGAAAATTCATTCAAATGCCTTAGCAATACAAATACTTTAAAAATTAGAAAAAAAATTTTTTTCTATAAAAACTGAGAAATTTCACCATCAAGTGGCTTCTTATGAGACGTTTCTATGAGTCTAGTTTAAATCCTAGTTTTTACTGCATATATAAATTATATATGGTTTTCATTTTTATCTTATTTTCACTTTTACTATTAACAAGTGGTGTAATTTTTTGAAGCTCACTTAACATTATTTTAGTTCTGTTTTATAGTTTTATTTTTGCTCCTGAGTAGTTGTGTGATGTGAAACTAATGTGAACCTCAAAGAAAGAAGTTGGACTACATGAAGTCCAATTTCTTCCAATTCTAGAGTTCTGTTGCATGTTTTATCAATGACTAAGAGAAAGAGCAACATCTCTAACTCTGTTGCCCACTATATTTAGCAGCTGGACATTATATGAAGTTTCAGGCAAGTTCATAATACTGATACACACATACTAAAGAAAATTAACTCTTTGACCCTTAGAATTCATCAGTTTTTTCCTTTTAATGTCATCTTCATGATGCAGTATTTTCAACTGAGTTAAAAGGTGAATCCACTTAATGTGTGTTGTAACGGGATACCTAAAATTGAGCTAACTAAATTTGCCTAATTTTTTTTTATGTATATGAGAGAAATGTCTTGGTATTATCACATAGTGAACTCTGTCCTCCCTTCCAGTCATAGTGAGGATTCACTTTTTCCTAAATTGATAGTTAACAGAAAAGTAAGGCATTTGAGAACCAAGTACAGTTTTTGTTCTTCATCTTGAAGATCTTTCTTAAGTGAGATCTTTACTGAAGAATGTTCAAATTTGTCAGTTCCCTGAAGGAACCTTTTATGTGACAGATTCTGAGAGAGAAAAAAAAAAAGCCAAGAGCAAAGGATGAGTTAGATGGCAGAGTTTTAGTCTTTTTCCCAAATGAAATATTTGGTGAAAATGTAACTTAGAAACTCACTATCTGTAATTAATGTTTAGTTTCCAATTAGCTAGTGTGACTAAGATGGATTCAACATTCAAAAGTGTCTGGAAGAATATGTAGAATAAAATATATTTTTTAATCCCTCAAATTAAAGAATACTCCAGAAGAAATCAGCTAAAATTTATATTGAAAGCTCAATTCTTGTATTTATTTCAACTGTATAACTTATGATAATTATAAGATTTCAGACCACAGGTATAAGTCATGCTATTATGTAATTTGTATATGTTCCTTTGGTTGTCAGAAAGGGAAGATCCAAATATTGATACACACAAGTAACTCCTTTTCCTCATGTCTTTATGTACTGGAGAATCTAGAACCATTAAAGTGGCTTAGTAATCTCTAATTCTGAGATATATCTGTAGAATACATTTGTTGCAACAGTGTAAAAAAGGAAAAAAGATTAAAAAATAAGAATCAATAGTTTTATATTCATCCAACTCTAATGATTATTTGAATTTGTAAGACTAATAAGAGAGCTAACTACTGTATTTTTAAATAGCTGGAAAACTCAAATATAATTAATTTCCACATGTAATTTATTGAAGCATAATATCTTTTTAGATACACTGATCATTCTATAGAGAAGGGTACTCTCCCTTGAAATTGTGTCAAAAAAAGAAGGCTGGTATATTCCTATATTATATGAATAAGGGATAAACATATGTATTTATATTTATAAATATATATATATAAATTTATAAATATGGTGGAGAGGGACAAATCAAATGAACTCAAAAATCCATGCAGTTTGAATTCCACTTCTAATTTATCATAATTGGAAAATAATTTCTGCTGAATTTATCTTTGTTTAGAATACAGTTACTTATAGAATGTACATTTTAATAAATTATGTTTGGGGAATATTTTTTCAACATTTAAATTAAAAAATGTGCCAAGTACTCTCCATCGTCTTAAAAAACACCAGTTACAAAAAAGTACATGTAATAGAAAAGTCTTAAAGAAGTAGCTAAAAGACTTCAGCTATTATTGTTAGATTATCTTGAACTATTGACATATAAAAAATATTAAATGGTGCTTCCTTTTGAACTCAGTCCTCTGAACGTGTACTCAGAATATACTCTGAAATTTATTTATCAAATATTAATTAACATACACTATGCTTAGGACACTGTACTAGGCCTGGATTAGAAATTTCTGAAGGAATTCAGTTTAGTAAGAGAAATAAGAGACATTTAAAAAAATTACAGTAACATATAGAATATTAGTGTCATTAAGAAAATTTAAAGGTACTGCAATGAGAATTAGGAGAATCAAGATACATTCATTTAAAATAATTGAGCTGAGTTTTGAAGAATAACTAAGATTGGATAGAAATTCGTGGTGAATTCTGGCTGGCCAAAGAGACAAACACATATGCCATATTTGGGAAAAAGCAATAAGTATAGAGTTTGTACAAAGCAGTTATAGGATATAAGACTTGAAGATGTTTTGGCACCAGATTGTGGAGGAACCTAAATTTGGCCTACATGATTTGAACTTTTTATTTGAGCAATAGAAAAAAAAGGACTTTCAAGAGGGGGATTGAAATCATCAAGAGTTGTGTTACAGAAGATTAAACTGCTGGTGATGTGTCTAATATTGACATTTTCACCACATTTATAATGAACGGATAAGTCAACTCTTCCACTGGATACAGGCCAAAATGAAGCACATTATTAAAGTTTTTTTTTTCTGTTAATGTCTGTGGATACTTTCAAAGACTAATTTTGGCTTTCTGTGTAATGGTGAATTGGATAGATTATGACCCCAATTTCAAAATTCCATGTATGAATATGAAGAGTATGAAATGCCAAAGTCCTTTGTGAACCCAACAGAAGAGTAACAACACAACTTTTTAGGGCAGAATTTGCAATATTATCTGTGAAAATATTGCTGAAGTTTGGACCAAATGTCATATGCAGATTTTAGAAATCTCTGACTTGGCCAAAAATGTTGTAATGCAAATTCCAGCTGATGCAGTGAGCATCCTGCCATATGCCAAGTGGCAGTTTTACTGCTGGTCTAGCCACTCACTGCTCACATGCAATTTCCTTTTTTCTGCTCTGTCCATCTGCTGATTACCCTGCTCTGTCCATCTGCTGGTGGTCCTCTCCCACTGCCATGTCCATCTGGTGGCAACTTGCAGTTGTCCTCCTATTGCCCCATGTACCTGTTAAGACTGTTCTTCTCAAAATGCAATGCATCTCATCATTACCAACCATACTGTAAATTAAATATATATATATATTCCTAATACTTGGGGGAAAGAACAGAAAGGTTTTTACTATAAATAGAACCTAAACAAGTTTAAATATTAATCAACATATAATATTTTTGTTACAGAAGGTATTGGTCACAGTGTGTCTATAAAATGTTTAACAAAGAACTCGAAGAGACAGAGAAGGTGTGTATTAAAAATGTCACCCTTCTTGGATTCTACATAAACATGCCAAGTATTCTATGGAATTAATAGGAAATTTATTTGACTTCTTAAAGTTATTAAATATTTATGTTTTAATATATCTCCATTTAATAGGATTGTTAAATGTATCTGAAAACTACCCCTCCCCAGGTCAGATACTTGTGTGGAGATTTGAATGTAGCAGAAATAAGTCAAAGGATAATGTGTTTGGGCTCTGGATTTCCTTCTGCTGAACAAGTAACAATTGAATAATACAATGGAATACAATGAATGATAGACCTTAAGAAAAAAAAAATCTATCACCTAAAAAAGGGTCTATAATGACTGCTCAAATAGACCTTTCTAAAAGACTTAGGAGATTCCTTTTCAGATAACTCTACATTATTTAAAAGGTATTTAAAGGTATTAAAAGGTATCTTGGAGGCTTGAAAAAGGAAAAACTCCCTCTCTATCTCAAGTCCTGAAATAATAAATTGAAAGAAATGATAAATAATGCTATAGAAAAAGATGTTTTCCAATACTGAGACACATTTAGATATGTTTTACTTTTGAGTATATACAAACTTTACATCTCTGAAGACATTTTAAAACAATTTTTTTTCTCATATTTTCATTAAGGAAATCATTTCTGAAAATAATTTGTATGAATAGAATTTATATATGTGTATAGCAGTGTATCTTCTTTAAATATATTAATATAATTTAAGAATTTTAGATATGTAAGAAATAAAGGGCCTATTTGGTCAGAAAGAATATAAATAGTTATTTCTTAAAAGGACTAAGTAAACATGTACTTAAAAATTGTATTAAAATGTGAATAACAGATAAGTTTTGGGTATAGGAATGGTATAAAGTAGGTGCTTCATTATGTAAAATAAATCTCCAGAGTATCTCTATTGTAGCTGAAGTTGTCATTTGTTTTGGAATCACATTGTAATAACTGTTAGTAATGAAATTTTCATACATTTTGGTGTCTTGTTTAGTAATTAAAAATAAAAGTAGATTAAGTTATGAATAGCCTACATATTATCATCCATTATCTAATGTTACAACTTACCAATAATCATCTTAATATCAATTAAATTACATGCTTTACTCAAATTATTTTTGAAAGTACTTATTATGATTCTAAACATGCAGGATATAAAAGACTAGATATTTCAGTGTAATGCTTTTACATTGCTTCATTTGCTAAGCAAACACATTTAAAGAATGTACTATATTCTGTGCTTGTGTATTTGGGTCTGTCTGAAGTTTTATCTTCTTAAATCACTCTAGTCTTTACTTCCTTTATACTGAACAAAAGGGATATTTAAATCTGCTTTCTTCAGTGTATGTAGACACTACAGATTGCTGCAGAATTCCTGCCAAGGAGTTGTCCTTGTTTGAACAGCATTCTGTTTTCCTTTCCATCCTAGCCTGAGCTTTGATATATTGACTAAGCACTTTGATACTGAGGTGATATTGGTTCAGTTACATCTCCTTTACATTACATGGAGTACACGTTTTTGTTTTGGACTTGAAGTGTTTTTAAAGAGAAAAAAAAGTAAAAGTGGGAAAGCAATAAATCCACATTGAGGAAGATTACTTATTAATTTGGTAACAGTTACATTTATATCCATACTGTATACTTTCCTACATATATATTTAGACACAAGTATGAATTCACAAATAATAGGCAAATATGCCTTCAAGATAATTCTGACATTAACTTCAAATACTGAGTAGAATGAATGCCTCAGCTTGGAGATAAAATTTCACTGGTGGCTTTGGATATATTTGTTCTTCTTTATTCCTTTTTGTCATAAGCTGTTCTTTTGTACTCCATATTGATCACATCATTCTAACTTAGCAAAAGGTCATTTTTTCAGGTCAGTGTCAAAATACTAATGGTCACTGAAGCCTTGCCTACCACAGTTGCTCAAAATTTAGTCCACAAAGCTTAGTGGCCCTATACAAACTTTATAGCATGCATTCATTTCTACTGATAGATGCTTTTCTGTTCCTGTTTGCTATGTGCATAAATTCTGCCATAGCAGGAAACATTGTTTTTCTCTATTCCTAATAAGAATTTGTTTTCCTTACATTTTCTGTAAAATTTTTGCATCTTACCTTTCATAGAAGACCACTGATAATTTACAAAAGACCTTTGTCAGTTATAGTAGAAAGGGCTTTTATGAAGTATTCTGGCTTATGCATGAAATTAGTTATTTTTTAGGCTCAGTGCTACTGGGAAGACTGTCCCCTATTACCTGTAATCTCTTAGTGGCATTCTATATTCCACTATTGAAGACCTTCCTGCAACCTATAGAAATAAAAACTATCAGCTTGGGACTCTTAGGTTTTGCTGTTTAAATATGTGTGGGTTTTACAAAAGCTTTTCCCAAATTACTTATTTTTCAATCATTCCTGAATCTGAGGGAAAGATCAAAGAGCATTGGTCCCACTTATACCTGGAATAAATGGTAACATTTTAGACTCTGTTCAGTGGATTAAGTTAGATAAAGCACTAAAAAATGTCTATCACTTATGTTGAATCAGTATTAGCTAATATTTCAATTATTTAATATTTACTTTGTTCTTTAAATAAACTAAGTTATTAAAGTTATAAAATTCTTTTCATGGTATAGGTCTTTTTTTAAAATGTCATTAAATGTGCCAAGTGGACATTCAATGTGTCTAACAATGGCAATAAGAGAATAGGATATCTCTCTTTTCAATTAATGAAAAAAGTAAGGATAGCATCCTAATATTACAAAAGAGGTTTTCCTGAGAAAAATCATGTCCAAATTGTTAAATTCTGTCACTGATGCTTATAACTAGTGGGTGAAGAGATTTTTTTCTGGGTGTTCTGAATATAAAACTGAAATACAAAGAAAAGAAATAAAGGGAAACAACAGCAACAAAAAAAATCCATTGAAATGATAGTTTAAAAAGTATTTCCAGCTCCATCCATGTTGTTGCAAATGGTAGGATTTGTTTCTTATGGCTGAATAGTATTTCATTGTGAGCTGGAGGATATTATGCTCAGTGAAATAAGCCAGGCAGAGAAGGACAAGTACCAAATGATTTCTCTCATTTGTGGAGCATAAAAACAAAGCAAAACTGAAGGAACAAAACAGGAATAGACTCACAGACTCCAAGAAGTTACTAGGGGTTACCAAAGGGGAGGGGTGGGGGAAGGTGGATGGGGAGGGAGGGAGAAGGGGATTGAGGGGTATTATGATTGGAACACATGGTGTGGGGGAGATCATGGGGGACAGTGTAGCACAGAGAAGGCAAATAGTGACTCTGTGGCATCTTACTACACTGATGGACAGTGCCTGCAATGGGGTATCATGGAGGACTCGATAATATGGGTGAATGTAGTAACCACATTGTTTTTCATGTGAAACCTTCGTAAGAGTGTATATCAATAATACCTTAATTAAAAAAAAAGGCAAAAAACAAAAGTATTTCCAGTCAGACAATGAATGGACACACTTTCATGTATCTGGTTTAATATTTTTTTCATAATCATTAGAATTTGTCATATTTCTAAATCTCTCTACACTTTCTGGTCATTCAAATTACCTACAAAGATAGAAGTAGTTATGATTTATATATATATATATATATACTTAATCAAATAGGATACATATGTATACTTTGAAAAATTATAAAAATTATCATACAGAGAAATATGCAATAATAGCATCTGTCATTAGCATATACACCTTTTTGTATGTTAAAGTTGTCTATGTGTTACCATTCCAAATTAAACGATGACCTCTGATCCTGAGCTAAGGTGTGCTGCTAAAAGCTCTAAATTGCTATCACCAAGTTGAATCTAAATGAAAGACAGTTTCCCAATGTATATGATCAACAGATTTATCTCATAAGGAGTCAGAGAAGAATGACAAGAACTCTGGTTTCTTAATTTCACTGAAGAGGTCATCCTTCTTAAATGAGCCCATAACTGTGTGCAGCCAAAAAGCAGTATCACAGTGGAGAGTCTAGTTTATATATTAAATTCAGGGTATTAATATTCCTTGACAGAGAACCAATATATCAGACCTCAAAAAATTTAATGATGCTTAACTTAAAACTAATTTAGACAAAAAATTTAAGAATTACAGAAAGCTAAAGTGGGACTTCTTTGTGTCAATGGCATAAAGAACAGTTTATTAGTAATTCTGTCCAAACCTATGGGAGTATGTGATTCTTCATTAATATTTAATTTTGAGGATAGCCACATTGCTTCAAAGATTGCTAAATGATTTATATTTTACATAAAATATAGTTGAATTTAAGTGCAGTCTCCTAGTTATTCCTACCCTTTTTTCTACCTTTCATTCCTCTCCAAGTTCCTCCCCTCTGTTTCCACTTCCATCATATCCTGATGAATAAATGTACTCTCTACCTCACATTATGCCTCACTTCCATCTCATTATTATGTGTAAATATAATCAAAGGCTCATTTCCTAGAAAAAAAGAGATTAGAGTCACTTTTTTCCTAGAGTGCTTACATTAATCTATCATTTTGCAACCTGGATAAATTTGAATGACCAGAAACATCAATCAATTCTGCTGATGTTTGAAATATTCTCTGCTTTTTCTAGAACAATCCAGCCTACTTCAAATTGCTAGCCTATATTTTCTTACAGGGCAAGAGATAAAAATAAGCAGATATCTATCTAGTAGGAAAAAACAAACATGTCGACACATACAGATCTAAATATTATTTCCATTACATATTTTTTCTTACTTTGCCAAAGTGTTTATTACACTAAGCTTAAGTACTGCATTTGTAATGAAGTTATAGCGTTAAACACCTTTTTTTTAAAGTGGGGAACATATGATCAAATGGAAAATATGTATAATTTGTATTCTAGTTATCTAAAATGTTTCCATTTGCTCTTCCTCCTTTATTTTCCAATAGGAATACTCTTTGAGATCATAATTCTAGAAATCTTAAAACATCTATGAATGTAGTGAAAATACTAGATAGTATCTATATAAAAACTAAATGAGGTAAGTAAGCAAAAGCAATTACATTTTGAGTTCTACTTATATTTTTTATTTTTATTGAGGTACATGGAAAAAATCCACAAATCTTAGCGTACAGCTTGATGAATTTTGACACATGTGTACACTCCTGTCACCCTTATCCAGATCAAGTTATCAATCTCACCATTTTTCCCCCTTTACCTATTTCACCTACTCCCTGCTCCCTCATAACAACCACCAGTCTGTTTTCTGAGTCTGAGACTTTTTTGGTTTTCTTTTTTTAGATTTCACATGTAACTGAAATCATAGAGTATTTGTCTTTCTTTGTCTGACTTCCTAATTTATATCAGTTAGCATAATATACTCTAGGTCTATCCATGTTGTTGCAAATGGAAAGGTTTCTTTTTTTTTTTTTACAGCTCAGTAATAGTCCACGTGTATATTTATACCACATCTTTTTAATCCATTCATATAAAAATGAACATTTAGGGTCCTTCCGTATTTTGGCTATTGTAAATGCTGTGATAAACATAGGGGTGCATATATTTTTTAAATTAGTAATTGTTTTCTTTGGCTAGATTCCCAGAAGTGGAAATGTTGGGTCATATGACGGTCCATGGTGACTGCACAGTCCCACTAGCATGAGGTATCCCTGTTCTCTTCATCCTTGCCAACTTGTTAATTCCTTTCTTATTGATATTAGCTACTCTGGTGTGAGGTGAGATCACATTGTGGTTTTGATTTGCATGTCCCTAATGGAGAGTGATGTGGAGCATCTTTTCATCTGTCTCTTGGCCATCTGTATGTCTTTTTCGGAAAAGTTGTCTGTACTGGTCCTCTGCCCATTTCTTAATTGGGTTGTATATTTTTCTGGTGTTGAGTCTTATGATTTCTGTATATATTTTGGATATTAACCCCTTGTGGGATATTTCATTTGCAGTGAAATACCTGGGGGCTGAGCCACCAGCAAGGGGGATGGAGCCTTTGGGGCTGGCTCCCATGAGCACCCAACCAGCTGCGCTGAGGGAGGGTTTGGGAAGTATCCACCTTCCCTTTCTCCTCCAGCAAGAGCATCATCCAACCCTTGCTTTTATGGTACCCTTCCCACTGCTAGTAAATCTCTCAAGCTACTGCCTCTGTTGGGACTCAGCAGCACCTACGGGCCCATGCCTGTCCTCCACGGCTGCAGGAGTCTTAGCTTCCTAGAGTGCTCCAACTCTCCCTGGTGTCCAACCCTGCTAATCACCAACACCCAGTGCAGTGTGGACTTGTAGCCAGAGCAGATCTCCAGGGCCAGATGTGCAGAATTCCTGAGCACCTCTCCCCTCCCTGCTCCTTTTCTCTCCCTCCCACATGTGGACTGGGATGGGAAAGGGCTGGGTTCTTGCTAGATTGTGGCTCTGCCACTTCACCCTTCTCTGGGTTATCTCTTCTTCACCAAGTGTAGATGGAATGTTCTGCAGCCTTCAGGTTGTTTTCAGGGTTAGCTGTATTTGCTATAGTTTCTTTCTTGGTGTGTGTGTGGGACAAGTTTTCCAGCTTGCCTTCCTGCTCCACCATCTTTTTTCCCTGACTCCTGGTGTTTATATTTTCATTTTTCTCCAAGTATCTTATTTCCTTTTTGATTTTTTTTCATTGATCCATTGGTTGTTCAGTAACATGCTGTTTAGCTTCTAAGTATTTGTATTTTTTCCAGTTTTTTCTCGTAATTGATTGCCACTTTCAAACTGTGTGGTCAGAAAAGATGCTTGGCATGATTATTTTCTTCTTAAATTGATTGAGACTTGTGTTGTGGTCTTAACATGTGATCTATCCTGGGAATGTTCCATGTGCACTTGAAAAAAATGTGTATTCTGCTGTCCTGATATTTAATACTCTGTATATATCCATTTGGCCCAATGTGTCATTCAAAGCCACTGTTTTCTTATCAATTTTCTGTCTGGATGATATATCCATGATGTAAGTGGGGTGATAATGTCCCCTATTATTACTATATTACTGTCAATTTCTCCCTTAATGTTTGCTAATATTTGCTTATATATTTAGATGTTCCTCTGTTAGATGCATAGATATTTAGAATTGTTATATCTTGTTGATAGGTTGAGTCTTAATCATTATATAATGTCTTTGTCTCTTATTAGAATCTGTTTCACAGTCTATTTTGTCTGCTATAGGTACTGGTACTCCAGCTTTATTTTATTTTTTTCCATTTCTGTTTGCATGAAATATCTTTGTCCATATCAGTTTTGGTCTACATGTGACTTTAGGTCTGAAGTGAGTCTCTTGTAAACAGCACAGAGATGGTTCTTGTTTTTTTTGTTGTTTTTTTAAATCTATTTGATCACCCTGTTTGTTTTGATTTGAGCATTTGCTCTATTAGTATTTGAAGTATACTTCAATACTATACTAATAGGTTGCCATTTTAAAAAATATTTTCTGTTTTTGTTGTTCTCTGATCCTTTCTTCTTAGGTTGCATGCATGATTATTTTCTTTAGTGTTATGATTAGATTCCTTTTCTTTATTTTTTTTTTTTGTGTATCTGTTATAGGTTTTTGGTTTGTGGTTACCATGGGTTCATGTATGGTGTCCTAAGTCTATAGCAGCCTCTGTTAAGTTGATAGTCACTTAGGTTCAAATGTATTCTTAAAGTAGTATATTTTTTACTTCCCCTCCACCATGTTTTATGTATATAATGTCTTCCTTTATACTTTCTTATTTAGTGATTCCCTTAACCGATTTTATAAGTACTCAATTTTGCTATATTTGTCTTTCAACCTTCATACTAGCTTTTAGTGGTTGATCTACTCCCTTTGCTATATGTTGGCTTTTACTAGTGAATTTTTTTTTCATAATTTTCTTTCTTCTAGTTAAGACCTTTTCTTGTTTCTAACCTCTATATTTGGAGATTGGTTGTGATAATAAGAAGGGAGCTTTGTACTACATCTTGTTTATCCATTCATCTACTGATGGACACTTAGGTTGCTTCCATATGTTGCCTATTGTAAATAGTGCTGCAATAAACATAGGGGTGCATATGTCTTTTAATGTTGGTATCATTAATGTACAATTACATGAGCCACATTATGGTTACTAGACTCCCCCTATTATCAAGTCCCCAACACATACACCATTTCAGTCACTGTCCCATCAGTGTAGTAAGATGCCATAGAATCACTGCTTGTCTTCTCTGTGTTATACTGCCATCCCAGTGTGCCCCACACCTTACATTATGTGTGCTACCTGTAATGCCCCTTTTTCCCCCTTATCCCTCCCTTCCCACCCATCCTCCCCAGTCCCTTTCTCTTTGGTAACTGTTAGTCCATTCTTGGGTTCTGTGAGTCTGCCACTATTTTGGTCCTTCAGTCTTTTCTTTGTTCTTTTATTCCACAGATGAGTGAAATCATTTGATGCTTGTCTTTCTCCACCTGGCTTATTTCACTAAGCATAATACCCTCTAGCTCCATCCATGTTGATGCAAATGGTAGGCTTTGTTTTCTTCTTATGGCTGAATAATATTCCATTGTGTATATGTACCACATCTTCTTTATCCATTCATCTACCGATGGACACTATGTTGCTTCCATTTCTTGGCTATTGTAAATAGTACTGCGTAAACATAGGGGTGCATATGTCTTTTTCAAACTGCGCTGCTGCATTCTTAGGGTAAATTCCTAGGAGGGGAATTCCTGGGTCAAATGGTATTCCTATTTTGAGTTTTTTGAGGAACCTCCATACTGTTTTCCACAATGGATGAACAAATTTACATTCCCACCAGCAGTGTAGGAGGGTTCCCCTTTCTCCACATCCTTTCCAGCATTTGTTGTTTCTAGTATTTTCTATGTTGTTCTTCCTAACTGGTGTGAGGTGATATTGTGGTATGTATGCATAATGGAATACCATTCAACCATAAAACAGAAACAGATCCTACCATTTGCAACAACATGGATGGAACTGGAGGGCATTATGCTCAGTGAAATAAGTCAGGCAGAGAAAGACAAATACTAAATGATTTCCCTCATTTGTGGAGTACAGCAATGAAGCAATACTGAAGGAACAAAATAGCAGCAGACTCACAGACTCCAAGAAGGGACTAGTGGTTAGTTACCAAAGGGGAGGGGTGGGGAAGGGCAGGTGGGGAGGGAGGCAGAAGTGGATTGTGGGGTATCATGATTGGTGCACATGGTGTGTGTAGGGTCATGGGGAAGACAGTGTAGCTCAGAGAAGACAAGTAGTGACTCTGTGGCATCTTACTACACTGATGGACTGTGACTGCAATGGGGTATGGGAGGACTCGATAACAAGGGTGAATGTTAGAACCACATTGTTTTTCTTGTGAAACCTTCACAGGAGTGTATATCAATGATACCTTAATTTAAAAAAAGGGAGCTTTGGGTGAGGTATAGGACACTGAAGCAACTGTTTGCTTCACAGTGAAGATTATCTGATACTGTCCATTCCTTTGGCTCTACCCAGACTTTTCCCTGTAAAATCACAAAAGAACTGTTATACTTACATAAAAAATTTTCACTTCTCATAGTGAGACAAATGAAAGTCTCATTAATCACTATATTCAGCTTTAATATCAATCAAATGTTTTATGTGAAAGCCAGCTAAAACAATTCTGGACAATTTTATCCAAAAAAAAAAAATGTTGTAAAAGTCTATGTGACATGTCCAAATATTCCCAAGTGAATCATGCATCTGAGTATCATGCTTGGAGATCATGCAACCCAGAATAATAGTGCCTCAAATCATACCACAGAACTGGTGCAGTGAAGACTTATCACTGTTGCCACTGGAACGTACAGCTTGAATCACCAACACATGACACTGCTTTCTGCCATTTAGCCTGCTAACATTGTCATCTTTGGAAGCCAGATGTGTCTGCCTCTACTAGCAGCATCCTCATGAAAATGGAGTTCCTGCTCTTCCTGCTTCTTCACAAAATTAACTTCTGATCCACGGCCTGAGGTTGTTGTACCTAAAAGGCAATACTCAGGAGCTGTGCTTATGCTTGCCTTCAGGATGCTGGGCAAATGGATAGTTGGAGTTTCCAGGCTATATACTATGAGGAGCATTCTTCCTGATAATATGGGGGATTACTTGCACATGAGAAAAGGATTCAGAATATGGAAAGTCAAAAAAATATAACAAGTATCTACTGAAATGTGACTGAGAAAATAATTTGAATGAAAGATATCAAGAATACCAAAGAAAGAGTAGCACTAATATCACTTATGTATGGTTAATCAATATATCAATAATACTAGATCAATAATATTATAATCTCCCTGAAATCTGTATTAATTATCAATTTAGGTAAAATCATAAGAGGTAAAACCTTTTCCAATATTAGCTTAATAAAATTATGTATTCCTTTGTTCATTAATTTAAAGTCTGTATGGATGTTTGGGCTTCTAATTTTTAAATTTGTCTTAAATGCACAAATAAGGCTATAAACCAATCTGTTGTTGGGTGCATTACTTTCATTATCCTGCCATCCATCCATTCAACATAATTTTAAAAATTGACAATTCTTAAGAATGTTACATTTGGAAAATAATATGCTGATATGAAATATAAAGCAGTAATTCTTATAGATGGCAGACTGGTTACAGGACTGATTTTATTTATATGTTCTATTAATTTAGTGTATGGTAGTACTTTGTCAAAATTTATCAACACTCTCATAGGACATACAAATATGAAATGATTTTTTTTTTGCCACACATCATTATTCTTCCTTACCATACATGCATTTCCATTGAGATTTGTGGAAGGCATAGAATACCTCTGAAGTCATTCCAATAGCAAGGGGAAAATGAGTTATAAAAAAAGTTCCATTTTTCTATTTTGCTACCAGCGATTAACTTAAATACAGAATTTGGCTCAACTCTGCTGCTTCAGTTTCTAGTAATTTTTAAAGATTTCTGGATAGAGTTCATGTGTAAGTGACCTAGATATTTTCTAAAGATCATTGTTACAGGTTTTCAGCTTTCCACTTAATTTTTTTTTCAATATTTATCATTCATAATAGCAGGGTTGATTGTACATAACTTGAGTGGAAGCTATTTCTACTGAGGTAGAGAATATTGCTACTATGTCCAACAATATTTTCTCATGCCTGAAGTATTCCACTTCTCCATGTTCTCATTTTATCAGATCTTTTTCCTTCAGTTGTTATTAGAAAGTAATACTAATAAAGCAACCATGTGAAAACAGATTCAGTAGTTCTGTGAGGATATCTATATTTCAGTGCATCAAGTATTAAGATTTTGTTGTGCTCCTTTATATTAATTAGTGGCTTTCTTTGATGGTCCCTAAAAAGACTGTTTTGCTGCTTAAGCTTTGCATAGAAAATGATTTTTTTGTGTGTAAATACTTAGTAAAACTTTTATGTTGTATGTAAAGAATATTGGTTTGGTCAGTATAGTTATTTATGTATTATCCCAATGATCCACTGAGTACTGGGTTCTGCTTAACTTTTCCAAGATAAGTACATCTCTGTCCTCATACAATGCTACCTCTGCAGGTCTCCTGGACCTAGGCTCCAAAAACTATTTTGATGTGACTTAATTAAGAAAGAGGTGAAGATAATACTTTTTAACTAATACCTTCAATTACCAATTACTTCCAGAAGCTCAATACTTTTCCCTTTGTAGTTACAGTCTTTTCAGAGATCAGTATGATATAGTAGCACTAACATTTTTTTGTGTGTGTGGTGAGTCGGTGATATGAAAGTAGCTACACTGAGATTTTTCTCAATATTCATATGTGGAATCTTGAATGTTTAGGAGAGTGGATCAATGAATGAAGATAAGGAAAATAAGAAGGAAAGAGGAAAAGGTAGGTAGAAAAGAGCATTTATTGAGCACTCAACTAACCGCAAAAAAGGTAATATGATTTATTCAAGGTCACTATTAATAATTGGTATTTTGGGGAATTAAACTAAAAACTTCAGTGACCCACGGGATTTTTCTTCTATAACATTTTATGGTAACTTAGACATGAGCTTCTAATATATGAGCTTGTCTATGAACATATTTTATTCATTTAATAGTACTTTATGCTCAGTATAATAGATGATCAGAGCATGCTTTCCAAATTGAATGGAGATCTAGGCAAATATTAATAAAGATCTAGTAACTAAGATCTTTCTCTTAATGAAATACGGAGCATTGGAATATGAATGTATATAAAATGTCATCTTTAGAATTTCAGGTTTTATAGAACAGTTTAATTCTGTCTCATCCCATAGTCCTGTATAGACTGGATGGCTAGTGGCTTCCCTTTAAGTACTTAGTCAGGGATGATCCAGGCACCTCCCATCATAAATACTTGGCTTTTTAGGACATATTGGAATGACAAAAGTTAAGATAATAATGCCGTGAGGTTAAAAGTAATGTACATCACTTCTACCCATATCTTATTGGCCAGAACCCAGTTGTGTGGCCCCAAACTAATTACAGGGAAATTTGGGAAATATGCTCTTCCTATGTGTCCCACCAAATAGAGAAACTGGAGTAGTATTTTTGTCTACCACATATAGCTAACAGAGTGATTTAAAAATTCAGAATTATCTCTATATGATCTATAACCAATCTAATTGCTTATATAGTAAATAGACTATAGATTGATTTAGAAAAAAATTATACTACTTCTGATCTATAAAGGTAGATAAAACTATGAATGTTTCAGAAAATTTTAATTGCATTTGATATAGTAAACTGTTCTATTTAATTCCTAAGACTGCTGCCATTTGGCTTCTCCTTCTCCTATTTACTACTGAGATTCTGCATCAGATATTATAGTTACTGGGAAACCAAATTTTATAATAAAAATTACAGACCAGGATTTACTGAATGGTATTTCATGTTATGACTGATGGAGGCTGTAATACTTCTATTTTTAATAGATGTCTCTTGCTATTGCTTTAGTGTAAAATGTGACAACCTAATATGTGAATTTGTATCACATTTTTGTAGGCATCTGTTTAAATATTTGATTGGTTTTGAATCAATTAACCAAAAGTCAGTTCCAATTTGTGATAAAAAAATAAAAGCCCTCAATTGAATAGAATAACATCTTCTCTGGAATCAAAACAGCATTTAAGCTGGGCTTATAAAGAAATGTTAACATTAGAGGAAATTGTAAAGAATATATGGAAACTGTATTATTAAAAATGGTGTTTAAAATATAACACCATAATCTTAAATATTATAGCCTATTTTTATTGACTACATATAGAGTACAGCAATATACTAGTGGTTGATATCTGCAGACATTTGTTAAAAATGTTATCCAGTACTGTATTGCAAACTGAAAAAAAAAATGCAAAAACAGAAAAGTATGTAATAACTGATCTAATTTTTTATAATTTTAATTAATCATTCACATAGCATCCAAAAGAATCTGAAGTGCAAAATTATTAATTATTTATAATGTTCTTCCTGTTTACCCTTCCAGTCATCATATCTCTACACATTTCCCTTAAACACACTGCTTTATGGCAATGAATATCTCACTTCTCCAGATATCCAGGCTCCCTCATGTCTTTAGAAGGTTTGTTTATGATCCCTTAACCCTCCATCTGTGATGCTTTTCTCCCAAATCTCACTATTTAGTCTGTTTACTGTCTCATATCCATTTTCATTTCTCTTTGGCTGGCTCACTTGAGCCTGAGTTTCCATATCACATTTCTTAATATACTCTAACCCCTTTTGAAACTATTTCAGTGTGAGATTACATGCTCTTCTTTAGTCTCCTTCAATCATGTATTGTCATGTTATTAAAGTAAGCATTGATTAAATATTTGATTTCCCCATTAGACTGAGAGCTTTATGTAGAAGAGGAGGGCATGATTGTTTTCCCAGTGGGTAACACAGTTTTTGCTACATAGTAGGCCTTATTTATATTTAATAGCTGAATGAATGAATGAATAAGTGAAAAATTGCAGGTTATGCAATGGATTTTCATTATAAGAGAAAATTTCTTGAAAGAAGAGAGAATTTACTGAATTAAGGTTTAGAGAGAATATGATCTATATCCTATATTTGTTTCTAGGACATCTTGATCAAAAGCTTTGAAACAAGTAATGATAGTCAATCAATACTTGAGAAGTTAAGGAAAAGAAGAAAGATACAGAGTAATAAAATAAAGTGATTTTGAGGTACAATAGAAGGGGTAGAATATGTTTAATAAAACATGCTTGATTTGGAAGAAACCTGAGAAAATATAATGTACATGTAAGAGAAATCTGATTCAGAAATACTCAGTGACTTCTTAAAGACATGAGAAGGTAGAGTCAGCAAAGAATATTGATTCTTGAATCCCTTGAATTTCTTGATTCTGCTTCCAGGGCTTATTTACATTATACTACGTTGACACAGGTTCCATTCATGGCTGGTCTCACAAATATTTTGAAGAATAAAATTATGTAAAAATGACTTGATCAGATAAGTACACAATATGTTAAATTGGTACTTAAGTTTTCCAAGATTACCTGCTTTGTATTATAAAAATGTTTTCAATCTGACAAAACACTGAAGACTTGATGAAAGCCCCAAGTTATTTGCAAAGTGTGAGGACTATGATGGTCCCAGTTCATTCTGCATGCAGAGGTTTAGAACATTTTCACCAAAATAGGCTTTATCTTGGATTTTTGATTTCAAGATACTTGGAGAGACCATCATGTCTTAGGACCCTTAAATATCTGTAAGTGAGCATCTAGAATTCAGAGAACAAATGCGAGTTCAGTCTAGACAAAGGTGAACTTGGGGAAGCTTTTGGAATAGGCCAAATTTTCATTTTACTTTCCCTTTGAGTAACTTTTTCAATTCCTAGTGTCTCCTCAGAGCCTTCCCTTCCATCTTCACTGCTCTCAAAGCATACTAAACACCACACCCCTTCACGTTGGTACCCCTACCATGACCTTTTGTACCTCCATAGTTTCCCCTTTGCAATGTGTTTCCTAATCCAAAATTACTTTCTTACATAACCATCATATTGGTATATCTTCACCATTATACTCTTTGGTAGTTATTAGAAGAAATTGAGGAAGGCACTCAAAGCATATTTTAATGATTTGTGTAAACCTCATCTTCCAGAGTATATCCTGCCCCAGAAAGTCACATTTTAAATAGAGTATGCATATACCTTATGTTTAGGGAATTTCTAATTAGCTGAGTTTCAGAAAGTGATATATGGTGTTTGAGAGGACGTGTTGGATACCATGCAACCGTAACCATAAAACCCCAGGCTTATCGTCCATGGGGGTTTGTCTATAGGGTGATATCTCCTAAGATACAAGCTTTGATCTGGGAGAAAGAATGGCTTTGTATGAAAATCATTGATAAGGTTCTAGTAAACTGCAGAGGTTTGAGAGTCACTTTCCTCACTCTACCAAGATTAAGAGCCCTACTCTCTTTGATAAACATCAATTTTCAAAGCTGGTCTTTCATATTGTTTTTTTTCTCTCCATCTTCTTCAAAAACCACAGCTTCTCTAGTTGGCACAGCTAATTTTTAAAGAAAGACTTAGAGATAGTGGCACAGTGGGAGCATGTGTGTGTGTGTTCATATATGTGTAGGGATGTAGCTCTGGGGGAAAAGTGTGTTCTCAGCCAGGGGGGAATAAAGTAATGAAACCAAAATCTGCCTAGCTGAAAACTAAAGTGGAAGAAACCTGTTTATTGCTTACAAGAAGGCTGGCTCCATTTGTCCCTCTCCTGCAGCTACTCCCTCTCACCCATTTCTCATTTCACTGGCCAGACATCTTGTTCCCTCATTTCTCCCTGCCTGTGCACCCTCTCCTCTCCCACCTTGTAAACACCTATTGATATGGAGATGGACTAAGACCAGGCAAAAAATTCTGGAAATAATTGCAATTTACCCATAAGGGATATTACACTAAAGGATAAGAGGTTGTTTGGTCATTTGTATTTATTAGTTATTTGCTACCAGTATTGGTAAGGATATCCCCAAAACTTGAGAGTATTTTATCAGAGGCTCTGGATCCTTACTAGTATCCTATAGTTTGATTTCCTCATAACAAGGTTATTTGACACATTCAATAACAAATCTGTCACAGATGACCTCTTGCACTTAATTGTGCTCTACAGCTAATATTGTTAAAAATAACTAAATGAAAGCCGGTCTTATGAATCCTCTATATAATTACTGTAAAACAAGATATTAAATTCTAATTCTGCCTATTTATTTGGAGAGATTTAATTTTTCCTATATGTAATGTTTTAGTTATAGATTTAAGCTATTAATATTTGGCTATTATATTATCTGTACCCCTTTGCTTTGAAATCTAATTTACTAGGCAAAATAATCCTTTTTTAGAATAGGTTGGTTTAATATTATAAAGAAATCAATCCCTGTTTCTAGTACACATTTAAAAATCTGCTTATGCTGTCTTCTAAATTTCGTTCACCCCTCTTCCTACCTTATTTCAGATTTCTCACCTGTTTTTGATCTTATAGGCATATATTGTCACTTTTGCCTGGACCATGGGAAAAGCTGATACATAGACAAGGCAGTTAGTGTGGGATTTTAATCGGAAACTCATTTTCTTTAAAACCATACTGAATATGAAGAGTGCTCTAAGATGTCTGTGACCATTCTAGATTTCTATAATCCAGTCTGATTTGAGTGTAATAAATTACATTGGTGTTCAGTACCTGGTCTGATTTGATAGGCTCATTCTGTTTTCTAAAGTGCTGTGTTATTACCCCAACAGAAGTTTTAGACATGTTATTTTAAGTACTTATTTCCATTCAACTTTTGGAAGATTAACATTTCAGGGTAGCAATTTTAAATCCTTAATCTTATGACTTTAGTTTTAATACCCCATTCAGAGTTTGTTAACCTTGTACAAATATTTCTAGATCCTGATTGTAACCAAAAGTACAAATAGACTTGATGAAAATATTAGTACTTCATAAGAAATAAACTATAATGTAGTACTCTAGGGTACTGCTACTTTTCCTGCTCTATCTAAAAAGTAAATTGAGTGTCATAGGAGTTTTTTGAACTGAGTTGATTTTATTAAAACTTAAAAATACATTAAATGAAATCTGAAAATACATTAAATGGACATCTGAAAGCAAGTGTGCCTTTATGTGAACAAGGGAATAGGGTTTTTATAGCTCAATGGCTCTTAAATTAAGTTTTAAATTATTTTTCTTGTAATTTGCTGTGGTTTTATTCAGCAAATGGTAAGAGGTTACCATATAGTTAATTTAATACATACATACAAGTCCCGATGGATAAAATAATCAAAACTCTTTAAACTACTGGGTAAAATACCTGTTCTGTTTTTGAAAGAACTGAAACTGCATTGTGTTAAAGTTTGATTTCTATTGACTTTTTTAGTCATTACAATTACCACTTAAATTCTTACTGCATTATCAGAATACAAATAAAATGGAAAAATTTATACCTGACTGAGGATGTGGTATGTGTAAAAGGCCAGCTAGAATTAGATCTGATATAATATGATGCTTAGAAGTGTTAAAATATATAATATATTTAGTAACAAGTGCTAAGAACAAAAATGAAGGAAGGGGAATAAGGAGCATCAGAATTAGGTTGTAAGTTTGGATGGGATGACTACAGCATTCCTTGATGAGAATGAAATATTTAAAGAGCCAGCCATGTGATTATCTAGCCACAAAATACTCTAGATAGTGGAAACATCAAGGGCAAAGGGCCTGCGAGAAGAGCAAGCGTAATTTAACAGAAGATGAGGGGCTCTTGTGTCTAGAGCAGATAAGTGAAAGAGACAGTCATGGTACAAGAGTTCAAAACGACAACAGAGCCCAGTTAACATGGGGTCTTGAAAACCTGCATGAAGACTTTGGCTGTTGCTGAGTGAAATGGGAATGAAAATTTTTAAGCACAGGAGTGATATCATATCATTTAAATTTTAATAAGAGACTTTTACTTCTAGCCAAGGGGAAGTGACCTGGATGCAATTTACCCTTTTATTTAAAACAACAAAACTGGCAAAATATATGAAACAACCATTTTAAGACATGTTGGACATCAAGTAACAGCGGACAGTATTCTCTGATAGTCATAAAACAAAGGAGGTGAGCCCTTTGATTGCCCAAGCTGTCACACTGGGACGTTCCCCCAGACAGACTCCAACTGTCTCCCTGAGTCGAAGAGAGAGATCTGGGTGTCCGTGGAGAAGAAGGCAGCTAGAGTTCCAGGGAGGAATCCTAGAAAGAAGGTAGATACACAGAGAAATTTTGTTATCTGCAGAGTGGCCTCTCTATTATTCAGATGAGAACACTGATGAGCACATGCTATGAAGAAACTGCACAATGCCAGGTAAAGAATTACCTATGAAGATTAGAGGGAAAAATTCACAGAGCTCATAGAAGACTTGGAATATTGACTGTTCTATTAGCCAGAGTGGGAAACTTCATAATTCACAGGCGATCAGTTATTTCCCTAGTAGTCCTGAAAATTTAGTTTTAGCGTAGATGGCATTGTGGTCTCCCCTAGCAAAGCTTTCACCAGAAAGAATCAGACTATATCCAAGTAGCCACTTCATAAAACAAAACTAAAGAATATTTAAAAGCATACAAACATATTTATTCCATAACAATATAAAATCATAGTGTCTAGCATCTGATTAAAATTAGACTGCTATAAAAAAATCCATATTGAGGATTAAAATAAAAACTTATTGAAATTAACCCAGGAAGTGACATTGATGATAGAATTAGTAGACAAAGCCATTAAAACAGTTTTTATAACCTGTATTCCATAAGTTCAAGAAACTAGAGGAAAGATTGGCTATGTTAAATAGGTATACAGAAATTATAAAAAGACCTCAGTGGAACTTGGTGACAAAAATTATAATGCAGAGATGGAAAATATGCTGCATGAGAATTGCAGAAGGTTAGACATTGCAGAATAGATTAGAAAGAAGTAATAGTAGAACTCTAAAATGAAACAGAAAAAAGGACTTTAAAAGTATAAACAAAGAATCACTGAGACAAGGGACAATTTAAAGCACCCTAACATACATGTAATTTAATGCTCTTTGAAGGAGAGGCCAGAAGAGAGATGACTGAACAAAAATTATTTTAATAAAAGCCACAATTTTTCTAATTTGATGAAAACTGTTAAACCAAACCGCAGATCTAGAAAACCCAGTAGAACCCAATACAAGAGATATAAAGGAAACTATGAGGCATTTCATAACCATTTTTTTAAAAAACATAGTGATAAAAACTTTCAAAGTAGGTAAAATGCAAAAAAGGACAAATCATGCATAGATTTGCAAAGACAGAAGTGAAATCAGGTCTCATCACAAACTACACAAACCTAAAAGACAATAAACCAACATCTATAAAGTATTAGGAAAAACAAAGAAAACCTTAAAGTAGAATTCTTTACCCATTGAAAATACCTTAAAATAAAAGGACTTGCAAAGGTAAAAAGCTGAAAGAATTCATCACCAGCAGACCTGCAATACAAGAAATGAGAAAGGACTTGAAAAAGGAATACAATACCAGACGGGAATCTGTAAACTACACAAAGGAAAGGAATGCTAACTGCACCAAGACTTCCTCAATTTTTAAATCTCTTTAAAATAAAATTGGCTGTTTATTAACACCATATTGTGGCTTTCTAATACATGCATAAGCAAAATACATGGTAACAGCAAAATGATAGAGAAATGGAAGTACACGATTATGATGTTTTTATCCTATAAGTGATGTAGTCTAATATCACTTAAAGGTAGCTTGTGATAAGTTAAAGATGTATATTTATAATCCCCAAAGAAACCACTAGAACACACACACATAAAACCACACACTCACATGGAATTATAACTAATAAACCAGTAATAGAAAATGGTATCATTAAAGAAGTGGCAAAAGAAGGTAAAAAAGAGAAACAAGGGGAACAAAAAATAGATAAGACAAATAGAACACAATAGCAAAATAGTAGAGGTAAGCCCAATAATATTAGTAATCACATGAAATTTAAATTTTCTACATAGTTAAAATAGACAAAGTTTGAGAGATTGGATTAAAAAAAAAGAACCAAGTATATGTTCTTTCCAAGAAACCTTCTTGAAACATAAAAGCACAAATAGGTTGAAAGTAAAAACATGGTAATAAAAAAAGCTGGAGTGGCTTTATTAACAACAGACAGTAGATTATAAAAAATACTACCAGCAGTAAAGAGGGTTATTTCCTAATGATAAAGGGTTAGTTCATCAAAAGAACATAATAATCCTAAACATTTATATACCTAATAAAAATGCTTCAAAATACATGGGAAAACAAAACAAAACCATGAATGAATCACAAGCAGAAGTGGACAAATCCAAAATTATACTGAAAACTTCAAATCCACTTCTCAATAATTGATACAAAAATATAAAATCAAAAACTATTTGATCAATGCTGTCAAGCAACTTAGCGTACTTAATATTTATGGAACATTGCATCAAATGACAGCAAAATACATACTCTTTTCAATACCACAAGGAACACTTCCCAAGGTGTACCATTCACTGGACCATGAATGGAGTTTCAACAAATTTAAAAGGATTCAAGTTATACAAAATATTTGTATTAAAAATTAAATTAGAAATCATAACAGATGTGTAAAGATCTCCAAATATTTGGAAATTTAATTGTACACATAAATAATCCATAGATGAAAGAAGAAATCAAAAGAAAAGTTAGTATTTTGAGCTGAACATAAAACAAAATATATCAAAATATAGCACAGAACATCTGTTACAAGAGATGAGGTGGATCTAATAAATTATACACTACTCATCTTAAAAATGAAACCCAACTTAAGTGCAATATAAGAAATAATAAAGATTAGAGCTGAAAAAAGTGGAATAGAAATAAATAGAAATCATGAACTGAAGAAATTTGAGAATATCAATAAAACTGATAAAACTCTAGACAGACTGTGAATAAAAAAAAGAGAAAATACAAATTACCAATATCAGGAAAGAGAAGTGTCTTTGCCTAGTTTTGGTATTAGAGTGATGTTGGCCTCGTAGAATGAGTTTGGGAGTATTCCCTCCTCTTCTACTTTTTGGAAAACTTTAATGAGGATGGGTATTAGGTCTTCACTAAATGTTTGATAAAATTCATCAGTGAAACCATCTGGTTTAGGTGTTTTGTTCTAAGGTAGATTTTTGATTACCAATTCAATTTCCTTGTTGGTAAATGGCCTGTTCATATTTTCTTTTTCTTCCTGGGTCAGCCTTGGTAGGTTGTATTTTTCTAGAAAGTTGTCCATTTCTTCTAGGTTTGTTAGCATGTAATTTTTTGTAGTATCCTCTCATAATTCTTTGTATTTCTGTCATGTCTGTAGTGATTTTTCCTTTCTATTTCTGATTCTGTTTGTGTAGATTCTCTTTTGTTCTTGATAAGTCTGGCTAGGGGTTTATCTATTTTGTTTATTTTCTCAAAGAACCAGCTCCTGCTTTCATTGATTCTTTCTGTTGTTTTATTCTTCTCAATTTTATTTATTTCTGCTTTAATCTTTATTATGTCCTCCTTTTACTGACTTTGGGCCTCATTTGTTCTACCGTTTCTTGTGTCATTAATTGTGAGTTTTGAATGTTCATTTGGGATTGTTCTTCTTTCCTGAGGTAGGCTTGTATTGCAATATATTTCCCTCTCAGCATGGCCTTTGCTGCGTCCCACAGATTTTGCGGTGTTGAATTATTGTTGTCATTTGTCTCCATACATTGCTTGATCTCTGTTTTTATTTGGTCATTGATCCATTGATTATTTAGGAGCATGTTATTAAGCCTCCATGTGTTTGTGGGATTTTTCATTTTTTTTTGAGTAATTTGTTTCAAATTAAAAGATGGCATCAACAAAAATTCTACAGATATTAAAAAGAATATTATGCACAATATTTACCAATAGATTAGAAGAATTTATTTGAAATGGACAAATATTTTGAAAGACACATTACCAAAGCTCACTTCAGGAAAAATAGATAACTTGAATAGCCCTATGTTTAAAAAGAAAATATAATATTTAACTAAAATCTATCCACAAAGAAAACCTTAGAATTAAATGACTTCACAGGTGTGTTTTAACAAATAACTAAGAATAATATCGATTATACACAAACACTTCAAAAATTTTAAAGAGTGTCAAATACTTCCCTGTTCATTCTATGAGGCCAGCATTAGTCTGATACCAAAACTAAACAAAAACATCACACAAAAGAAAATTACAGAGCAATATTCCTCATGAAAATAGGTGCATTGAATTTTAAACTTTTAACAAAATAAATCCAAGAATACATTTTAAAAGGATAAAACATCATGTCAAAGTGGGAGGTTTCCCTGGAATACAAAGTTGGTTAAATACTTAAAAAGCAGTCAATATAAAACCACATATTAACAGAGCAAAAGAGAAACACAATACTATCTTAATTGCTGTAAAAATAAGCATTTTACAATAGCTATCTTCCATTTTTTATAAAAACTCTCAACAAACTTAAAAGGCTGTTCCCTCAACCTGATACAGAGTTCTTAAAAAAACCTACAGCTAATATTATAATGACAATACTGAATGCTTTCCTTGTGAGATCAGGAAAAAGTCAAAGGTGTCTGCCCTCACCACTTGTATTCACCTTTTTTACTGGAGATTCTAGCCAATGAAAAAGGAAGAAAAAGAGATAAAAGACATCCGGATTAGAAAAGAAGTAAAACTTAATCTTTTCAGACAATATCAGTGTATGTGGAAAAATCTGATGAAATCTACATAAAAATCTTCTAGAATTACTAAGCGATTTTGCAAACTTGCAGGCTAGATTAATTTACAGAAATCAACTTATTTTTCCTGTATAATATCAAGCAATTAGAAACTGAAATGTAAACCATTGAAAATAGCATAAAGATATATGCGTAAATCTGTCAAAATATGTGTAACAGCTGTACACTGGAAACTACCAAACGTTGTTGAGAGAAATCACAGAAGACCTACATAAAAATATACACCATACTCATGAATTGGAAGTTTTAGTATTGTTAAGATGTCAGTTCTTTCCAAAATGATCTGTGGATTCATTTCAATCTCAGTAAATATCAAGTTTTCTTTTTTCTGGGGAGGGGAGGGGTTGACAGGCTGATTCTAAAATTCATATAGAAATGCAAAGGACCTAGATAGTTACAACTTTGAAAAAAGAAGAATGTATGAGGAGTAACAGTGCCTGACCTAAAAGTTATTATAAAGCTATAGTAATTCAGTGAGTGATTGGTATCAATACTGACAAATGGATCATGGCTCTTTTTACCTCAAAACTGTCAAATAGAGATCAAGGGATTAGAAAAGAGAATCAGGAAATAGATGACAAAGACATAAAGGCAATTCACTGGAAAAAATGTTAGTCTTTTTGAGAAATAATGCCAGAACAATTGGATGTGTGCAAAAAGTTGAACTTTGATCCATATCTCATACCATATATAAAAATTAACTTGTCAGAATCTCTATTCTAAATGAAATTAGGGTTTATGGAATTATAAAATAATCTACATCAGTGTTAAACATATATTTTTGTTCTATATACAAAATTTTTAATCACTAATTTTAGTAGGAAATAAATGTCTGTTGCTCATTCATCCACTTAATAACTTTTTTTTTTGGTTCTGTGATAGGCAATAATGAAAACAGTGAACAAGATAAATACAATCCCTCTCTGATTTTATTGGAAGAGATGGAGTGTATTTTCTAATGGAAATATTCTCAATTTTCCCACAGCTGAAGATTAAATATTTGAGCAAATCTATCTTTTACAAACACAGCACTATAATATATCCAAATTTCATATGAAAACATGCAGAGAATATATTAGCTATAGGTGCTTCAGAAAACAGTGGGTTGAGCACAGGGCTAGTATTGCCACAGACATAGTTTTGAATTTGTTACCAGCAATGAAACCATAATTACTTCTTTAATTGTATTTAAAATGTGGGTTCTACATCCCAAAACAGTGTATATAGTTTATTACAAATTTTACAATTAAGACAATTAAAATAAATAGAATTTTGTACTTGTTACCTGACAGAGGTCAATTTCATATGTATAATTATAAATATGTTGCAGTAACTATATGGAGAAGATAATAAAAAATATGTGAATAGTTCTGAGAAACTTTCACATATTTTAACTGTATTTGATGTTCAAAGTGCATAAGGCCAAATCTTGTTTCAGTGATTCATTTTAAAATCAAGTTTCTATAGACAAAGGTACAGTAGATACTTTTGATGAAATAGTTTGTCTTGACAATGTAGTCTTCAAAAATACTATGGAAATAAACTTTGAGTCCAAATGTATTACAGAGATTATACTCCTACTCTTATTTTGTACACATTTCATTTGTTTGGTTAATCATTGAATTAGTGAATGTGAGGTATACATTCCAGCTCCATTATGCTTTTTAAAAAAATTAAATATGTTTGAAAATGCTTAACTAAGGTTTTAAAAATAATGGGTATTGCCTATTTATTGTACATACAAACATACAAAACACAAACCATGAGTGCAGCTTAATACATTTTCACAAAATGAACAGATCTGTAACTGTGGCCCAATATATAGACTATTAGCAATACACATGAATACTGATTTCTGGCCCTTCCCGGTCACTATCAGTCAGAAAGACAACCACTGTCCAGCGAGTTCCAGGAAGAGAATCATGTGGAACAACGTGAGGCAAACCAAACTATTCAAAAGTTGAAGGGGATTTTTCTTTGCCCAAATCTACACAGAAGTCTCAGAAGTTAAGTTACTTACAAAACTGTGAGTGATCAGAGAGGAAGATGAGTAGAGGTTTGAGAAGCTTTATACTGTAGTTACTTCTTGGTATTAAACTGACTCTCCTAAGGGTGCAAAAATATTTGAGAGTAAATCATTTTGTTTGACCTTAAATTGAAAATAGGCCAATTTCAATCTGAGACTGGTTCTACCAGTAGAGTATATACAAGGAATGCTGCTCTCTGCTTATTTTCATAGAGATCTACTACATATTACTAAGGCATTTGTGTTTATTTGAAATTTGTTACCTAGATCCATAGTCTAGAGCTTCTCAAACTTTAATGCCTGTAAAAAATCTCAGAATCTTGTTAAAGTGCAGATTCTGATTCTGTAGGTCTGGGTTGAGGTCTAAGATTGTGCATTTGTAACAAATTCCCAGGAGATGCTAACACTGCTGATACCTCCACCACATTTTGAGTCACAAAGCCATAGACAGACTCCATCTTAGACTTTCATGTTAGCCTTTTTGGTCACTGACTCTCAAATCTTATAGATCAGATTCATTATTCCCACTACATAATCTACTTTGACTTCTGCCTGATTGCCTAAAATATTCATGGCTTATATGTGTCTCCTCATTTTTTTAAATGTGGCCTAATATTTTCACTAGATTCAATCTATTTAAAAAACTCTCATCTCAGCTCCTCCATTCTTGGCCCATTTTTGATTCAGTACTATGAAGGAAAAATGAATCAACAGAGAATATGTAAATGTAATACAAACTTTAAGCAGTATAGCACAGTCAGACTGATCTATTCAAATCTTTACTTTGCCACTTACTAGCTCAGTGAACTTTGGCCCTTGATCACTGGATTACATTTATTCATTTACCTCATTGAGAAACCACTGCACGGAGGCATACCTAATAGTTATACCTAAAGGTTTATCTATAACTATGTAATAGGCATTCTTGTTAAAAAAAAAAAAAAAATATATATATATATATATATATATATATATATATATATATGGCAATTGTCATAATTCATCCCTCACCATCCTTATTCTTTAATGATAAGCAAATGATCGAAGAAAAAAACTTACTAAGTAGGTAATTTAATTAATTAATTTTTAAGTTTATTTTGATATCATTAACCTACAATTAAATGAGCAATATTATGGTGATTACCCCCTTCATCAGGTCCCCCCACCAACCCCATTACAGTCACTGTTCATCAGTGTAGTGAGATGCTATAGAGTCACTACTTGTCTTCTCTAGGTTGTATAGCCCTCCTCGTGCCCCCCTAACATTACATCTGCTAATCGTAATGCCCCTTTTTTCCCCCTTATCCATCCCTTCCCACCCATCCTCCCCAGTCCCTTTCCCTTTGGTAACTATTAGTCAATCCTTGGGCTCTGTGAGTCTGCTGCTGTTTTGCTCCTTCAGTTTTTTTTTTTTTTCTTAGTTCTTACTCCACATATGAGTGAAATCATTTGATACTGGTCTTTTTCGGCTTGGCTTATTTCACTGAGCATAAGACCCTCTAGCTCCGTTTATGTTGTTGCAAATGGTACGATTTCCTTTCTTCCTATGGCAGTATAATATTCCATTGTGTATATGTACCACTTCTTCTTTATCCATTCATCTACTGATGGACACTAAGGCTGCTTCCATTTCTTGGCTATTGTAAATAGTGCTGTGATGAACATAGGGGTGCATCTGTCTTTTTCAAACTGGGCTGCTGCATTCTTAGGGTAAATTCCTAAGAGTGAAATTCCTGGGTAAAATGGTATTTCTATTTTGAGTTTTTTGAGGAACCTCCATACTACGTACCACAATGGTTGAACTAATTTGCATTCCCACCAGCAGTGTAGGAGGGTTCCCTTTTCTCCACATCCTCACCACCATTTGTTGTTGTTTGTGTTTTGGATGTTGGCCATCCTCACTGGTGTGAGGTGGTATCTCATTGTGGTTTTAATCTGCATTTCTCTGATGCTTAGTGATGTGGAGCATTTTTCATGTGCCTGTTGGCCATCTGAATTTCTTCTTTGGAGAAGTGTCTATTCATGTCCTCTGCCCATTTCTTAATTGGACTATTTGCTTTTTGTTTGTTGAGGTGCATTAGTTCTTTATATATTTTGGATGTCAACCCCTTATCGGATACGTCATTTATGAATATATTCTCCCATACTGTAGGATGTCTTTTTGTTCTACTGATCGTGTCCTTTGCTGTACAGAAGCTTTTCAGCTTGATATAATCCCACTTGTTCATTTTTGCTTTTCTTTCCCTTGCCCGGGGAGATATGTTCATGAAGAAGTCGCTCATGTTTATGTCCAAGAGATTTTTGCCTATATTTTTTTCTAAGAGTTTTATGGTTTCATGACCTACATTCAGGTCTTTGATACACCTTGAGTTTACCTTTGTGTATGGGGTTAGACAGTAGTCCAGTTTCATTCTCTTACATGTAGCTGTCCAGTTTTTCCAACACCACCTGCTAAAGAAGCTGTCATCTCCCCATTGTATATCCAAGGCTCCCTTATCAAATATTAATTGACTGTATGTGTTTGGATTGATGTTTGGATTTTATATTTTATTCCACTGATCTGTGGGTCTGTTTTTGTGCCAATACAAAATTGTCTTGATTTCTGTGGCTTTGTAGTAGAGCTTGAAGTAAGGGAGCATAATTCCCCATTTGATTCCTCCTTCTCAGGATTGCTTTGGCTATTTGGGGTCTTTTGTAGTTCCATATGAATTTTAGAATTATTTGTTCCATTTCATTGAAGAAAGCTATTGGTGGTTTGATAGGGATTGCGTTGAATCTGTAGTTTGCTTTAGGTACTATAGCCATTTTGACAATATTTATTCTTCCTAGCCAAGAGCACGGGATGCATTTCCATTTGTTAGTGTCCTCTTTAATTTCTCTTAGGAATCTCTTGTAGTTTTCAGAGTACAGGCCTTTCACTTCCTTCATTAGGTTTATTCCTAGGTATTTTATTCTTTCTGATGCAACTGTGAATGGAATTGTTTTTCTGATTCCTCTTTCTGTTAGTTCATCATTAGTGTATAGGAAAGCAACAGATTTCTGTGTGTTAATTTTGTATCCTGCAACTTTGCTGAATTCAGATATTAGTTCTAGTAGTTTTGGAGTTGAGTCTTTAGAGTTTTTTATGTACAATATCATGTCATCTGCACATAGTGACAATTTGACTTGTTCTTTACCAATCTGGATGCCTTGTATGTCTTTATTTTGTCCGATTGCCATGGCTTGGACCCCAGTACTATGTTGAATAACAGTGGAGAGAGTGGGCATCCCTGTCTTGTTCCCGATCTTAGATGAAAAGCTTTTAGCTTCTCGCTCTTAAGTATGATGTTAGCTGTGGGTTTGTCATATATGGCCTTTATTATGTTGAGGTACTTGCCCTCTATACCCATTTTGTTGAGAGTTTTAATCAGGAATGGATGCTGAATTTTGTCAAATGCTTTTTCTGCATCTATGCAGATGATCATGTGGTTTTTGTTCATCTTTTATTGAGTTGGTGGATGATGTTGATGGATTTTCGAATGTTGTACCATCCTTGCATCCCTGGGATGAATCCCACTTGCTCATGGTGTATGATCCTCTTGATGTATTTTTGAATTCGATTTGGTAATATTTTGTTGAGTATTTCTGCACCCACGTTCATCAGGGATATTGGTCTATAGTTTTCTTTTTTGGTGAGGTCTTTGCCCGATTTTGGTGGTAGAGTGATGCTGGCTTCATAGAATGAGTTTGGAAGTATTCCCTCCTCTTCTATTTTTTGGAAAACTTTAAGGAGAATGGGTGTTATTTCTTCTCTATATGTCTGGTAGAATTCAGAGGTGAATCCATCTCATTTGGGGGTTTTGTTCTTGGGTAGTTTTTTGATTACTGATTCAATTTCATTGCTGGTGATTGGTCTGTTTAGTTTTTCTGTTTCTTGTTAGGTCAGTTTTGGAAGATTGTGTTTTTCTAAGTAGTTGTCCATTTCTTCTACGTTTTCCAGCTTGCTAGCACATAAATTTTCATAGTATTTTCTTATAATTCTTTATATTTCTGTGGGATCCGTCGTGATTTTTCCTTTCTCATTTCTGATTGTGTTTATGTGTGTAGATTCTCTTTTTCTCTTAATGAGTCTGGCTAGGGGTTTATCTATTTTGTTTATTTTTTCAAACAACCAGCTCTTGGTTTCATTGATTTTTTTCTATTGTTTTGTTCTTCTCAATTTTATTTATTTCTTCTCTTATCTTTATTATGTCCCTGCTCCTGGTCACTTTGGGTCTCATTTGTTCTTCTTTTTCCAATTTCAGTAATTGTGTCTTTAGACTATTTATTTGGGAATGTTCTTCTTTCTTTAGATAGGCCTGGATTGCAATGTACTTTCCTCTTAGAACTGCCTTTGCTGTGTCCCACAGAAGCTGTGGCTTTCTGTTGTTGTTGTTATTTGTCTCCATATAATCTTTGATTTCTGTTTTGATTTGGTCATTGATCCATTGATTAATTAGGAGAATTTTGTTAAGTCTCCATGTGTTTGTGAGCCTTTTTTTTTCTTTCTAAAGTTAAATTCTAATTTAATATCTTTATGATTTGAGAAGTTGGTTGGTAGAATTTCAATATTATCGATTTTACTGAGGTTCTTTTTGTGGCCGAATATGTCGTCTATTCTGGAAAATGTTCCATGTGCACTTGAGAAGAATGTGTATCCTGATGCTTTTGGGTGTAGAGTTCTGTAGATGTCTGTTAGGTCCATCTGTTCTAGTGTGTTGTTCAGTGCCTCTGTGTCTTTAGTTATTTTCTGTCTGGTTGATCTGTCCCTTGGAGTGAGTGGTGTGTTGAGGTCACCTAAAATGAATGCATTGCTGTCTATTTCCTCCTTTAATTCTGTTAGTATTTGTTTCACATATGCCGGCACTCCTGTGTTGGGTGCATACATATTTAAAATGGTTATATCCTCTTGTTGGACTGACCCCTTTATCATTATGTAATGTCCTTCTTTATCTCTTGCTACTTTCTTCGTTTTGAAGTCTATTTTGTCTCATACAAGTACTGCAACACCTGCTTTTTTCTCCTTGTTGTTTGCATGAAATATATTTTTCCATCCCTTCACTTGTAGTTTGGGGATATCTTTGCGTTTAAGGTGAGTTTCTTGTAGGCAGCATATAGATGGGTCTTTCTTTTTTATCCATTCTGTTACTCTGTGTCTTTTGATTGGTGCTTTCAGTCCATTTACATTTAGGGTGACTATCGATAGATATGTACTTATTGCCATTGCTTGCTTTAGATTCGTGGTTATGAAAGGTTCAGGGGTTGCTTCTTAACTATCTAACAATGTAACTTAACTTTCTTATTAAGTTTTTGTAAACACCATCTGATGTTTCTTTATTTCTCTCCCTTCTTATTCTTCCTCCTCCATTCTTTATATACTAGGTGTTTTATTCTTTACCTTTAGTTATTATTTGGATGGTCTTCTTTCTTTGCTATGATTTTATTTTCTCTGGTGACATCTTTTTCGCCTTAGAAGTGCTTCCCTCTAGAGCAGTTCCTTTAAGATGTCCTGTAGAGGTGGTTTATGGGAGGCAAATTCTCTCAGCTTTTGCTTGTCTGGAAATTGTTTAATCCCTCTGTCATATTTAAATGATAATCGTGCTGGATACAGTATTCTTGGTTCGAGGCCTTTCTGTTTCATTGCCTTAAATATATCATGCCATTCTCTTCTAGCCTGTAAGGTTTCTGTTGAGAAGTCTGATGTTAGTCTGATGGGTTTTCCTTTGAAGTTGATCATTTTTCTTTCTCTAGCTGTGTTTAATACTCTGTACTTATCTTTGATCTTTGCCATTTTAATTATTATGTGTCCTGGTGTTGTTTTCCTGGGGTCCCTTGTGTTAGGAGAGCTGTGGGCTTCCATGGACTGTGAGACTGTTTCCTTCCCCCGTGTGGGGAAGTTTTCAGCAATTCTTTCTTCAAAGACACTTTCTATCCCTTTTTCTCTCTCTTCTTCTTCTGGTACTCCTATAATGCGAATATTGTTCCGTTTGGATTGGTCACACAGTTCTCTTAATATTCTTTCATTCCTAGAGATCCTTTTATCTCTCTCTGCCTCAACTGCTCTGTATTCCTGTTCTCTGATTTCTATTCCATTAACAGTCTCTTGCATCTCGTCCAATGTGCTGCTGAGCCTGTCGAAGGTTGTCTTATTTCTGCATTATTTTTCGTGACTTCCCTCACTTCCTCCCTTAGCTCTTGCATATTTCTCTGTAGATCCATCAGCATGGTTATGACTTTTATTCTGAGTTATTTTTCAGCATGATTCTGCATTTCCATCCCTTCAGGTTCCTTCTCAGGTTTTGTCTTTGTCTTGGTGATTTTTGTCTGTATCATATTCCTCTGTCTTGTCATGTTGATAGGAGTGGTTGCTGTTAGGTGCCATGTATGTCTGCTGGGCTCTTTAAGGCTTAAAAAAGGAAGAACAACACACAAAAAAAACAAGAAAAATATGAAGAAGCAAATAAAGAAGAAGACAATGAAAAGAGAGAATGAAGAAAGAAAGAATCGAAAGAAAAAGGAAAGGGAAACAAAAAAAATTTTAAAAAGGCAAAAAAAACAAGCAAAAAAAGAAGGAAGAGAAAGAAAAGAGAGAAAGAAGGAAGAAGGAAACGAAAGGAAAAGGAAAGGGAAAAAGAAAAATAAAAGAAAGAAGAAAATAGGAAAAAAAAAAGTCCACCTGGAGTGGATTCTCTAAGCATTTCTAGGTGTCACTGTTGCTTCACTAATCCACAGCTGCAGCAGCGCCCCTTGTTGTAGGTCTGGTCAGGGCAGGAACAAATGGGAGGCTATTGTTTTCTGTATAAAGTTCCAGTGTGGCTGCTCCCTTCTCTCTGTCACCAGCAAAGGGGACCAAAGTTTCCCAGGACTTCAGCCTACAGGGCTGAGCCCGCCAGGACGATGGTGTTCCCTCACTGGGTCCCCCGCCTCTCTGAGACCGCTACAAACCGCTCGCGCTTTTCTCTTGTCCTGGGGCGCTGGCTGCATGGTCTCGGTGCCTTCCTGGCTCAGAACCTGCACCTTCTGCCTCTCCAATGTCCGATGCACCGCACAATGTGTTTCAGCGCTCCTGGTGCAGACCACCGGGGCTGGTTATTTAGCACACCTGATCTTCCACTCCCTCTTGGCTCCAAATCCTCTTCTCCCACCAGCGCACTGGGCTGGGTGAGTGCTCGGATGCCGCCAGGTTGCGTCTCCGTATCTTATCCTCCTTGTGGGGTGCTGAGTCGTCCCGGGTGTGGCTGCATGCTTTGCACTTTCCTGTGTGCTCTGTTCTCTCTTTTAGATATAGTTGTATTTGCTGTATTTTCGTAGATTTATATAGTTTTGGGAGGAGATTTCTGCCACTCTGCTCACACCGCCATCTTCCCGGAAGCTGGTAATTTAATTTGACAGTTAAAAATATGTCTTTGCCTCATTTATTTTGTGTCCTCTATCCAAAATATTTTTGTCTTATTGCCTAGATTGATACCTAAGTTTTCCACTATTTCTTTCCCTTTTAGGTCTTCCATGTCCCTTTCCCAATAAGCCAGAGCATTCATTTATAAAATATTGCTATTCACTTTCTCCCATAAGGATCTTTTGAAGTAGATTGTAAATATTTTCAGGGCACTTAGAGCTATAGAGGTAATTCATCCTCTAGAGCTAATGTCTGAGAAAGAATATTCTAGAATAAATTATTCCACCCATGAAAAAAAAAAACAATGTACATTATTTCTCTCAGTGAGTTTTTGGCATTACAATCCCTGAAAGTTGGATAACACCAAAATAAAATATCCTTTATTCATTTCTCTTGAGAGGAGCATTACAGATGATAATCACCGGTCCAGATTTTAAGTTAGGTCCCACATCAGAATTATATTTAAAAGGTGAGGGTAAAAAGGCAATGGAAAAATTATCTTGCAAATATAAAATAATAAATATCCTCGTATTTACCGATATATGTTTCTCAAAAACCATTAGTAATATTTTCAAAATTTTTGAGGTATAATTGACATATAACATTAATTGGTTTCTGGTATACAACATATGATTTGTTATTTTCATATATTGCAAGATGATCACCATAATAAATCTAGTTAATATACATCACCATACATTAGTTAAAAAACTTATTTTTCTTGTGATGAGAACATTTAAAATCTATTCCTGTAGCAACTTTCTAATATGCAACACAGTATTAAATATTATCACCATGCTATACATTACATGACCATTATTACTTATTTTATAATCGTAAGTTTGTACCTTTTGATCCCCTTTTCCAATTTCAAATGCCCCTAACCCGTGCCTCTGGCAACCACTAATCTCTGTATTTATGAGCTGCTTTTTTTTTTAAGAGTCCAAATATAAGTGAGATCATACAGTATTTTTTTTCTTTCTGACTTATTTCATAATGCACTCAAGATTTTTCCATATTAGCACAAATAGCCAGATTTCCTTCATTTTTATGGCTGAATAGTATTCCATTCTGTAGACATACCACAATTTCTTTATCCATTCATTCATCAATATACATTTAGGCTATTTCCATATCTTGGCTATTATAAATAATGCTGCAATGAACATGAGAGTGTATATATCTTTGAGTCAGTGTTTTCATTTTCTTCCAATAATGAAATATTTTTTTCAGAAGTGGAATTGCTGTATCTTCTGGTAGTTCTACTTTTAATTTTTTGAGGAACCCCCCATACTATTTTCCAAAGAGGCTGTTCCAGTTTACATTCTCACCAAGAGTGGACAGGAGTTCTTTTTATCCACATTCTCATAAACACTTGGTACTTCTTGCCATTTTGATAATAACCATTCTAACAGGTATGAAGTGATACCTCATTATGGTTTTGATTTGATTTACCTGATGATGGATGATGTTGTGTACCTTTTGGCCATCTGTATGTCTTTTTTAGAAAAATATCTGTTCAGATGCTCTGTATATTTTTAATTGGATTGTTATTTTGATATTGAGTTGTGTGAGTTCTTTATATTTTTTATATTAATTCCCTATCATAAATGTGCTTTGCAAATATTTTCTCTCTTTCATTTTATTGATGGTTTCCTTTGCTGTTCAGAAGCTTTTAGTTTAATGTAGTACCACTTCATAACTTTGGCTTTTGTCACCTTTGCTTTCTGTTGTCAAATTTATAAAATTTTTACCAAGCTGATGTCAGGAAGCTTAACAGCTATGATTTCTTATAGGACTTTTATGGTTTCAAGTTTCTCATTCAAGCCTTTAGTCCATTTTGAATTAATTTTTGTGTATGGTGCAACGTAGCAGTCCAGTTTTATTCTTTTGCATTTGACTGTCCAGTTTTACAAAGTTGAAAACACTGTCCTTTCCCCATTTTGTATTCTTGGTTCCTGTGTCTTAAATTCATTGAACATATATGTGTTAGTTGATTTCTGAGCTCTGTATTCTGTTTCTTTGTTGTATGTATCTGTATTTTATGCCAAACCATATTCTTGATTACTATACTTTGTAATTTAATTTGAAATCAGGAAGTGTGATGCTTCCAGCTTTCTTCCTTCTCAAGATTGCTTTGAATATCAAGTATTTTGTAGTTCCATTCAAATTTGATGATTGTTTATTCTGTTTCTGTGAAAATGTCATTGGAATTTTGATATGGGTTTCATTAAATATGTAGATTACTTTGGGTCATATGGATATTTTAATATATTATTTCTTTAATCTATGAACACAGAATATCTTTGATTTATTTGTGTTTTCCTCAGTTTCTTTCACCAATGTGTTATAGTTTTCAGTGTCTTTAACCTCCTTGATTAAATTCATTACTGGGTATTTTATTCTTTTTTTCTATAATTGTAAATGGAGTTAGTTTCTTAATTTCTCTTTCTGATAGTTTGTTACTAGTGTATAGAAGCAAACTGATTTTTGTATGTTGATTTTGTATCCTGCAACTTTACTAAATTCATTTATTATTTTTAACAATTTTTTGGTGGAGTCTTTAGGGTTTTCTATATAAAATATGTCATCTGCAAATAGTGACAGTTTTACTTTTTCCCTTCCAATTTGGATGCCTTTTATTTCTTTTTCTTGCCTAATTACTTTGGCTAAGACTTCCAATACTGTGTTGAATGAAAGTGATGAGAGTGGGCCTGTCTTGTTCCTGATCTTAGAGGAAAAGCTTTCAGCTTTTACTATTGAGTGTGAGTTAACTGTGGCCTTGTCATATATGGCCTTTATTATACTGAGGTACAGTCCCTCCATACCCACTTTGTTGGTTTTTAAGTAATGAATCAATATTGAATTTTCTCAAAAGCTTTTCTGCATCTGTTGAAATGATATGATTTTTATCCTTCATTTTGTTAATGTAGTATTGATTAATATGTTTTAAATATTTTTTTCAACTTGACTATATGCAATCTGAAGCACTTGGTACTGTCTTTTATTTTATTTTTTAAAATTTTCCTTAACATTACTAGCTCATTGTTTCATTACCAGGTACTCAAATTTATTTTTGTTGCTTAAATAGTATCATGGTCACTCAGTTTCTAGTTTAAGATTGAAACCAGAACAATGATCATTAAACTAGTAACTATTAAAAATAATAGCAATACATAATACCATCATATTGTCTTATGTAAAATCTTATATTTTTAAACATTTTATTTCACTTAGGAAAACAACTCAGAGGATGGAGTTTAGAGTCAAAGACCTGGGTTGAAAAATTAGCCTACAAGTTACCAGCTCTGTGACTTTGGACAAGTGATTTAAGTTGTTTAAGTCCCAATCATTCTTTCACAAAGCTTAAACAGTAATAGCCAGTGGAATCTTTCTGAAGGTAAAATTCAATAAAGCAGGGAAAACTTTTACTACAATGTTTTGCTTGTAAGAAGGGATCAATAAATGACAGCTATAATTATTTCTGTTCATATTTTACCCTTACAAAATATTTAAAATGAAAAGAGATAGGTCAGCCAAGAGTTCTACCATTTTATAGAAGGGACTACTGAGGTTAATAAATTATCCCAAATAAACAATACGTTTTGGATTATAAAGTAGATATTCTGGGTCCTAGTTACAATAACTTTTAATTATCTTTCAATTATATCATGTTTAATAAAAACATTTATTGTATGTTAGCCATTATTTTGTGTTTTCCATGTTTTACCTCATTCAATCTTTAAGCAACCCTTGGAGATAGTTACTGTAATCATCCCTTGTTACAAATACAAAAAGTGAGGTGCTGAAGGATATGTAGGTTGTTTAATTGGAAATGGTAAATGCACCTGTCAAATAGTAAAGTCAAGTTTTGAACCTGTGATATAGTACAAGAAAAGTCTGGAATTATCTAAGACTCAATCTCTGTTTTATCAGGGGCTCAAATCATTGGCCTTATAAAGTTCAGTATATATTCTATTAAAGTCAGTAGTTTTTTGAATGCCTGTTTTATCCTAGGCATTACCCCAGACAGTGGTGAGATGAGATTGCAAATATGAAATAGGAAGTTTCTTGCCTTAAATAGCTTATAGTTTTACTGGACAGAAAGATTTATAAACATATAATCTAGAATAAAACAATAAATTCTTTGAGAATTATATATTCAGAGCCCAGAGAAGGCATGTTTAGTTTTTGTCTGGGGTTCATGGAAAATTTTCTGGAAAGGATTTTGACCCTGTAGTCTTGAAGAATGAGGGGATTTTAGCCAAGTGAAGAAAGGAGGAGGGATACATTCCCAGTGAGAGGACAAAACTAAGCAAATACCAAGAGCCATGGATACCAACACATCCTGTGGATGGCAGGCTCATAAAAATTCTTCAGAGGAAGTGGTAAAAAAAAAGAGGCTGGATATAAAGGCAAGAATAAGAGAATCATAAAGTTCTTATACATCATGCAAAGAAGCTTATATGCTACCCTTTAGATTACAGGGAGTCTGAGCACTTCAGTGGCGATGGATGTGCTAAGATTTCCATTTTACATAGCTCACTATAGCAGCAGATAGATTTGCAAGAAGGGAGAACTCACAGATCATTTAGGAGGCTATGGCAATAGTCCAGATAAGAAATAAGAAAGATTAAATTAAAATGACTGTTTCTGGTTCTGGGTAAGACAGAATAAGGACATCTCATGTTCTCTACCACTAAATGCAGTTAAAATCTAGAGAGACTACATGAACTAATTAGGTTGATTGCTAAAACTGAAATTCCAGATTCCTTTATATGATTTAAACAAGACCCAGCGTCTCATCCCATAATACAGAAAATGCACAGAACATAATTTAAAATTATTTGATGTACAGAGAATCAGTAATATCTCAATTGCTTGACACATATATTGTCATTATGTAGCAAGAACTTTAGAGCAGCTTTAAAAAATGTTTAGCAGTA
This sequence comes from Smutsia gigantea, assembly GCA_032199065.1. Lineage (NCBI taxonomy): Eukaryota > Metazoa > Chordata > Mammalia > Pholidota > Manidae > Smutsia > Smutsia gigantea. The sequence goes on along the minus strand of JAVSCE010010610.1, from coordinate 299,159 downwards.
AATCATTAACGTGCTTGAAATGCATGGAAAACAAGAAAGTCTCAGCAAACAAATAAAAGATATAAAGAAAAAAGTGGGAATTTTAAAACTGAAACATTAAAAAAAACAAATTGATAACTGTTGTGTTGGGTTTAATAGCAAAATGGAGCTGAGGGAAGAATTGTAACCTGGAAGGAAGCAAATGTTCTTAGAAATGACACAGTAACACAAGCTAAAAAATAGAAAAAAATAGATAAATTGTACCTTTTAAAAATTTAAAACCTTGGCAAAAACACATTAAGGTTTTCAAAGAATTAAAAAAAATAAATTACACACTCAGAAAAATATTTGCAAATCCCACATCTGACAAAGGACTTGTTTCCAGAATATACAAAGAACTCTTAACATTCATCAGTAAGAAAAACAGCTAAAATATTTTTAAAAAGGCAGGGGAATGCATATGATTTGAACAGACATTTTATCAAAGAAGATATGGGTTAGTAAATACCACATTAAAATCTATTCAACATGATCAACTCTTAGAGAAATGCAAATGAAACCTGGTGTGACATAACATTATAAACCTATTAGACTGGCTAAAGTAAAAATATTCTGACAATACCAAATGCTAACAAGGATGTGGAGCCATTGGAACTCTTAATATTTTGCTGATAGGGATGGAAAATGGTCCAGCCACTACAGAAAATGGCTTAGCAGTTTCTTATAAATTTAAACATACACATCATATGATCTAGCAATCCCACTCCTGGACATTTACCCTAGAAAAATGGAAACTTTTGTTTACACAAAAGCGTATACCTGAATGTTTATAGCAACTCTATTTATAATGACCGTAAATTGGAAATAAACCAAATGTCTTTTAATGGGTAAACCAATTGTAACATATCCACATAATGAAATTTACTTAGTAATTAAAGTAATGAACTATTGATACATATAACATGGCATATTATGGCATAAGGCATTTTTCTGAGTCACAAAGGTCAATATCAAAAGGTATTTTGATATTTGATATTTGATAATATCAGTACTGCATGATTTCTTTTTACATAACATTTTCCAAAAAACATTTAGTGAAAGAGATCAAATCAATGATTGACAGTGACTAGGGATAGGGAGAGCATGTGACTGTGAAGGGATAACCCAAAGGAATTCTTTCGAGTGACAGTACTTCTATATCCTGATTGTGGTGGTGGTTACATGAATCTATATATGTATTAAAATTCATAGAACTGTAGAGCAAAAATAATTTTCTGTAAGAACTATAACATTTTAGCATATATTTGAGAAATAGGCCAAAATTGATAAGATATGGTTATTAGATTGATGAAAGAAAGAGTAAGGGAAAAGAAGCGATTGTGAGTTGACGTCCATGTTTCTGACTTAGGTCACTGAGCTGAAAGTGTTAACTTCATAATACAGAAAAAGGTACAGGGGCTTGGGGGAAAACAAGCTCAGTTTTGATTATGTCAAGCTTGAAGTGTCCATAGGACATCTCAGGAAAATCTGAAAAGTTATAAAAAGAGAGCAAGATAAGTTGTAGCCCAAGAGAATTAGTGAGCTTAGGATTTGGGGGAACATCAACATTTAAGAAGCAGGAGGAAGCAAGGAGGCAAGGCGGTGAATGCAGGATTATCCTGCCATTTCCACTCTGACACATCCAGACTAGTTCTCCCAATTCTTAGGCAGCTCTGGGGTATCTGATTATGGTACTCACTTCACTAAAGACCTTTTGAGCTTTATAATCATTTACATAATGAATTTGAACTATGTGAGGATACTATTGAGCCTGGTTCCTGGTCTCATACTGTGGAATCCACTATGGATAAGGAAAATATATGTTGCTTTGTGTGCTTCATATTGTTTTAACCAAATCAATCAGTAGCAATTGAATTAAAAACTTCATGCACTTGTGAATACCATTTTTTATCTCTGTCTATATAAATGTGTGCTTTATTTGATACAGGCATGCATGCATGTGCATGCACACACACACACACACACACACACACACACTTATATCTCTCTCCTTTTTCCATCTCTTTTGTCCCTTCCTTCCTGCAATATAGAGTAGAAATCCCACACTATGGCCCATTTTGGCTGCCTTTTCTTCTGAAATCTTATAATACCTGTTGTCTATCCAAGTTATCTGGAAGTACTCATATATAATTTTTATTAACAATTTCTTTTTATGTATTTATATACTGACTCAGTAAGTGAATTTTAAGATCCTGAAAATTAGGAATTATGTTTCTTATATCAGACTATGCTTATATCGGACTTTGCCAAAATATTCTTCAGTTTCTCTCTAAGATTTGAATGATCAATTCCAAATACCTTTGCATGGCAGGCAATGTCCTTGGTAACCTCACCCAAAACTATCACCTCATCTAAATCCTCCCCACTTCAGCTTTCCTCACCAGCCATGGTAAGTACCAATCATGCTGTTAGTATCTTTTCTTAAAAATACTGTGACTTTCATACCTCTTACCTTTTCCTGAATATCTATTCCTTTCTTTCCTTGTAAACTTCAGTCCAAAATACATAGAATCTCTTTTTCCAGATAAAAGTATCATTCCTTCTCTGGCTTCTACCTCATCTTGATATGGCCACACATCATCTTATACTATGGATATGCGTTGTTATCTGTCTGTCCCATCAGACTGTGAACTTCTGTTAGTAGGAATTGGTTTTAATCTTTGATGCTATAGAACCTATTTTACTGCCATTTAAAGAAAATGATATCAAATAAGTAGCTTTGAATAAAAGAATTAATTAATGGTGTTCTTATGCCCAGAAAATTGTCTTAATCAGTGTCTTAATCAAGCAGAAAGTGATGGAAGACAGCATAAGACATGATGCAATTCAATCTCTTAACTAAATAATTTTACTCAGTAGACTTGATTTCTTTCTGTGATAAAAAATGGATGTGTCCTTTCCTTTTTTTATCTCCATCTTTCTTTTCTTCCTTTATTTTCATTCTTTTTCTTCCTTCTCTTCCTCTCCTCCTCCTTGTTTCTACCACCACCCCTACAACTACAAAATATGAAAAGGTGGTCACAAAAAAACTGTAATCATTATCATAATGAAAAAAATGGTGTGTATGAATATCACTGTATCTAGGAAATTTAGTAGTCATGTTTTAAAATTTAGCGTCCATGTTCTTTCAATACAGTCCTGTAGGATGTTAAAAAGAACAACCCTGGACAGACAGAAATGTATTAAATTACTTAATTAGAGCTTTCCCAATTTTATTCTAGCAGCAAACGTTCTTTTCCTAATAAAATCCTCCTCAGTATCCAGTTTTTGAACTAGGTAATAATGAAATTATTCTGATGGAGGCCAAGGTGATCAGGAGATTCAGCATATCATCATTTTGGCCCCATACACATGCTTATGCACATATACATATGCCCACCCTGGTGTTTCCTGAGGGACCTCTGCTAAAATATGAGAAGCATACATGAAAAATATTCTTTTAAATTGTAGAAAACAAAATACAAATAATCTGCAGGGAAGCAGCTGATAAAATAAATGTTAATGCTAGAATCAGAAAATATGTATTAATAACCTGGTTGTAATATATTATAGCTGCAGGGCCTTTACAATTCACCTAACATTTTTAGCTTCACTTTTTAAATCTTTTAAATGGAGGTAGTGGTGCTCACCTACATAGTTCTGTGAATTCTAAGTGTAAGAACAAACGTAAAGTCATTTGTAAATTGTAGAAAAGCCTACCAATATGAGGTACTCTTTGTTATTAGGACTTAGACAATATGGTTTTCAGTTATTTATAATTTCATTTTGTGACTATTTGAGGACTATGATAAGAAGACATAATAAAGTTGTATCTGTTGGTAAGTTCTTTAAATTTCTTTAAATTCAGGGGAAAAAATAGCAGATATATATATATAAATCATGGGATCATAATCTCCATTTGCCTAGATGAAGTAAATGATTCTACCATTGGATTAGAAATGTCCTGATCCACAAAGTTAAAACGATAAAACAATCCTACATTACTGCCATGGCCTTATGCCTTCATGAATAACTACAATTCTCAAGCTAGACATCATATGTCCAAAATACTGGGCTTAAAGCCACTTACATATTTGGAAGTGTTCATGTCTTCAAGGATAAGTGCTTATATACTTTTAATAATCAGTCTTCATGGGTCTACCATTATAAACCAAAAACAGAAATAAAGTGGTATTTTTGGTCTTTCGTTTACTTTGAATACATAAGAAGAAAGGTAAAGATCATGGGAGAACACAGATACTGAGAACTAAAACATAAATAATGCTGCTAAACAATACGAAGAAAGATGGGTTGCTTCCTAATAAATGAAAAGAAATGCAGTAAAGTAGTCTGAAGTAAATCTGTGATTTTGTCACACCTTGGTGGTTACTGTAGCCTGAGACACCATCTATTTCCCATTTTGTAAGACATACATGGAATACAAAATAACTTTCAAGGAGAACAAGCAATAGCTGCAACATTCTCCTTTGTATTTCCTAAAAAAAACAATAAACAAACAGGCAATACCAAAACAGTGACCTGATTGAGAAATGCTGGCAAGGGGAGTAGTGACTCTGACCCATCCATTTACAATAGGAAAGGAGTGGCCTGATTAGGAAGGACACAGAACAGTAAGAACGCTCTCCATCATGGGGAAGACAGTGTAGCACAGAGAAGGCAAATAGTGACTCTGTAGCATCTTACTACACTGATGGGCAGTGACTGCAGTGAGGTATGGGGAGGGACTCAATTATATAGATGAATGTAGTAGCCACATTGTTTTTCATGTGAAACCTTCATAAGAGTGTATATCAGTAATACCGTAATAAAAAATTAAAAAATAATGAATGCTCTCCACATCGTTTTCAGAACAGACTAGCTTTCACTAGATAATGAACTTTTCTAAATATTTTTTAAAAAGTCGTGGGTCTGATGTAGAAAAACAAATCCATACTCTTTCCTTCCCCTAAGATATTGGAGTGATTATGTCTGAATCCAGGTATGACACCATATCCAAATTGTAAGACTATATTTCATGATAAGCTAGGTGATAGGTGACAATAGGCTCATTTCACACAGGAGAATCTCAGATTAAGGAAAATAAATTAATTAATTTAAGAAGCTATCAAACTTTGTGCTAGTAAATAGGTATACATAGTTGAATCTGTGAAGTGAGATTTGTCCTCAAGGAGCCTACAGTCTAGTTGGAGAAGATGGGCAAAAAAATAATAATTATCATGTAGTTCTATAGTTCTGAGATAGGCATATGGGCAGGATGCTAAAAGCATACAGAAGTGAGACAAGTAAACCTGAGTAGCTGGTCTATGAAGTGTTCACCAGAGAAAGATGACCTCCGGGATGCTTTTTGAAATACAAATTAGAGTTTGCTAGATGAAGAAGAGGTGAGATCACCTGCAGCATGGAGATATGTAATGAGTCTAGGGAACTACAACTATGAACTCTTGGGTGGAATAAAAGTAATTTGATTAAGAAAAAGAGTAGTGGTTTGGAGACAATTTTCCATTAACCTTGTACATTTGTTCACCTCTAAGCATTAACAGTTTTCTCAGACTTGACTGCATTCTTGGGTATTAAAGATAGAGAATGTCTCCTTCCCAGGGACATTCCCATACAGTAAAGGTAAATATGTTTCCACACCCTCCCTGGAGAAGGTTGGCTTACATTCCTGAGTCATAAAGATAATCCTCTCCAGAGAGAAAAATGGTCAGATTTTGCTTTCAGCCTTACTATGATATTAGGCATGTCCTGACATCAGGGTTCCCCAGTTGTGACACAGACATATACGGTGGATGCAAGCCTGTCAAGACCCATGTCCATACCACCCCAAAAGGACTTGAAGGAAAAGGAGAATTGAATTGAACAGAGTTCTTGCTGCCTTCTGTTTCGTGACTAGTAAACTGCCTGAACTCATTGTCTCTTTAGCACCCTAATCTCTACAAGTATATAAGGCCACATAAGCAGTTACCATCACACTCAGAAACTGCTTGAGCATTTGCTCCGGGTAAGGGTCAGGCAGGAGATAAGGTACGAAAGGCTATATGAGAATAATGCTATATGTTAAACCAAACATCAACATGCCTCTTACAAACCAAACCGAACTCTGCTTCTACCCACAAATGAATATAGTTAGAATGTTGAATTTAGATATAAGGCTTCATTTGGCTTAAAAGGTTATTAGCAAAAAGGTAGAATTACATATTGTCTTTGCTTAAGTTACCTGTAGAGCTACTTGGATTTGCCTGTAAAAAAGCTAATATTCTCAGATCCTTTTAAGTAAACTTGAATTTTGTAGTAGCATTACTTTATAAACAGGTTAAGCAGGGACTTTGGGAGCTTTTGAAAATATATTCCCTGGAGTTAGGAAAAGAACCATCTATTGCTCTGGTTTTATTATGTACCAGTAAATCAATTCCACAGTTCTGAAATTTTACCATATAATGTGCTTATTCTGAAAGTTGCTGTTGAATTCCTTGAATTGCTTTAAATCATATTCAAAAGAGTATAAATTTTTCATATGAAACATAAAATACATTGGTAACTTCATTTTGGTGAATAAGAGTTGTAATATACGTTTATGGTTATCAGACTTTTGTTCTAAGATGACTGATTTTTACGTCAAACTGAAAGTTGTTTAAACTGTCCAATTTCTATTAAAACATGTAATTGAGACACATAGCTTTGTTGACATGTTTATCACATCAGTTTGAAGGTATATTAGTTATTTATAATGCTATTTGTGCAATTTTGTGCCATCACTATTTAATCTTCAAATATTCCATGAATGTTTTGATAATAGAATAATAAAAAACCCTGCATGTAGGAGTTGATAATTACTCATTTTATTCACTATTCAAAATATAGGACATCCTCAACTATCTTAGATTTTGTATTTGCAATAGACAATCTGGGAAAAAATTCTCAGTGTAGTGCACATGTGACAATATATCAGGGAATAAATGGATTGAGGCGATAATGGCTTTATACAAATTCAGAAAACACCTCCTGCGCTTTTTCATACAACATGTTCTGTCAGTGTACCAGCCGACTCAGTAGGATCTCTTCCTTTCTAGTAACACTTTGTACACTACATGAATGAGCAAGAGCTCTCATGATTCCAGATACCTGGATATTTGATTCTTCTAAATCCAGATTTATAGTATATCATTTATCTGGAGGTCAGACTTCTGGTATCTTTATCATAAGCCTAGGCCAAATATGAACAAAATTGTTATAATTATCACAAATCCACGATAGTAAAGTTTATATTCTTATGGTATAGTTATTAAGAGTTGGAGATTTTCAGAGATTATTAACATGACCCTTTTCTATTGCTGATAAGGAAGCTGGAACTCAAAAAAGGTAGTCATTTGAACAAGGTCACCAGTTCATTCATTGGTAACTGACATAGTAAAAGAATTGAGGCCTCGAAAATTCAGCTCCCTGCTTCTGTCCAGGAGCCCACTCATGATCACCTCCCCCCTCCTTAGACCCTTCAAATCAGCTTACTCCGGCTAAAATCTCTCTTTGAATCAGAAGGATTCTCTGGAGCCCAGTGTTCTTAATGTAATGACCACAGACAAAGGATTGGCAACATCTTCTGTCCTCTCTGTACACTGTAAGGTTCATGAGGAGAGCAACTCACAGAATAGTAACCAAATGAGAGATAAGAAAACGACTTTATGATTAGCTTTTCTAGGGAAGGACGCCCGATGTAAGGCTGTCTTACAAATTAGAGTAGAGGACCTAAATTCTTGTCCTAGTGGAACCTGCCACTGTCCCCAAAATGAAATCTTGGGTTTATTTCATATCATAGGAACCTAAAAACAAAAATATACTTATGTGAACCTGTGGGAAGAGGGAGTACTACAGGAGGAGGGGGATGAAGTAGAGAAAGAAGAGAACACAAAGTAGTTAATAGTTCTTACGTAGTATACTAGATGATAACCATAGTTCTAAGTGTTGTACAGATACAATCTTATTTAAAAATTACAAACACTCTTTAAGGTAAGTGCTATTTTTTTGTTTTATCAATGATAAAAGTGAGGTAGAGCTTAGGTATTATATCAAAGATCACACAGGTGGGAAAGTTAAGATCACAGAACCAGTTTTCTTAACTACTACATTCAATAGCCTATGTACATGAATGTATGTATGTATGTGTGTTTGTATATACATGTATTCATTTAGATATATGCATGTGTATACATATCTATCATATCTGTATGAGAGAGAGAGGAAAAAAAACCTAATTGGGAATAAATTAGATAATTAGCATACTTCCAAGGTACAGCCTAAGAAATTTATCCATTTAGCTACATGGAGGAACAGAGGAAAAAACTGATCATATTTTAAATATGGTTGACCATGGCTACAGATAAACATGGTTCAATCAGTGTCTTGAATTCTGATCATTTCATATTCCCTCTTCTTAGAGGAAGCTAGCAAGTGGCATAAAAAGAAAAAGTCTGGTAGAACAGGGATAACATTGGGCAGCAGAAATACAGTTTTTCTTCAGAGGAATAGAGATGTGTTTTTGAACATAGACTCATGACCTTGAGAAATGTATTAAGGTTTGCTTACCTATACAAAGTACTCTTTTAAGAAGTAGTTTCTATGTCACCCCTATTTACTACTCAATGCCCTATAGTTTTCCTAACTTCTACCCATCTGCTGTAACCATCACCACTAGCACTACCATGCTGAAATTGTTCTTGCAGTTTCCTGACTGCATTTGTGAGTTCCTTGCCATTTTACTTTGCTCAAATGCATGTCGCCAACTACTTGCCAGTAAACTCTGTATGTCCTTCAGGTACATCAAAACCAAACTCATAGTCTCTGCTCTTCAATACTACTCTCTTTCCTTTTGCTTATTTGAATGATAGTACTTTTATTCCAGTTATTCAATCCAGAAATCTGAGTCATTCTGCATCCTTTCCTTTCAAAGCCATACATAGTCATCTCTCATTGTTAGTTCCCCTCTTTTTCCCTCCATTGCTCCCACTATTTTTTCTACTGTATTAATGCAATGGGTTAAATACAGGCTCTTCTATCCTGACATTTCCCTGGACTTCTCTGATCCAGCCCTGACACAGGTGCAAGGGCGATATTTATAAGTGAAAATCATGTGTTACTCCAGGACCCAAAATCCTCTAATGATTTATCCAAGCTTTCCAGATAAAGCTCCAACTCTCTGGGTTAACAAGGTTTCTCAACTTGAGCATGGTTGACATTTGGGGCCAGATAATTCTTGGTTGCAGGGGGCAGAGGCTCTCTTATACACTGTAACAATCAAAAAGATGTGTTCTGACATTGCCAAATGTTTTCTGGGGACAGTATCTTCACTGGCTAAGAACCCTCTGGTGTACCTGGTCTGGCTCCTGCATTTCCATTTCCGTGCAAAAATACCATGTTTTATATCTTTCCCGTACACAAACCCTTCATTCCAGCTGTCCCAACTACTTCCACTTTCTTCATCATATCCTGCTTTTCCATGTTCCCAAGCTTTTCCATGACTCTGTTCATGATGATCTTTTGGTTTATAATAGCCTTTCCTTCATCTAATTAACTCCTCCTTGTCAACTTAAAAACTCAGTCCAGGCAGTGCTTTATCTTTGGAAGCCTTTCCTCTTGTTGATCTAGGAGAATTCTGAATATATCTTTATTAAAGTACTTAAACTGAATTATATTGTTAAAAAGCTCACTTTTCTTTATCACATCATATATACTTGACAGTACGCATCATGTCCTATTTGGTCTGTATTCCCAATGCCTTGCCGCAGGTGTCAATTCTGACAGATGTTTGTGTTTGCTAATGAGCACATACCTCTTAAGAGTAAAGGAGCTCACTATGTAAAGCACCATGTCCCATATCTTATGTGCAGTAGTCATAAAATTAATGTTGATTGCTTTTTAATGCATTTCCTAAACCTCTTTATAGGATTATTTATATTAGGTTTAAAAAAAACAGTTTTGGTTTTTAATTTTTCATAGTCATCTGCTCAACCCCTGCTTTCCAACTCCAGTCCTTAACATTCTATGAGCTTTCAATTCTATACAGCCTCCTGACCTCTTCACCTATATAAATTCTCATCTTTAGACGCCAACTCAATCCCAATTCCTCCATGAAATCTTCTGACTCTCTAGCTAATGTCACGTTTTTTTCCTATCATAAGAAAACTATGACTAGTTAGCCTTTAACCACCAAACTCTAAACAAATTTATTTCATTTTCTCTTTTACCTAAGTTAGAAAGAAAATACTAAAAGGAAAACAAAGCACTATTAAAGACAATGAACCTGAAAATACTGGTAAGAAAAAAAAAGTCTGAACAACAAACACAGAATTAGTAAAGTTTGTGACTGTTTGCAATAACATTATTTCTCAAGAGATAAATGTTGCATAATTGCACCGTTTGGGAAATACGGAATTGTGTGTGATGCATTGTAAATTTCTAGCAAAATGGTTAAAATGCAGATTTAACTCTGTAAGGGACATTTAATAAACAGCAATCAGTTTACTTTTCTGCAGCCCTTTACTTTCCTAGAGTGCAAGAAAAAATAGATGCCTCTGAAATTTGGTCTGTTTTCCAAATGGTGTCTGCATGAAGCCAGTATCTATTATGTCGTCTTCTTGTATGTAATTTTAAAACTAATCTCATTAGATTGTAGTATTAGTGCTGAAACTGCAACAATGACACTGCCTTTATAACCTCATTTGCAAAAGAAAGAAAACTTTAATATTCTATCTTTGAATTTAATGGCATGATTGGCATTTTTTAACCCATTTTTTATGGAGCTGCGAGGTTACAAATATCTCTATATAAGAAGAGTTCTTTATAATTCAGATTTCTATTCCCTATGTTGAATGGAGGTTTCTGTCTTACAATAGATTGCTCACTGGGGAAGGGAAAAACAACACCATCCTGAAAATAAGATTTTGCTTTTTATATAAGAAATATTTAAATGAAAGGAAACTTAACTGTGCTATTCTGTATTTGCCTTTTGGATTATCAATACACACTTAATAATTTCTTTCTATATAAAGAAATCAGTACCTGTGCTCTTGATTATTGACATCTTTCTTTGCTGTTTAGACTTTTAAATACAAAAGAGGCCTCAAAATCAGGCTTAATGCCTTTGTCTTTAATCAGTAATTTAGTAGCAATTATTAGAAAGATTGGGCAATATCAAATTCCACAGCCTGTGTGAAGATTAAATGAGAAGCACAAATAATACTTTTAATGACACCTATTTCCCTCCTTCATTCTCTTAATCTGAAGTAAATGTATTATCATTTTTAGACCCCTTAATAAAACTGATTTCAAAAATTTAGGTTTCAAGGGAAATGAAAAGGAGACAGATGGTTAGTTATCTGGGAAGTCAGAATCTGAAATAGTATGAGAAGCAATAAGTATTATCATGACAACAACAAAGCCATGAAGAACACCAGGAACTATTTGCATGGGCACATTAGATATACTTTGTGAAGGGTTCCTTAATTCTTTTCTTTGTATTTCAACATATAAAGGCAGGAACATTTATTTTATGATTAAGATTACATGGTTGCTATTTTTGTTTATGCAATTGTTTAGGAGAGATTTTGCTTTGTGTTTGTTTTTCCTTTCACACTGCCATGATACCTATTTTTCCCTTTTCACCTGGACTCTGGATTTGTGGAAGGGTTGAGAAGAAGTTATGTAATGCTCCACTGGACCAGAAAATTAGCCATGAGTGAAACTCCAAGAGGTCTAGAGGTTCAGCCAAGTTGGGGTTAACATCTAGAAGTCTAGATTTTTATTGGGAGTGGTAAAAACCTCTTGAGTCTACTTAAATGACCTGTGAGTTTTGTGATAAAAGGTATTTAGATAAGGTTTTCAGGAATTCTTGCATCGAGAGAATGGGAGTCTTTCAGAATGTAGGAGTTTAGGGAACATCAAACTGAAAGAAAATGGGAAAAAAAAGTCAAACTTCTCACACACAAGAGTTTTGGTTTAAATTTAAGCATGATATTTGTAATTTTGTGTTTTTCTTAAAATAATTTGTTCCTCCTGCAAATATTTCATTGGTTTGTTAAAAACAAAGATTTATTTTATACTTGGCTTTGGACTTTGTGAAATAAACTGGGAGATTTATACTGGAATTCCTATTACTATTATGTTTTTTCCCTTTAAGGAATGTGATTGAAGGTCTTATAGAGCTACATAAATAGAATGTGAAGTTGTAAGGTAAAAAAAAAAAAAGGACTAGAGAACAACTCAGAGTTTTCACTCATATCAGGGGTTCATGTTTTGTACTAGCTAGTTCATCTGGTTTAAGAAAGAATAGCTAAGCCAAAGGTGGTAGTAATACTAATAGTAGGAGAAGCAATAATAACAACAGTAATAAAATTCTATGTAATATAATCAATACTATACTATAATTGTTAATATTTATTATTTCTAAAATATTTCTTTCTTCTTATTATTCAACTTTTATTATTGTGTTCAGTATACCTCACAATACACTAAGCATTTTATGTATATTCTTATTTAATCTCCTTTATAACCCATTGGGAAATATATTACTGCCTTTGTTTTACTAGGAGTAAATAGACAACAATTTCTCAAGCTCAAATAACAAAACTGATAAAGCTGGAATTTCAATGTAGACATTGCAACCCAAAATACAGGTTTTACCAGATGCACTACTTTTCAAAATTAGTAACTTGGAAGGAAGGTGTCATAGCTTTTGAATTTCTGAAATTAAATTCAAGAGGCTTTCAAGCCTGTATTTGTGGCTCTAGGAATATAGCATAAAATGAGAAAGTAAGATTGTGGTATGGAGGAGAGATTGCAAATTTATTCACACCTTTGGCGAAAATGCTTAGTTTTCTTAGATTTCACCCCTTCTCCCATGCTCCTGTATAAGAAGACTTAGGATACTGGAAATATGCCATCTTTCAACACAGTTGAATATCCTTAATTGTGTAAGGGATGGTCTATATTGGTTTAAGAATCACCCTTTCCAGCTGCATCTTCCCATATTTCAAAAGGGGAATGGGGCAATGGCCTCGCTGCCCTTAGATTTTCCCCTCAGCAATCTGTATCCTGGCCAGGGGTTAGTGAAATCTGGTGCCCAGGATCATATGTCTTTCAATCTCTTTTTTATTCTCCCAAAATATCCTTGTATGCTATAGGTAGATATTTTCTTTTGCTTCTCTTTAGTAAGCATTTATTCTAAGGAAGCACACTTCTAGCTTAGTATTTGCTGCATTATCTTGTATCAGAAAAAAACTTTCCTCTTACCCATTCATAAAACCCATATTTGCTTAAAGAAAAATACTTCTCTCCTGTCTTATCCTGGATTGATAAAATTCAGATCTCAGGCTTAAAAATTGAAAACTTCAAAGGAACAGGATTTAAGATGTGAAAAAATGCATTGGTTTAATGTTTTCCAACACTGTTTATTTTCCAACATTATGAAATTTCCAAACATCAGTAATCACTGCCACTATTGGCAAGGGGATCCCTGTAGAAAGGGGCATTGTCTCCTGTGGGCCCATAAAATGGTCCCATATTGAGAGGAGGTGAGGTAATTTCCTTTACAGGACTAGAAATGAGTCTTACTAGGACTAGCTGTTTGGCTTTCAACAAGTCACTAACTTCTCTATATTTATTTTTCTTACCACATGTCTAGATAATGGAGGTGACATTGCTTTGTAAACTATAAATTTTAAAATGTAAGTTTTTAGAATTGATTTTTATACTGTGACTTGAAAGACTGAAGGAAAAAAGTTACTCTTAATTCATCTACATCCTTCAGAACTATACAAGGATTGGGGAATTTTGTATTTTTATAGTCCAGTAATCTTTCTTTTGACACTTCTTAGGATAATTCAAAACCAACAGAGAAATCCCAGATGTGAACAGTAAGAGAGATCTAAATAAAATACTGGCCAAGACAATATTACACCCTGGAAAGGATGCTTTATCATAGGTATTTTTATAAAGTAAGGATTATTTAGTGATTCATTAATCCACAGTATCTTCCAGATCTATGAAAACCTTTTCCAGGAACATATATATTGCACCTTATTGTTGCTGTGGTCTCAAAAAGGATTACAGGGAAACAAAAACATATAATCTTTACTCTAAAGGATCTTTTACTTTTAGGGAGATGTAACATGAGCAAAAATTGTTTGTTGTATGAAGCAAATTGGTAAGAACATACATTAAGGAAAATGAATAGTTGTTTAAATCATAGGAGGTCATTTTATAGATGCACCTGGTTGATATCTGTTACTTTTGCCTCCTGGTTTCTGTTCATCATTTTCTTGCTAATAGAACCCAAAGTTTTCACTAGGAAAATACTTCTTCATACACTCTTATATTACTTTGTGTCTTCCAAGACGCTGACACTAAAACAAAATTAAACATGTGAGAGATGTATTGTGGGAAGGTGTAAGGAAAAGCAGTGAGAGCTTTCAGACTGCCATCATTTCTAACACCTGTGCTGAGAGGGAAGGACAGAGAAATGGAGCAGGAGGAGTCTCAGGATGCAGCATCATTCCAAGAAAGGTTCAGCTAAGCAAGTAGGTATCCTTGAGCCAATATCACCCACTGAAAAAGTGCTCTGTCTACCGGGAATGGGACTGCACTAGGCTCCTGCTCCTCCACTGTGTTCAGTAACTCCCTGGGATCAGCGCACATGAAGCATGGTCACAGCACAGACGCAGAGGGCGATCAAAGGGGCCACATCTGCGATTGTCATTCAGTTATGCTCCCCTCTTTAAAAGGTCTGATGGTGAGACTGTGGAGGTATCCCTGTAGAAGGACAGTGAATGTCCACTGCCAGACTCCCCTCGTGAAGGCAAACTATTCCTGAATTTTCTGTGCTAGGTCAAAAGAGAAGAAAGCATTAGCAAGGTCTACAACATAGTGATACATTCCCAGTTCATGACTGAGTGTGTCCATAGGGGCTGCTATAGAGGGGACAGCAGCATGCAAAGGGGTTGCGACTTTATTCAATTCCCTGTAGTCCATGGTCATATGACAGGAGCTGTCTGGCTTTTTCACTGGCCACACCAGGGAATTAAAAGGACTATGAGTGGGCTTTATGATGCCCACCTTCTCCAACTCCTGTAGAGTTTCTCCAACTTCCTTGTGCCCCCAGGCAATTTATACTGCTTAGTGTTTGTCACCCACTGAGGTACAGGCAGAGCTACAGATGGGTGCTTAGCATGTCCTCTCAGAACTGCCTTTACGACACGTACCCTCAGTCTCAACTCAGCTCAAGTGGCCTGTAATCAGGATATCTACCCCCAAAATATATTCAGGGATGGGAAAAACATACACAGTATACTCCTTTGGGAGTAAATGCTCTATCCCCAGTGGGATTTGGGCTTTCTTCACTCTAATTGCCTTACCTCCATAGCCATCTATCACAGCAGAGGACCCAGAAAATTGCCTAGGGTTGCTATAAATGAGAGAACATTCAATTCCTGTGTCCACCAGCACGAGGACATGTACATTCACAGGAGACCAATGAATTGCTTATTCTACATGTGGCCTCCAGTCCCCACCACGACCCCCAAGGTGGGAACCTTGAAACCCTCCTCGGTTGAACCACGATGCCCAATTGTCCTCCTGTGGGGGTGAGGGCTCAGGTGGATCCTGAGTACTGTCCCCCAGGAAGTTTTGCTGGGACACAGGCTGGGCATGAGTCCTTGACTCCAGTTTCGGTGTCCTGGACCTCAGCAGCTGGAACTACTGCTCTGGCTTTAATTGGTGCTACAGTTCTAACAAGATTCTATTGGGCTACCCATCAAGTTTTTCTTTCACTACCTGGCCTTTATGAAATCATCCCACATCTGGGTCCTCGAGACTTTCACGGGGCCTTTTGCACCTCTCCTTTTAGTCATAGCCTATACTTCCTTCTGTGCCCTTATTGTTTCAACCTCCCACAGATCTGCTAAAGTACTAGTAGCCTCACTTATGGATTGCCCTATGTGGTGGGCAAGAGTAGTCCGTAGGCACCCAAAGAGAGATGGGGGAGCTGTATGCAGCACCAGATTTCTAATTCCTATGGTGAACAACTCCTCATCGGGCCCTGGGAGTCCATATTATAGGTAATATTTTTCATGCCCAATTCTTGCAACATCTGTTGGAGCCCTACATATGTTTTCCAGCTAGTGGGTAAACATGGTAAGTTACCCTGATTAGACCAGACTTCCCTGATGGCAGCTGTTAGCCAATCCAGAAGTGTCTGATTCTCTGAGGCATGATGGGCACTTTGCAACTACTACCTGAGGGAAGGGTGGGTTTTCAGGGAAGCCAGTCTACTCATTTCAGGACCCGACACAATGTTTTCCACCCCCATATCCTAGAGACGTAAAAGCCATGTAGGCAGAGATTCTGATGGCTTCTGCCTATACCAGACACTCATGTCCACCAGCTCATCCTGGGTATGGGGGCAGAGCATGGAGTGCCCCAAAACCTGGGGAGGGGCTGGCTCCTCCCCCTGAGGAGCCTGCAGTTGTTTCATTTTTTATTTTTTAATTACAGCCTGGCAGGCCTTTAATACACGAGAGGCTGGTGCTTCAGGCTAGTGGCCTCAGCAGCGTATTGTCCCTTGGCCCCGCCTTCTCATCCTCTCCCTCTCCCCCTGCTCCTCCACTATCTCTGGGGTTGAAAGCACCGCTCTTTTCTCCCCCTCCCCCACAGCCTCCTGCAAGGAGGCTTCTCCTGCCACCTACCCTCTCGCCACTGCTAAGGAATCTTCCAGAAGGACAACCCATTTTCTCAATAACCATCTCTCTTCCTTAAGTGCATGCCATAGGTTATCACCCAGCTTCTCTAAGCAATACTGAAGTGTGTCTCTCTCCTGCCAGTCTCTCTCTCCTTGATAACCCTCTCTTTCTCTTAGATAACCCTCTCTCTCTCCTCGATAACATTTTCCACTATCTCAAGGAAAAGAGACCCTATAATGCCAGCTGCTACATGGCCACTCAGGGCCTCTAAGCAGTTTTCTATCTCATGGAGGGCTAATTCTGCAGCTTCTGGTGTCTCCACTTTTCCAGGTTCTGGAGAAGACCCCAGCACTCGAGGAGGTACTTTACCCTAGACCACTTCCCCACTAGGGGCTTCCAAATTGGTAGCCCCACAGATAGAGGGCTCCTGGGTGAAGCTGCACCCTCTATCGCTGCAGCCACTGGGGCCTCTCCACTATCTACAGGGGATGTTCTGGGCATCTCCCCACAATCTTTAGGGGCAGCCTGCCCAAGGGTCGCACCCATTTAGACAGATTTTGGGTTCAGCGGTCCTGCTGACTACAGCCAGGTGTAACTCCGGGGGAAAATCCCAGGTAAAAATACTTTTGAAACCAAAATCAGTCAAAGGGAGAAATAAAGTTTAAGAAACCTGTTTATTATTTACAAACAGTTGTCCAGCTTCTCTCTTGACTCAGCTGTCACAGCAGAGTAAAAAACTCCACCCAACCTCCCCAGTCCCTCACTGGCCCTTGTAATTAACCTATTGATAAGAAGATGGACTATTTCTCTCCACCCCTTGGAAATACCTATTGATATGGAGATAAACTAAGGCCAGGCGAGAGATTCTGGAAATATTGCTATTTTACACACACTGTTACAGTTCTCAATCTGCCTGCTTCTGGTAGTTTCTGTATCTTCCCCTAATCATATGGACTTTATAAAAGAACTTTTTACACAAAACTTTGTGTTAGAATGTTTCAGTATAAAGGTAGTTCATACAACCAATGAGAAACAATGAACTAGGTGTTGTTGGAAGAGGGGTTTATATTCTCTTTTGATACAATCAATTTTTTAGCTGTTGAGAAATCCTTTATGGAGTATAACCATTGAATCAGTATAGCAAAATCAGAGCTATGAAATGGAAACAGCTCTGATGATATTATACACCCCTTGCATAAAGCTGTGCTTGATTTCTTGACATTTTAGTTTTATGAGCCAGTGAATTTCTTTTTTAATTTATTCAATATTAACTGATGTAACTAAGGGTTGCTGAAATAATTTGGGCAACTAGATGATGATTGACTACCAAAAGGCTTCAACTAAGAGTTCTGATGTCTCGGACATGAGGAATTGGCTTTATGTGTCCTTTATTCTAATGCTAACATGATATGTAGTATTTTTAAGGACACACTTTATAGTTAATGAATATTTTTTTAGTGAACTAACAGTGTTTTCCCCAAAGAACCAAGTTTTAAGAAAAGCAGGAACTCTACGACAGAAACATGTTCTGATGTCTCATAAACCCTCAGAAAATAAAGTTCTCTAAACAGTCATCTTAAATACAATTCTCCCTCTAAATACTCAGAAACTTACAATAAAAAAGGGCATTGTTATTCCTTAACTGTGTGAAAACAGCTCTCATGTGCCATTTCCATTGAATCATTTAGTAATCAACAATGTAGGACTAGGTGTAGATGGGGATGTTGTGTATGTAACCCCCCCCAACATTTTATGTCATCTGTAAAAATTTGTAATCATACACTTTGATGTTATTTTATTTTTTTTCGCAGTCATAAAAAGTGATTCTAGGAAAAAATTCAACTGTAAAGCTGATCACAATGAAGTAAAAAAGTTGGCATATTTATTACCAAATTAAAATGAAATGGCAGGCCTTATTATGGCTGTCTTGGGGGGCCACACTTTGCTGTGAATATGGTTATGAAATTGCATGATGAATTGTATAATAAAACTGTGCTGAAGAACCTGGCCATGCAAGGTGTGGCCCTTAGTCTAGCAGCATTGGCATCATCTGAGATGATTTTCTGGCCCATTTTTTCCAGGCAGAATTTTAGCCTCCATTCCAGACCTACTGAATCAGAATCAGTCTTTTCACAAGACCCCCAGGTAATATGTATGCTTACTAAAATTTGAGAAGTACTTCTCTACGTTAGAATATTATAAGATTGGGAGATATTATTTCATATTAAAGTTAAAAATCTAGTTGCTAAAGATTTAGGTTTTCTAACCTATATTATCATTGAGGCTTTGCATTCCAGTTCTTCTCCTTTTCTGGTAACTCAGCAAGGCAGATTTCACTCATGTATTACATGTTTCTATATAAAATTGAAACAAGAAAAGCACAGCAGGTTCCAATTTGATAAACAGTGAGAGACTATGGATCAAGAAGACTACATTTGAGAACTGTTTTATCTACCTGAATATGCATGCAACAATTTGGCTAATCTCCAAAGCCAATGTTGGTTACAGTTGATTGATAAAAATATGCTTCCTTATTCAAGGTCACATTAATTTGTAAGAATCTTCTTTTGCTCACTGAGCAGCTTCTGTGAGGAATTCCAATCTGACATTATAGCTGTGCATGCATTTTTTTGCCTAAATGTATAAACCTCTCCTCAACTTCAGTGTATCTTATATATTGCATGAAGGCACTAAAAACAAACAAAAAACTCCTCTTGAAATTCCAGTTTATTCAGATTTGCCTCACATGACCGTCATGAAATAATTTAAAATCACAGATGGCACTTGAAAATATCCTGAAGGTACTTTTACATGGGAGTAGAAAACAAAACTACCTTTTAGAGACTACATAATGTGTTTGATCTGACAATCTTGATGTTCGAAAAATAAAAATATTTTAGGACAAGTTCATGAAAAATAGGCTTTTAACCTCAGTGTAACCATATTTGTTTCTTGTGTTATAAAATTATGTCAGTTTGCTCTACTCAAGTACATAAAGTGTCCCTTAGATATTAGAATTAAGAGCACTCTGTTGAAATATATTTCATTATTATTTGTTCAAGGGAAAGGCACAAAGTAACATTTGATTTCTTCCAATATGAAGCCTTGTCATGTTAAGCAGAAGGAAAACTGAGTTTAATTTTGCTGAACTGTTCTGCATTATGAGAAGGCTGTAGTAATATTGAAAAGGTATTCTTCTCGTGGATTCTAATATTAATTTATCACAGTGATACAGTTTTTAAATAAATAAAGACACATAGATGCCATTTCCAGTTACAACTTACAAATTCTTAAAGAGGGAGCTTTTATCAATGGACTTTTTAATGAACATTTGTAAAATAAGTCATCTAATCTCAGCAAATAAAAATGAAAGAGATTTAACTTAATTTAGGATATTTTGGCAAGTAATGGGTTCATCCCTCTATGGAGCTCTGGTTTACTAAAGGTTTCTTAAACTAATCTTTGAAGTAGCATTCTTACTCTATGTGTAAATTTCTCAAATAGTTTTTTTCTGTTTGTCTTCCAAGCCTTTCTTATAACTTCTATTTCCTGAAAGCTGGGAGAGAGAGCCAAAGTCTACACCATCTGAAAGAGTCACATGAAGGACAGTAAATGCTTATGTTACATACTTAAAGTAGGACAAAGTTTCAAATAATTCTTCCTTTATTGGCCTCCCTTCACTTTCTAGTTTTTTTTTAAATGTTGCCCATATTTAAGGAGTTACTTTCAATTTGATCTTGTTAATCTTAAAAATAAACCAGTTATTTTACCAGCAAAAAATGTGTTTATTTGGGACTAACAGAGAATTGCAATTTGGACCAATCAGGCTACAACAAAGCCATAAGAAAGTCCAGAAAGCAGAGGAGAAGAACAATTTTATAGAGGGAAGGGCCATATTGGGATGGCTGTTCTAAGCAAAAAATTGGGAATCACACTAACATGGCTTTCTACCAGCTGAGTCATGACAGTACCTTATTAGCTGATCTGCTGCTGAGGGAGAGTGGATAAGATTGCAGTATTTGCAGAATCTTTCGCCTCGCCTTATTGCATCTCCATATCAATAGGCATTTCCAAGGGGTGGAGAAAAGTAGTCCACCTCCATATCAATAGGTGATTACAAGGCCGGTAGAGAAGGAGCGCTCCCCTAGACTGGAGAGGTTTGGTGGGGCCTTTGTAGCTAGGTTTCAAGAGACACAGGCAACTGAGATGGTTTCTTGTAAGCAAAAACGTGTTTTTCCCACTTTGTTTTTCCCCTTGACTGATTTAAGCTTCAGAAGTTTATTTGCTCTGGGCTGGGAACACATTTTCCCCCAGAGTTGCAAGGAAGGCAGAAACTGTCCTTCCTCCTGCTGGGTAGTAAAGTCGTTAAATAAGTGTGACTTGCAAAGTGTCCTCCTCTTTCTTCTGCAACTGACAAGGAGTGGTGGCCCCAAGAGCTTTCCCTAGTGGCCTCCTGAGGCCATGTCAGTGAGGTTTCCATTTATTAATTTTCACAATCTCTTTATGGAAACCATCCCCAAATCATGTGTATAAAAATGATACTTCCTCACTCTATTCTAATAAACCAATTCTTACCTCTAACCCTTATAATTTTATACTGCTTTGTGCATATTTGTGTTCACAGTACATTTTTCTAACTTGACTGAGATCAAACAATATGATTTATGCATCTTTGTATTAATATAAGTCCTTGTACAGTACCTCACACACAGTTGATTCTAATATTGTCAAAATAAATGTTTTAATAATAAATGGATGAATCCATTTGATCAACATAAATTGTATTTAGAAAATACAGGTTTAACTTGGGAAATAACAGAGGTTAACAATTAGTGTTTTTTGATAGCCTGAGGTATCTACAAATGCAAAAATTGCACCGATTCATTAAAATGTTAATGTTTAGCAGTTTAAGACACATGCTAGATAGAATTCACCCAGGGCCTTCAAGGTAATGCTGAGACCTTACCACCAAAATTACAAATATCAGAGAGAAATTTTTACGAAGTATTAGTTAATACTACATTAGTTTATTTTTCATACTTAATCTTCCTAAGTCTTCACAACAAACCTGCTATGTGATTATTAATATCACCATTTTATGGAGAAGAATTTAAGTCATCTTGATCAAGATCAACTTCGAATAATGAATGGACAGCCTTTGAACTCACACTCTGTTCTATCTGACATCCAAGTACATCTGCTTTCCAATATACTATTCTGTTTGAAGATCATCTTCCCAGGAGACTGTTGTGGACTAACCTGTGCTCCAACTCCATCCATTTCAGATGTTAAAAGTCCCCATGTGATTATATTCAAAGATAATGCTTTTATAGAGGAAATCAAGGTTAAATAAGGTCACAAGGGTGAGGTTCTAATCCAGTATGACTTGTGTCCTTATTAGAAGAGGAAAGGACACCACGGGTGTGTACACAGAGAAGAGGACACGTGAGAAAAGTAAGAAAACAGCCAAATGCAAACCAAGGAGAAAGGTCTTAAGAGAAACAAACCCTGGCATCACCTTGATTTGGGCCTTCCAGGTTTCAGAACTATGAGGAAATAAATGTTGGGTGTTTAAGCCACCCAGTCTGGTGTTTTGTTATAGCAGCCCTGGCAGACTAATCAAGAGACACTGTTAAAAATCAAAGTCTATGCAATAAAAGAAACGATTCTTAGATCTAGAGAGTAGAAGATGCTTTAGAGATACAAGGTCTCAGTGCTTTGTGTGGTGACTTCGTTCAGTCCTATCAAAATGAGGTATTTGTTGAATATGATTGTGTCCCTGCTAATGAGACAGGGACCATAGGCTTAGACAGAGTAGGGTGAGGGCCTCTGGAAAAAACAAGGCAGGATATTTGCAGTCAGAGCAAGGTAACTACATGCAAGGAAACCCCTGCCAAAACTCTGTGTTAAACATTAAGCTCTAGGGTCATTCTTCAGTAAGATCAGTTAATGTTCCCCAGGTAAAGAAGAGTAGCCCATGTTTTTATTATGCTAATCATTTGTAATCATGTGTAAGATTCACTTTAGCATGCTAAAAGGCCCAGCCTATGCGCAGTCTTTCCTCTTTCAGATCTGATGGGGTGATTTTACAAACTGGGCAACTAATTTAGCATCCAGACCCAGCTGTAAACAACATATTAAAAGTCAAGAAAGATTCTACCTTAAAGATAAGATTGCATTTTAACACCCAGGAAGTTTAAGAAGTAAGATTTTTAACTTACTCTTTAGCAAACAGACAATACCTTGGCCCACCTTGGGGGCTGGGCAGGCCGCCTTTTGATATGCTCCTAGACCAGGAGGTGGTGTCCCAGAGAGAAGTCAGGGCAGGAAATTCCTGCCCTGTTAAGTTAATTCTAGATATTCAGACACCACTTAACAAGTCCACACCCCTGAGCTTTTTTTTTCATGTTCTCAAAAAATCCTCATCAGCCTATAAAACCCCTGGACAACACACCACACTGGGCTCTCTTGTCCCCTCCTGGCATGAGCCAGGAGCTCTTTCCTCTCACTTTATTTCTAAATAAAAGCCTGTACCTTGCTCTCCTACCTTGAATGTTTGTGAAGCTCATTCTTCGGCTTCGTGAACAAGAACCCCAGCATCACTAAGTCACTGTCTATTTTTTTTTTTAAAGCCCAGTGCAGGCAGCAAGGCCTCTGAGGCTCCAGATCTGGCATTGCTTCATAGTCTCTACAATACCCTTATATGGAACCACCTTTCTAGATTATAGCTTAATAGAACTTGACATTATTGCGCTTTGTCAAATAGCAACACTGCCAATTCCTAAAACCAAACTTCCCAGTACTTACTGTGAACTCTGCTTTCCTAGGACTGTGATGAATTATAAATGAGTAATGCTTACTGAGATTCTGCTTACTGAGGTAGATTCTGCTTACTGAGGATATGTTATCTTTCCCCAGTTGCTCATTTTTCTCTTTTCCTCTCTATGCCTCTTCTATGCCCAGAACATCTTTCAGAGTTATATGTGGCACCTTTTCCCTCAATTCTGGGGATCGGAAAGATATTTGTACAGCACAAACGACGGGTCGGTTAAGAGGTAGTTCCCTTCCTTCTTTTTGCTCTTCGCTCTTTATTTTTGTAGGTGCTTCAGTTGAAAATGATTTTATTTACACAGTATTTTTTCAAACGTGCTGCTCTCTTTCAAAATAATACAATGGAAATGAAAAGAATATTGAGAACTCTGAATGGAAAATTTATTGCTTTCTTGTTTCAGCCTGACTAGTGGGAGAAAAAGTTTTTCATGGTAATAATGCTGTTAAATGACAAGGCAATCAAGCCCTCAAACTTCATTTTTCATTTGAAAAGACAAACTTATAGCTAGTATTGTGGGAGACATGACATTTGTAATCAAAAGAGCTTGACTTTAAAAGGAAAAGAATCTTATTAGACTTTCCAAGGCAGGAGATTATTCTTGTCAAAATTATTAGCTCCCCATTAAGTTTAAATAGAATAAAGCCTTTGTTAAATTACTGGGAGATGATTCTCCTGTGACAATCTGATCTTTTGTCCAAATTCCCTGGGAAAGAACAACACTGATACAGTGAAGTTTAAAGTTTGTTACCATTAAGAGGTATGGTAGAAAGTTATCTTTTACAGGAGATCTTCATCACAAATGCAAAGAATGCAAGAACCAGAAAGTCTTAGGGCTACTCTGACAGAGATGTGAAAGGAAGGCAGAGACAGCCTCTGGGGGGTTTCTGCATTTTACAGAGGTACCTTCTGAGTTTTGCCATACCAGGTAATCCCAGGAGTAATTAAAATTTAAAATTTTGAAAGGGTATCTGCAGGATAAGTATCAGATCAATGAATTTAGTCTCTGATCAAATGTGAATGACAATCAAGGTCACAGAACCTTTTCTCAGTTCATTAGACCGTTTCCTTTTAGACAAAATAATAGAAAAGTGTTCTAGGGATTGAATTTACAGAAAGATACATGTGTAACAATAACAATTTGTATGTAAAATACATTTATGATATATAGTAGTTCTTCAACTCTTGTAGCAGACTTGCGTCATAGTCTCTGTTATGTTCATTTTTCACATTTGTGTAACTGAAAGTTCAAAAAGGTTATATCACTCATCAAATAAGTGTCAGAGGCCAAACCTGTGTTTCTTTGATTCTAAGTTCAGAGCTCTTTCCAAGAATACCATAACAGTTTCTACATGTTTATTTTGGTATCATAAGGAGAGAGATAACAACCATTTTTAACCCATTCTTTTATTTTTCTCCTTCCTCCTTTCCTCCTTTGTCTCCTCCTCTACCATTTTCTTCTCCATTTTCTCCTCTTCCTCCTCTATGTATTGATTGGTTGATTGTATTTCTATTCCAGAATACGTAATCTTGGAGTCTTAGGCTATTGGGAAGAGGTCCAAATTTCCTGAAGATGTCTTGTAAATAATTTTTAAAGCAGTGTTAAATCACAAGTTAGTTGCTTTACAAGAAAAAAACAAAACAAAACAAAAAACTCCTGATTTTCCTTTCACTACATATTACATCTACTATGGGACTCAGAAATATACTTAACTGCTTCTCTTAAGCAAAACATATTTAATTTATAATTATATGAAAAGGTTGGTAATTATGAATTGTGTAGCTGCATGTATAAGAGAATTTACCCCTCCAGAGAGCTTCAAAAAGAATATCATATTTAAAAGACAAGAGTCTTAGGAAAAGTCTCATCTGAAGACAAAAATATAGCAAGTAGCTTCTGAAAGATCTTTGAAACCCAGTGTCCTTAAGAGTATGTTTTTATTTAGAATCCGTGATGCAGTATATAAGAATGGTTATAGTCATTGTCCAGCAGCTTTTGTTTTTAGCCTAGAGCAAAACTGAAGACAAAAATGTTGAGAAAAGAAAAACAGTTTTCTTTTCTTAATGCTAAATCAAGAGGCAGTAAGTAAATATTCAATGAGAAATCTCATGAATAGAGAAGTGCCCTTACAGTAAAAACAGAATTAATTTGGAACTGATGCATACAGACTTGCAGAGAGATTGAGGGAAAAAAAAAGTGTCAAACAAAGACTAGAGGTATTTGAAAGAGAACAATGGGAATGAAACCTGGAAAATGAGAAAGACACTGAGAACACTTAGTGATAGAGGTAAAGGTAGCAAGAATGCAGGAAAGAAATTGCACGAATATTGTCACCCAGAGCTCAGGTCTCTGAGTTATTTTTATATACATTGTTCTTTCCAGTGTAATCACCCACTTCCAGTGACCACTAAATGCTCTTCCTGAGAGTGATTTTTCTTCGAAGTGCCACCTTTGGAAGCTTATGCTGCCAGTTAATTGAGTTCTGATATGTTCTCCTTCCAAAAATATTCAAAATCCAGGAAAGAGAAAAAGAGGGACAAGAAAAGAGTGTTTCTTGGCTCCTCAGTTTGACCTACATTCCCTCAGCCAAGTGTACACTGCCTATTTGAAAAGAAGCAAAACAGAGCAAACTGTCCTTTGTTGATTCTGAAAATTTCTCCATTTTATTTTGCATCCTCCCTATGGCCAAAAGCTTTCAATATTCTTGATAGATTTTAAATTACTTTTCTTTCAAGTGTCTATTATTTTTATAAAACAGTGAGGAACTAAAAATTTCTAGGGAACATTGCATGTGGCAGAACTCTAGCTTATATAACATTTCATATTGAAAGGAATAACCTAGTCAAGGGGGAGAAAGAAAGTAGTCAAGGAGGGAATCATCTAGTACTACTACCCTAAGAAAGCAGAACTGCCTCTGTCTTGGTTAATCATAAAGAACCAGGAAAGATAAGTCTCCGATTTTTTTTTTTGAGTATTGACATATAATATTATATTAGTTTCAGGTGTCCAACATAATGATTCAGTATAAGTATGTATGCATGGTGATCACCACAATAAATGTAGTTAACATGCATCACCACACAAAGTTACAATTTTTCTTTTTATGATGAGAACTTTTAAGATTTACTCTCTTAGCATAGCAAATACATGATACAATATTATTGACTATAGTCAAAGATGCTCTAATATCCCCAAGACTTATTTATTTTATAACTGGAAGTTTATATCTTTTGACTATCTTCACCCATTTCTCTCAACCTCCATCCCCCACTTCTGGCAGCCACCCGTCTATTCTATGATTTTGCTTATTTATTTATTTTTTTATTCTTTTAGATTCCACATATAAGTGACATCATACAATATTTGTTTTTCTTTCTTTGGTAATGCTCTTAAGGTCCATCCATGTTGTCACAAAAGGCAGGATTTCCTTTTTTTGGCTGAATAATACTCCAAAGTGTATAAAATTTTATTTATTAATTTATTCATCAGTTGAAACTTAGGTTGTTTCCATGTCTCAGCAATTATAAATAATGCAATGAACATGGCAGCTAAAGGTATGCAAACATCTTTTTGAGTTAGTGTTTTCATTTATTAATGACAGAACTTAGTTCTTAACTACTATGATTACTAAAATAAGAAATTGTAATGAAGTTAAATGCTTGGACTTTATTTTTTCAGTCTCATTGCCTCCATACAATCTTTTATGTTATAGTAAATTGAGATTTCAGTGACTGTCTTGTTTGTCTACCAAGTACACATAATGTTTTCCATAGTTTCCATTACTTCTTTCTTCTGGAAAAGTTCTCTCTCTAACAGCCACATCCAGTTCTACCTCTTTTCCATCTGTGGTAAAAGAAGACAGCAAATGATCAAAACTAAACCAATCAGAATCCCTTTCTGGAATTTTTAAAAGTAGAATACAAAGTAATGAATGATGTCCTCATTTCAGTGTTTAGAGGAGGCTACTCTGTAGTTGAAGTAAAAAAAACTAAGCTGGAGGAAATGAAAATGGACAGAGAATCCTGACTGTCATAGGTGTGATTCTAACCAAGATTCCCAGATTTGGCAGAAATAATTCAATGTGGCAGAAAATAAGTTTTCAATTTTAAGTTGGATTGTCTGAATTTGAATTTCATTTCTTACACCTGCTTAGTTTTGATCTTCATTTTTTGACATCTTAAAATGACAATAGAAATTATAGGATCTCATATTGTCCTTAGGGAAGGTATAATTACATAAGATGTGATTTCTCCCAGTACCTATTATGTGATCAATAAAAACTATCATGTTAGTTTCATATACAAGAATAAAGCTACATGGTAACAGGCTGGTGTACAGAACTGTTAGGTAAAGATATGCTGAGATGATAATTTTTAAAAGCAGCAAACATTCAAACTATTTGACATCTGTTATGTTGAATGTTTTAGAAGCTTTGTGGTTTGGTGGAAGGATATTTTATAAATCTAAAATTTGTCCATTTTTTTGGCCAAGTACATTTTTTTTATTTATGTGATATCAAGAGCACATGTTAACCCAGTTAAGTGGTTTTCAGGCTCAGGAAAATATATTTTGATGTTGGTAATAGCAATCTTAGATGATTTGCATATATTAACAAATACAAAAATCACTGAATCTATTATGTTTTGCTCATTGAAAATGAAAAAAAAAAATACAATAGATATTGGCACAGATAAAGGCCCAGGATGGTTGGATGGAACTAAGGAATGAAAATACATCTGTGGTTTTGCAGATAAATTTGTTATCAGTTAGAAATTACTTGCTTATAAGAAAACTCAAGCTGTTTTAAGCATAAAAGATAACTTTTTGACTTACATTATAGGAAATGCAGAGGTATATTTGTACTCAAAAGATGTCATGAAGGCCCACTTTATCTCCAGTCTTTTCTACTGTGTTGTGTTTATCCTTAGTCCTCAGCAGCCCAAAATTCAAGTCTTCTCAGGTTCAGGTCCTCTTTGCAGTGGTTCCCATTTGCATCTCATTGATTCGGATAACGAGATGTGCATCCCTGAGTCAATCACTATAATTAGAGGAATGTAGTGTTTTAATTGTTTTAAGCCCATGTCACATTTTTTGCCCTGGTCTAGTTGCAGAGCCCCACAAAAAGCCCATGTCCCCAAAGAAGGAGGCTTCACCAAATAAAATGGTTATCAAACTAATGGGGAATATATTCTAGGTAGTCAAAAGCACCAAGTGTCTACTACCTCATCTGTTCCAAGAAGTGTCAACATCTATTATCAAAAAACAAACAATTGCGCATTTGAGTCATTTGCTTTTAGAAAGATTTATGATTATCATATGGGCATTAAGGTGAATACCACATGTGTTTCGGCTTGTTTGTCTTTAGCAAACACCTACTCATGGCACTGACAGATATTGAAATAATTCTTATTCTCTGACTCATTTTTATTAAAGATTCCTTCCAGTAGAATAATCTTTTTCAGGCATCATATAATACTACTGATTAGTTTCAGCTTGCTTCATTATAATCTCATTTCACATAATGAGTGCTTGTAGAAAGGCTCTTTTCTATATTCACATCTGGCCTCGACCTTAAAATGTAACCTCAATTGGCTAGAAGTCAAGAGAAAATATGTTAAATTTTGGATGAATTTGCTCAAATAATTTGGAGATTCCTTGGTCTTTGGGCATCTCTTGGTATGGGGGACATAACTCCTGAACCATGCTGCATGCTGGAATTACCTGTGAGACTTTAACTATATTAAAATCTTAGGCCCATAAACTGAACATTGTGATTAAACCATGTGATATGAATATTACTATTACACTTTTCATTTTATTGGTAACACACAGAGAGATGTTGAAGGTTAATTATAGAATGAGATTTTTCATGTAAGTTTTAGAATTTTATTTCTTGGGGAAATATTTAAAAATAGAATTTATTTATTCTGAGATGTTCTCTATATAATCATTGCCAGGAGGGAGGGGATGAATGACATTGCAATGACCTATGATTCTACAACTGTTTAAATTGACCAAACTCATAAATAAGTGGAAATTTTACTCTGACCATCAAAGGGGCTATCTAAATCACAAACCTATGTGAAAGTGAATGTTATTATTAAATTTCAAGTCACAGTTCTTAGAGGCACACATATAAAATAAGTAGTAGTATTGTATTTCCTAACATTGGTTACCTAGATATTCTGTAATTAGAATAATCAATTATTTTTTTAATATGTATTCTTCAAAATAACCTTATGAGGTTAGTCTAGTGTTATTTTAAAATTACAGAGAGTGAGATGGAAAACTGAGAGGTTAAATGACATCCCCAGAGTTGAAACATATTTTTTAGAAGGCCATATCACACACCCTAAGTATGTAATATCATCTGCTCTGGCCATTGCACTGCAAAAATCATTTAGCTTCCCATCCAGAGTTAGCCAAGCTGTAAAGGCTGAGAGCACAATCCCCCTAAGACTGTCCCAGTTCTGACACTAACTGTGAGTTTGGTGGGTTCCTCAAACCATCCTCCATTTCAATAATTTATTATAAGAATTCAGAGAATTCAGCCTTGGATATACATTGGGGAGATGACGGCCTCTTCAGCAGCTGGTGTTGGAAAAACTGGACAGCTACATGTAAGAGAATGAAACTGGACTACTGTCTAACCCCATACACAAAGGTAAACTCAAGGTGGATCAAAGAGCTGAATGTAAGTCATGAAACCCTAAAACTCTTAGAAAAAAACATAGGCAAAAATCTCTTGGACGGAGAATATATTCATAAAAAACGTATCTGATAAAGGGTTGACATCCAAAATATATAAAGAACTCATGCACCTTAACAAACAGAAAGCAAATAATCCAATTAAGAAATGGGCAGAGGACATGAATAGACACTTCTCCAAAGAAGAAATTCAGATGGCCAACAGGCACATGAAAAGATGCTCCACATCGCTAATCATCAGAGAAATGCAGATTAAAACCACAATGAGATATCACCTCACACCAGTGAGGATTGCCAACATCCAAAACACAAACAACAACAAATGTTGGCGAGGATGTGGAGAAAAGGGAACCCTCCTACACTGCTGGTGGGACTGCAAATTAGTTCAACCATTGTGGAAAGCAGTATGAGGTTCCTCAAAAAACTCAAAATAGAAATACCATTTGACCCAGGAATTCCACTGCTAGGAATTTACCCTAAGAATGCAGCAGCCCAATTTGAAAAGGACAGATGCACCCCTATGTTTATTGCAGCACTATTTACAATAGCCAAGAAATGGAAGCAACCTAAGTGTCCATCAGTAGATGAATGGATAAAGAAGATGTGGTACATATACACAATGGAATATTATTCAGCCATAAGAAGAAAACAAATCCTACCATTTGCAACAACATGGATGGAGCTAGAGGGTATTATGCTCAGTGAAATAAGCCAAGCCGAAAAAGACAAGTATCAAATGATTTCACTCATATGTGGAGTATAAGAACAAAGAAAAAAACTGTAAGAACAAAACAGCAGCAGACTCACAGAACCCAAGAACGGACTAATAGTTACCAAAGGGAAAGGGACTGGGGAAAATGGGCGGGAAGGGAGGGATACAGAGGGAAAAAGGGGCATTACGATTAGCAGATGTAATGTTGGGGGGGCACGGGGAGGGCAGTACAACTCAGAGAAGACAAGTAGTGATTCTATAGCATCTCACTACGCTGATGGACAGTGACTGTAATGGGGTTGGTGGGGGGGACCTGATGAAGGGGTAGTTTAATAATCGTAATATTGCACATGTAATTGTAAATTAATGACAATAAAATAAATTATATTAAAAAAAAATCTCTTGGACATAAACATGAGCGACTTCTTCATGAACATATCTCCCCGGGCAAGGGAAACAAAAGCAAAAATGAACAAGTGGGACTATATGAAGCTGAAAAGCTTCTGTACAGCAAAGGACACCATCAGTAGACCAAAAAGACAACCTACAGTATGGGAGAATATATTCATAAATGATGTATCCGATAAGGGGTTGACATCCAAAATATATAAAGAACTCACGCAGCTCAACAAACAAAAAGCAAATAGTCCAATTAAGAAATGGGCAGAGGACATGAATAGACACTTCTCTGAAGAAGAAATTCAGATGGCCAACAGGCACATGAAAAGATGCTCCACATCACTAATCATCAGAGAAATGCAGATTAAAACCACAATGAGATACCACCTCACACCAGTGAGGATGGCCAACATCCAAAACACAAACAACAACAAATGTTGGCGAGGATGTGGAGAAAAGGGAACCCTCCTACACTGCTGGTGGGACTGCAAATTAGTTCAACCATTGTGGAAAGCAGTATGGAGGTTCCTCAAGAAACTCAAAATAGAAATACCATTTGACCCAGGAATTCCACTCCTAGGAATTTACCCTAAGAATGCAGCAGCCCAGTTTGAAAAAGACAGATGCACCCCTATGTTTATCGCGGCACTATTTACAATACCCAAGAAATGGAAGCAGCCTAAGTGTCCATCAGTAGATGAATGGATAAAGAAGAAGTGGTACATATACACAATGGAATATTATACAGCCATAAGAAGAAAACAAATCCTACCATTTGCAACAATATGGATGGAGCTAGAGGGTATTATGCTCAGTGAAATAAGTCAAGCTGCAAAAGACAAGTGTCAAATGATTTCACTCATATGTGGAGTATAAGAACTAAGAAAAAAATTGAAGGAACAAAACAGCAGCAGACTCACAGAACCCAAGAACAGACTAATAGTTACCAAAGGGAAAGGGACTGGGGAGGATGGGTGGGAAGGGAGGGACAAGGGGGAAAAATGGGCATTACGATTAGCAGATGTAATGTTAGGGGGGCACGGGGAGGGCTATACAACCCGGAGAAGACAAGTAGTGACTCTATACCATCGCACTATGCTGATGGACAGTGACAGTAATGGGGTTGGTGGGGGGGACCTGATGAAGGGGGTAGTGTAATCACCATAATATTGCTCATTTAATTGTAGGTTAATGATATCAAAATAAACTTTAAAAAAAAAAGAATTCAGAGAACTCACTGAAAGCTGCTATGCTCACAATTACTTTGTATCACAGAGAAAGGCTTTAGAGTAAAACCAGGCAAAGGAAGAGACTCCTGGGGAAGAGTCTGGGAGGATTCCAAATAGGAAGCTTCTGCTGTCCTTCTCTGTGTGGGTGGCTTTGCCAGCGTCAACCAGTGACAATAGAGTATTGTCACCCAGGGAAGCTTATTTGCGCTTCAGTATCCAGAATTTTTATTGGATATTCATTACATAGTCCTCATCAATTGATTGTCCAGATGGCTGAACTAAATCTCCAGGTCAGCTGATACCACAAGACCTAAAGGCCTACCCTAAAGCACATAATTAGTTTCTCTGGAGTGGCAAGCCCCTGCCCTGGGCAGACACTCCTATCAGGTATGACATAGATTTTCCCTCAGAAGACATGTCAAGGCCAAGACTTTTCTTTTGACAAAGCCAAATTCTTTGCTCTGCACTTCCAAATGCTTCATGCAGTCATTTATTTCTGGTCTTTCACTTATTCAATCTACTAACTCATTAATTTCTCTGTGACAGGCACTTTGCTAGGTGCTGAAAATCAGTGAAGAAAAGATACATTATCCCTGCCCTTTTGAAATGTGAGGGAGTAAATATTAAAATATAATTACATAAATCACCATATAATTAACGTCATTGATAAAATAGATGAAGGAGAGTACTTTATGAATGGAAAATGTCAGGACCTAATATAAACACAGGACTCTAGGAAGGCCTTGTTGGGAAAGGGATGCATGAAATGATATTTAATAACCTGCATTAGCTTAATCAAAATTAGATTCAGTAATGTTGACAATAGACTCTTTTTAGATTGTTTTTACCACTAATATCTCTTCAGTCTGTATCCAGCTTCATATCTTTAAAATATTCCATGACTTTTTATGACCTCAGGTGAGCTCCACCCAGGTCCTTTGTATGTTTCTTTTTACTTAATTCTGAGGAGAACCTAGTACAAAATAATGACTACCTTATCTTTGTTTTTTAGTGTGTTTATTGAAAACCTAGTTATTCCTTAGCCAAAATTTCCATGTCTTCTACAGTAGAGTTAACCTTTGTGAATAATGTGGAAATTGATCAGGAACACAGGCTTAGTTATGACTTCTTGTTAAGAACACTATACATTAAGGTGCTATGAGAATGCCATACTTTGAAAGAAGCCTCATGAAGTTAGCAATACAAAAATTAAGTTTGGTGGAAATTAGGGGCCAGACATCCTTCCCACCCCCAATTTTTGTTGCTTTTCATTCCCTCATAGCACAGTTGGGTGCAGTTGTTTGGCAATTCCTTCTTGAGAGGAGACGGCTCAGGAAAAAGACATCTAGAAATTGCTTTCCTGTAAGACAAAGTAAAAGCTAATTTACCACTGTCCTGCTGAATGTCATGCTTCACTTCAACAGATTAAGGTCCAGTAGGTGATCAGAGGTGTCAAATGATAAAGAGATGTCAAAGAGACAGTAAGCAATTGCCCTTTGACTGTTACTGATTCCAGGAAAAATGGTTCAGATCATTGAGGGTTTTTTTTTGTCTTCCCTAAAATGGTGAGATAAATAAAAACCCAAGCCAAATTTTATATACACAGGGTAATCTAAGAAAGCCTTTTAGATTAAAAGAAAACTGATGAAACAGGGCATAAACAAAACAAGCTATTAAACAGAAGTATCTCTTCTAGAAACAAAAAAGAGAACATTATTAAAATTTCTCAAAATCTTAGAGACATACCAGTTCAAAATGAGATGGAGCAGGAATTAAATTCATGATAACTAAGGGGACATCACCAAAGTAATATGCTTGGCAAAATGCATCAGTAGAAATATGTAAACATTATGAAATTGGAAGAATTTGGAACCCTAAGAAAGAAATACAACAATATTAGCAGAGTGTCATAATATGTAAATATCAAAGATCCTTGAAAGTGGGTGTTTTACTCATAAGAAATATTAGCTACTTTAAAATATATATTTGTACAGTCACTAGAAAACTGTGAAAATCTTAAATAAAAACTTAAATGCAGTTTATGTTTTAAATTAATTTTACATAGATAACACATAAATAAAATTGACTATATTTACTTAAAAGCAATTTAATTTTTAAAATGTAAATTGTCTCACTGAGGACAAAGAAAAATGATGAAAAACAGGGATGACCTTATTTAACTATACATTATATTTCTAAAAAATATTGGAATTCATCATTCTGGAATATCAAATTTTGTTTTAGATTTCATAGCTACTCAAGATAACCTCTTATAACATTCAAACATTTTAGTTTGTTTAAATATTTTAATTTTTCTTAAGGTATAACATGTCTGTGTTAATACTAATTCATAGTAAATATTTTGTAATTCTTAAATGTTAGAATCATAATTCTGAGGTCATTAAACATACATTGTGTAATTTAGGAGCTTCGATTTTTAAATCATAAAGGTAATATAACCACATAGCAAAAAATATTGGAAAATGAAAGAATGTTTAACTCATTTGTAATCCCCTAATTTCTGGTATCTTCTTTGGCCTTTTCCCTTTTAGTCTTCTTTGCTATGCACTTCTAAGCATAATTGTAGCTTTAGAGTACCTACAATTTGATGTGATGCTTTAAATTTTAATTTCAAATATATTTTTCAAATCATTACATATATTTCACATCAGGACTCCAATACATGCCTACATACTTAAACATGTGTATGCATACACATATATAAACACATATATGGATAATAATTTGCTTCACCATTTCACCATTATTGAAAATGAGTACTGATCTTTAAAACTTTGCTATCATAAATAACATGAAAATACCTATTAATAAATATAAACTTCCTATATTTTGTATTTTTTTCTAGAGTGAAATTCTCAGATCAGTGATTAGTCACATGGCAAGGAATTCTTTTTTTTTTCTTTCGTTCTTTATTTTATTTATTTTTTAAATAATTATTTTGGTATCATTAACCTACAATTACATGTGCAATATTATGGTGATTACACTACCCCCTTCATCAGGTCCCCCCCGCCAACCCCATTACAGTCACAGTCCATCAGCCTAGTGAGATGCTATAGAGTCACTACTTGTCTTCTCTGAGTTGTACTGCCCTCCCTGTGCCGCCACAACATTACGTCTACTAATCATAATTCCCCTTTTTCCCTCTTATCCCTCCCTTCCCACCCATCCTCCCCAGTCCCTTTCCCTTTGGTAACTATTAGTCCGTTCTTGGGTTCTGTGAGTCTGCTGCTGTTTGTTCCTTCAGTTTTTTTCTTTGATCTTATACTCCACATATGAGTGAAATCTTTTGACACTTGTCTTTTTTGACTTGGCTTATTTCACTGAGCATAATATCCTCTAGCTCCATCCATGTTGTTGCAAATGGTAGGATTTGTTTTCTTCTTATGGCTGTATAATATTCCATTGTGTATATGTACCACTTCTTCTTTATCCATTCATCTACTGATGGACACTTAGGCTGCTTCCATTTCTTGGCTATTGTAAACAGTGCTGCGATAAACATAGGGGTGTATATGTCCTTTTCAAACTGAGCTGCTGCATTCTTAGGGTAAATGCCTAGGAGTGAAATTCCTGGGTCAAATTGTATTTCTATTTTGAGTTTCTTGAGGAACCTCCATACTGGTTTCCACAATGGTTGAACTAATTTGCATTCCCAACAGCAGTGTAGGAGGCTTCCCTTTTCTCCACATCCTCACCAACATTTGTTGTTATTTGTGTTTTGGATATTGACCATCCTCACTGGTGTGAGGTGATATCTCATTGTGGTTTTAATCTACATTTCTCTGATGATTAGTGATGTGGAGCATCTTTTCATGTGCCTGTTAGCCATCTGAGTTTCTTCTTTGGAGAAGTGTCTATTCATGTCCTCTGCCCATTTCTTAATTGGATTATTTAATTTATGTTTGTTGAGGTGTGTGAGTTCTTTATATATTTTGGATGTCAACCCCTTATCGGATACGTCATTTATGAATATATTCTCCTGTACTTTAAGATGTCTTTTTGTTCTACTGATGGCGTCCTGTAGAACAAAAGCAAACTGTACAGAAGCTTTTCAGCTTGATATAATCACTCTTGTTCATTTTTGCTTTTGTTTCCCTGGCCCAGGGAGATATGTTCGTGAAGAAGTGGCTCATGTTTATGTCCAAGAGATTTTTGCCTATGTTTTTTTCTAAGAGTTTTATGGTTTCATGACTTACATTTAGGTCTTTGATCCACCTTGAGTTTACATTTGTGTATGCGGTTAGACAGTAGTACAGTTTCATTCTCTTACATGTAGCTGTCCAGATTTTCCAACACCAGCTGCTGAAGAGGCTGTCATCTCCCCATTGCATATCCAAAGCTCCTTTATCAAATATTAATTCACTGTATATGTTTGGGTTAATGTTTGGATTTTCTGTTCTGTTCCACTGGTCTGTGGGTATGTTTTTGTGCCAATAACAAATTGTCTTGATTACTGTGGCTTTGTACTAGAGCTTGAAGTCAGGGAGCATAATTCCCCTGTTTTATTCGTCCTTCTCAGGATTGCTTTGGCTATTCATGGTCCTTTGTGGTTCCATATGAATTTTTGAATTATTTGTTCCAGTTCATTGAAGAAAGCTGTTGGTAGTTTGATAGGGATTGCATTGAATCTGTAGCTTGCTTTAGGTAGTATAGCAATTTTGACAATATTTATTCTTCCTAGCCAAGAGCATGGGATGCATTTCCATTGTTAGTGTCCTCTTTAATTTCTCTTAGGAGTGTCTTGTAGTTTTCAGAGTACAGGTCTTTCATTTCATTCGTTAGGTTTATTCCTAGGTATTTTATTCTTTTTGATGCAATTGTGAATGTAATTGTTTTTCTGATTTCTCTTTCTGTTAGTTCATCATTAATGTATAGGAAAGCAACAGATTTCTGTGTGTTAATTTTTTATCCTGCAACTTTGCTGAATTCACATATTAGATCTAGTAGTTTTGGAGTGGAGTCTTCAGGGTTTTTTACATACACTATCATGTCATCTGCCAATAGTGGCAGTTTGACTTCTTCTTTAGCCATCTGGATGCCTTCTATTTCTTTGTTTTGTCTGATTGTCGTGGCTAGGACCTCCAGTACTATGTTGAATAAGTGTGGAGAAAGTGGGCATCCCTGTCTTGTTCCTGATCTTAGATGAAAAGCTTTCAGCTTCTTGCAGTTAAGTATGATTTTAGCTATGGGTTTGTCATATATAGCCTTTCTGATGTTGAGGTACTTGCGCTCTATGCCCATTTTGTTAAGAGTTTTAATCATGAATGGATGCTGAATTTTGTCAAATTCTTTTTCAGCAACTATGGAGATGATCATGTGTTTTTTCTTCTTCTTTTTGTTGATGTGGTGGATGATGTTGATGGATTTTCAAATGTTGTACCATCCTTGCTTCCCTGAGATGAATCCCACTTGATCATGGTGTATGATCCTCTTGATGTATTTTTGAATTCGATTTGTTAATATTTTGTTGAGTATTTTTGCATCTACGTTCATCAGGGATGTTGGTCTGTAATTTTCTTTTTTGGTGAGGTCTATGCCCTGTTTGATATTAGAGTGATGCTGGCTTCATAGAATGAGTTTGGAAGTATTTCCTCCTCTTCTATTTTTTGGAAAACTTTAAGGAGAATCGGTGTTATTTCTTCTCTGTATGTCTGGTAGAATTCAGAGGTGAATCCATCTGGTCCGGGGTTTTGTTCTTGGGGAGGTTTTTTTTTATTACCACATCAATTTCATTGCAGGTGATTGGTCTGTTTAGTTTTTCTGTTTCTTGCTTGGTCAGTATTGGAAAGTTGTACTTTTCTAAGAAGTTGTACATTTCTTCTATGTTTTCCAGCTTGTTAGCATATAGATTCTCATAGTATTCTCTTATAATTCTTTGTATTTCTGTCGTGTCTGTTGTTATTTTTCCTTTCTCATGTCTGATTCTGTTTATGTGTGTAGATTCTCTTTTTCTCTTAATAAGTCTGGCTAGGGGTTTACTTATTTTGTTTATTTTTTCAAAGAACCAGCTCTTGGTTTCATTGATTTTTTCTATTGTTTTATTCTTCTCAATTTTGTTTATTTCTTCTCTGATCTTTATTATGTCCCTCCTTGTGGTTACTGTGGGCCTCATTTGTTCTTTTTCCAATTTCAGTAATTGTGTCTTTAGAGACTATTCTTTTGGGAATATTCTTCCTTCTTTAAATAGGCCTGGATTGCAATATGCTTTCCCCTTAGAACTGACTTTGCTGCATCCCACAGAAGTTGTGGCTTTCTGTTGTTGTCATTAGTCTCCACATATTTTTTGATTTTTGTTTTGATTTGGTCATTAACCAATTGATTAATTAGGAGAATGTTGTTAAGTGTCCATGTATTTATGAGCCTTTTTGATTTCTTTCTAAAATTTATTTCTAGTTTTATACCTTTGTGATCTCAGAAGTTGGTTGGTAGAATTTTAATATTTTTGACTTTACTGATATTCTTTTTGTGGCCTAGTATGTGGTCTATTCTGGAAAATGTTCCATATGCACTTCAGAAGAATGTGTATCATGTTGCTTTTGGGTGTAGAGTTCTGTAGATATCTGTTAGGTCCATCTGTTCTAGTGTGTTGTTCAGTGCCTCCGTGTCTTTACTTATTTTCTGTCTGGTTGATCTGTTATTTGGAGTGTGTGGTGTGTTGAAGTCTCCCAACAGGAATGCATTGCTGTCTATTTCTTCCTTTAATTCTGTTAGTATTTTTTTCACATATGCCTGTGCTCCCGTGTTGGGTGCATATATATTTATAATGGTTATATCCTCTTGTTGGACTAACCCCTTTATCATTATGTAATGTCCGTCTTTATCTCTTGCTACTTTCTTCATTTTGAAGTCTATTTTGTCTGATACAAGTACTGCAGCACCTGCTTTTTTCTCCTTGTTGTTTGCATGAAATATCTTTTTCCATCCCTTCACTTTTAGTCTGTGTATATCTTTGAGTTTGAGGTGAGTCTCTTGTAAGCAGCATATAGATGGGTCTTGGTTTTTTATACATTCTGTTACTCTGTGTCTTTTGATTGGTGCCTTCAGGCTGTTTACATTTAGGGTGATTATTGATAGATATGTACTTATTGCCATTGCTGGCTTTAGATTCGTGGTTACCAAAGTTTCAAGGGTTGCTTCTTTACTATCTAACAATCTAACTTAACTTTCTTGTTAAATATTTTAAGCACAGACTAATGTTTCTCTGTTTCTCTCCCTTCTTATTCTTCCTCCTCCATTCTTTATATACTAGGTGTTTTATTTTTGCCTTTAGCTAGTATTTGGATGGTCTTCTTTCTTTGCTATGATTTTATTTTCTCTGGTGACATCTTTTTAGCCTAGAAGTGCCTCCATCTAGAACAGTTCCTTTAAGATATCCTGTAGAGATCGTTTATGGGAGGGAACGTCTCTCAGCCTTCGCTTGTCTGGAAATTGTTTAATCCCTCCGTCATATTTAAATGATAATCGTGCTGGATTCAATATTCTTGGTTCGAGGCCCTTCTGTTTCATTACATTAAATATATCATGCCATTCTCTTCTGGCCTCTAGGTTTCTGTTGAGAAGTCTGATGATAGTCTGATGCATTTTCCTTTGTAGGTGATCTTTTTTCTCTAACAGACTTTAATTCTCTGTCCTTATCTTTGATCTTTGCCATTTTAATTATTATGTGTCTTGGTGTTGTCTTCCTTTGTTCCCTTGTCTTGGGCAGTTTGTGGGCTTCTGTCGACTGTGAGATTATTAACTTCCCCAGCATGGGGAAGTTTTCAGCAATTATTTCTTCAAAGACACCTTCTATCCATTTTTCTCTCTCTTCTTCCTCTTGTACACCTATAATGCGAATATTGTTCCATTTGGATTGGTCACACAGTTCTCTTAATATTCTTTCATTCCTAGCAATCCTTTTATCTCTCTCTGCCTCAGCTTCTCTGTATTCCTGTTCTCTGATTTCTATTGCATTAACAGTCTCTTTTATCTCGTCCAGTCTGCTGCTAAGCCCGTCAGTGACTTGTCTCATTTCTGTATTGTCTTTCCTGACTTCCCTCAGTTCCTCCCTCAGCTCTTGCATATTTCTCTGTAGATCCATCAGCATGGTTATGACTTTTATTCTGAATTCTTTTTCAGGAAGATTGTGCATTTCAATCCCTTCAGGCTCCCTCTCTGATGTTGTCTGGGTGAACTTTGTACCATATTCCTCTGTCTTTTCATGGCAATAGAAGTGGTTCCTGTCAGGTGCCACGTATGTCAGCTGGGCTCTTTAAGACTTAAAAAAAAAAAAAAAAGGAAGGAAGAGAAAGAAAAGAGAAAAAAAGAAAGAAAGAAAAGAAAGAAAGAAAAAAAGCCCACTGGGAGTAGATTCTGTAAGGATGCTGTAGGTGGCGCTGTTGCTCCAGTATTCTGTGGCCGTGCAACTCCGCTCTGCTGGGCCTTTTTCAGCTCTGGGTGGGTGGGAACAAATGGGCGGCTATTGTTCTCTGTGTGACGTTTCAGTACGGCTACTTTTTCCCAGTCGCCAGCTAAGGGGTCTGAAATTCCTCAGGACTCCAGCCTGCTAGGCTGAGTGTGCTTGGATGATCGTAAGACCAATGAAAATAGTGTGCGCTTTTCTTTTGTCCTGGGAGCCAGCTGCAAGGACCCTAGCAGGTTCCCAGCTCCAATCCTGCACTTTCTGCCTCTCCAATCTCCGCTACACCATGCAATGTGTATCAGCGCTCCCGGCGCAGATCACCAGGGTTGTTATTTCACAGGCCTATACTTCCACTCCCTTCTGGCTCTGATTCCTCTCCTCCCACCAGTGCACTGGGGTTGGGGAGTGCTCAGGTCCTGCTGGGACGCGGCTCTGTATCTTACCAGCCTCATGGGGTGCTGAGTCCTCTCAGGTGTAGATGCAGGCTGTGCGCTGTCCTGTGTATTCTGGTCTCTCTTTTAGGAATAGTTGTATTTGCTGTGTTTGCTCTATAGATATATATGGTTTGGGGAGGAGATTTCCACTGCCCTGCTCATGCCAACATCTTCCCAGATCTCACCAAGGAATTTTTTTTTTAAGTATTTTCCCCTTTCTAAGTGAAGAGTATTCTGGAGTTTGGGTACTATGGTAATTAAAGAATATACCTATCAAAATTAGGAAAAGTAAAATTTCATGTTAGAAAAAAATGCATAGTGTTTTTTGATGTCACTAATTTAAATTATAAAAATTGTTGCCAAGATACTTTTTCATTTTTCTGAGCAGCAGTTTCAATGTGTAATTGTTAACTATTAGCTGCACTGCATCCAATATCCACGAGTGATGCTCTGTTCTATAGACAATATCTGATTCTTGCACAGCCTTTCAAGATAGGCATGTTACCACTCTTTTACAGATGATCACAGGAATCAGGCTTTCAGAGCAGTGACTTTCCCAAAAACCACACAATTATTGAATGGTAAAAGCAGGAAAATAACACACTTTAGAGCCCAAAGTGTGAGAACTTAAGATTGCAGATATACATGGCTATGTATGAAACTTGAGTCATATCACTGTACTTGTTATTTCTCTAAACATTCACTCTTTCTCTCTGCTCTGAATTTAAATATTCATGTTTTCTGGACATATTTTTTCATACCAGAAGGCCTTACATCTCTCCACTTCATCTGACATCTACTTGCCATTTAAAACTTTGCTTTAGAGATGCCTTTTTTAAAATTATTATTGTTTACAACCATGCAGTGAATAGTTGCCATGCATATATTGAAATAATGGTATATTATTATTAAAGTCCATGGTTCATTAATATTTCTTTAGCTTTTACCTAATGTCCTTCATCTGTTCCAGGATCCCATCTAGGTTTCCACACTGCATTTCGTTGTCATGTGTACTTAGATTCCTCTTGGCTGTGGCAGGGTCTCCGCCTTTTATGATTTAACAGTTTTGAGGAGTACTGATCAGATGTTTTGTAGGATGTCCTACTATTGGAATTTGCTTAATGATTTTCTCATGATAATATTGGGGTTATAGGTTATTGGGAGAAGACCGCAGAGGGAAAGTGCCATTTTCACATAATTTCAAAGGTATATACTAACATCAACATGATTTATGCCTATTGGTATTGCTTTTTATCATCTGGCTGAGGTACTATTTGTTAGATTTCTCCTCAGTAAAGTTGCTCCTTTTTCTCCCTTTTCCATCTGTTCTCATAGCTCTTCTCTTTATCTGGCAAATACCTTTGTTTATCAGGGGATGAAGGGGACTGATCTTTTCTTTTCTCATTATACTGAACTACTATTGGACAGAGGAGAACTTTGGTTATTTCTGTATCATAAGGACCTGTCACATGGGGTGTTGTGTAGGGAGTATCCAAGTAAATATTTTTGAGTAAAGGGATGTTTTGTAATAAATAAATAAATGAATAAATTTAACTAAAAACAAGTTTCAATAATCCAATAGAACATAATAAGCTGTATCTTGAAACGTATTTTGCCATTAAATTAGGATGTGGTCTTAATGTATAACATTAGTTTCCACATCTTTTCAATAATTAGGGAACTTTGAGAAAATAGATTTACTATTTTAAACAATGAAATGATTTATTTAAAAACTTTAGACAGAAACTCAAGATATAAAACAGGAAGGCTGAGCAGCTGTTCCTGTCAATGTGCAAGTAGATTTTCATAAGGATAAAGGTTCTAGAAAAATTATTTTATGCAACTATCTGTAAAAGCAAAATACCTCAATATTGATCTGACTCAACATGATTTCTTCTAAAAAGTTATTCTAAATACATTAATAAAGTTAACTCTGAAATATGTTTTAAACTGTAGCATGCAAATTGTCTCTAATGTTGCTGAGGTGCAGAATATCTCATCTACTAGTTGTGAATAATTCTATTAGTAATGTTTCTTATTCCTTGCATTTCTATTTTGATTCGAAAATTACACTTTGAAGACTTCTTTTAACCTTAGAAATGAGAACAGTAATGTTGCCTTTGAGATAAGTGGTCTTCAAGAGAGAAATGACATTCCTTATACTCATGAAGAGATAAATTTTCTCAGAGGTCTTTGTGTTTCATTTGCCTTGAAACTTGGCATTTTGCATTTCTTAGAAGTCAGGTTCATCATGAAGATAACATTTGGGCTAATTCTTTTGTGGATGTGGAAATTAATCACCTGCTAATAGTAAAAACTCTCTTTAACACAAGGTTCTTATTCATTCCCAAAATGATAATTAAAAATCTCCATGTTTCATAAATATAAGGAAACTAGCTCTAGGCTTTTTTGTTGTCATAGTTGTTTGTTACTGTTTTTATTTTTCTATTGGACTGCTGATCCCTCTTCAATATTTGCAGGTCCAAATATTTCAAATTTTAAATCTTAAACTGTGGACTCGACTATAGCTGAAATCAAATAAATTAGAACTGTTATCCACATAAAACTGCTCCTTTGGAATTGTATTTTAATGTTTGTCAAGGCTGTGGAATTTATTGTCATTCAATAACTCCATTCCCTATAATAAATACAACACTGAATAAAAGCAAAGAACAATAGGCATTATTTATTACTAAAATTACATGCCACATAAATAACCCTTTATTAGATTAATGCTTGTCTCCTGTCCAAAACATATGTATTTTGATTAAAATATAAATAATGCTAGCATTCTATGGAATTATTCAAAACACTTGGTGGATGACATTTTAGTTTTAAAATTCTACTATAATCATATAATTTAAAAATCCTCCGTATCTGTTGAAATTTCCACCATGAAATAAAACCAATGCTTTCTAAATACAAAGAATTCTACCCAAGGTTTTCAGTTCTTCAGCTACCCTTTCTTTTCTGTGTTTCACTTATGAAGCAGGAGGGAAAACTGTATTGAACGTTAATGAGCAAAGAATGTGAAATCTTATAAACCTTGGCCTGAATTCTTATTCTTTCATTATGAGCTTTGAAGAAGAGTACAAATTATTAAAACTCCCTATTCCTCAATTTTCTCCATTAAATGGGGAAAAAAATATCAACTCCCTACATAGATTTGCTGTGAAGATTAAATGCAAATATGAATAGAAAGAACAGTATCTGGCACATTGTTTGCATTAACAAGTAACAAATATATAAAATGAGTAGGGATAAATAAACAAATAAGAACTCATATATTCAGATTTTCTACAGACTCCAG
This sequence comes from Smutsia gigantea, assembly GCA_032199065.1. Classification (NCBI taxonomy): domain Eukaryota; kingdom Metazoa; phylum Chordata; class Mammalia; order Pholidota; family Manidae; genus Smutsia; species Smutsia gigantea. The sequence goes on along the minus strand of JAVSCE010010610.1, from coordinate 254,349 downwards.
AGAGAGTTTTAGGTCCCTATACCCAAAAACACATTGTTCCTATTGGACTTTACAGTTCTATCTTGGCCCAATTTAAATCTTCTTTTAGAATCTTTAAAGCAAAAAGAAAAAGTAAATACATACTATGTGTATACACAAGGGAGTATTTCAGGGTTGTGTATTCTAAAACAGAGCCCTTTTCCTTTGCTTATGTAATCAATATCTGAAACTGTGTGATGAGTATATGTCTCAGTATAAAAAATGAAATTCAGAAGTAATTCATGAGATGTAATAAGTGTAAATAATGATAGAAGCAATATGACCTATTACAGTTCCATTTTGTAATCTATGTGAAATTATTATGCATCCAGGTAGCTTTATGCATTTTTTTTTAAAAGACCCACACTACTTATTTATCTCACTTTTATGTTACTTCAAAGTGCTATTGTCAAGAAATTCCCCATATGTAGTGAAGAAAAAAACAATAGAAAGACATTTAATTTCCATATTACACGTGCAATCATACAAGTTGCAAGTGATTGGGATCTCATGAAAGTAAAGGACACTTTTTAGTGGCCCTACAGGTTAGAACTGAGCCACACTAGAAATAATCCCTGGGTTACACTGTGAAGTCAAATGTCAAGGAGAGCCTTCCTTCTGAGAGCCAGGCTTGTAACAGTGAAACTTCTTATTCTTCTATCCCAATGAAATGAATTCTTCTAGGGCAGAAAACGTTGTAGATGCTTGATACACAAACTTGAGAATTGTGAGCTGACAGCAAATATCATTTAAGTAAGTGTGCCAGACAACCAAGTTCAGATTATTGAACATACTCAGTTTGAGATAACAGCACATGCTGGGCTGTGAAGTCCTTGTTTAACAGGACTTTGGTTTAATATTTATGCTCCCCCACCAAAGAACCTACTATAGTATCTTGATTTTTAATATGAAAAATAACCACAAATAAGAGTACAATAAAAAATTAATTTGGTTATTTTTCTCCTGTGTTTTCTTCCCTCACCTCACTCATTTGAAGTTTTGATATATGGAAATAGATTTCTCCTCTGCTATGTCGAGGAAAAATAGACTCTATGCATTCTTAATTACAATTAATGTCATCTTTTCTTTTGTCTTGATATCTGAGTAAATTAAGAAAAAATTCTCTCAATTTTGGTAAAATACTTAAGACAGTTGAAAGCAAAAATTACATTATTCAGTCAGATTTATAATATGTTATAGATATAATGCATCTGGCAACTGTAACATTAAATACTGGGAAACTAGAGCAGGTGAACCTTCAAGGATTCAAGATTTCTGCATTCAACTAAACTAGTAAAATATTAACTCTAAGCAGGTTGTGAAAACATAAGTGTATATTGTATCCCTACAAGCATCTCTCTCTCTCTCACTCTTACATACACATACACCACACACATAAACACACACACAAACAAAAAAGGTATAGTTTAAAAAATAGATGAAACAGAATTTTTAAAATTTCATATAATCCAAAAGAAAGCAGCTTTTGAGGGACACATAAGGAAATAAGAAAATACAGAGGAAACAAACAAAACACAAATAACATGATAGTAGATCTAAATGCAACTATATTCATATTTGTATTAACTGCTAATACATTAAACACTCCAGTTGAAATTGTTAGAATGGATAGAAAAGGAAGAGCATCAGTGTGCTACCTACAAGTGATTCATTTTAAATATAAAGACACAGAGAGGTTGAAATTAAATTGATGGAAAAACATATCAAAAAACAGTAATACAAGAAGGTTAATATGGCTAAATAAATATTATATGAATAGACTTCAGTACAAAGAGTCTTACCAGTTTAAGAAGTCTTACCTCATTAAGAAAGGAGGCATTTCATAATGATATGAAAGTCAATTAAGTGTGAGGAACATCAGTCACAAATGTCTTAATGCCAAATGAGAGCTTTAAAATACATGAAGCAAATTTGGCAAAATTAAAGGTAGAAATAGACGATTACCAAGTATAGGTAAAGATTTTAATACCCCTTTCTCATCAACTAATAGAAAATCTAGAAAAAATCATCTAAGATTTGCATAATTCACACTCACAAAGAGAAGCCATTAAAAAAGTCTTATACATTTAAAGTTTAAATCATGTGGAATGTATTTTTGGACCACACTGGAAAGAAATTAAAACCAACAAAATAAGATTATCTGACTACCCCAATATTTGACAGTTAAACACCATGATTCTCAGTGTTCTAATGATCAATGGAGAAATCAAAATGGAAATTATATTTTAAACTAAAAGTAATCATAATTTGATGGTTGTAGGTAAAGTGATTCTTAGAGGGAAATAAGAGTCTCTAAATGCTTATATTAGAAAAAGAAAAGATCTAAAATTAATAATATAAATTCTATCATAAGTCTCTAGGAAAAGGATAGCAAAGTAAAATCAGAATAAGTGGGTGGAATGAATTAAACATAAGAACATAAATCAACAAAAATGAAAACAGGCATTAGAGACTATTAACAAAGTCAACAGATGGTTCTTTGAAAAGATCAATAAAATTGATAAATTTTCAGCATCAAGAATGTAAGAGAAGTTATCATTAGTCTTATAAACTTTTGCTGTTAAACATAGTTTACCCTAACCATATTTAAATTTAACTTAAATTTAATTTAAATTAAGCAAACTAAAAAATTCAGTTTTTCAGTTACTCTAGCCTCATTTCAAGTCCTAAGTAGTCACATATAACTAGTGGCTACAATACCAAGCAGTGCAGATACAGAACATTTCCATCATCACAGAAAGTTTTATTTTACAGTATTGCCCATTGAAAGGAAAATAAAAGAATGTTATAACCAAGCGTCTTGCCAATGGGTTTCAGCCCCAGGCAAATTTGCTATGGGTTCAGTGTGACCAAAGAAAATGACAGTAAAACGTTCTTGGGGGGTGAAACTGTTTATTACCTGGCTTGTTCTCCCGGCGGTAGGTCCAGCACTAGTGTCTCTGCCTCCACCCACAGCACTGCGCCAAGCCCCTTTTATTGTGCAATAATAGCTTATTGCCTACGGGTGTGGAAGCAGTAGCCTAGCAAAAGGCCAGTTACATCATCAATTGGTTTAAATTCAGTGAGGATCCTGGCCATAGCAACCCCAACTTCCCCACACTCCACCCCTCCTGGATTCTTGCCTTACAATCTACATGCTTTCAATCTTCTGCAATGGTCCCTGTGCGAGAAAGCTGTAGCACTACAACCAAATTCCACAGCCGCAACAGAGGCAAGTAACAACTTAGAGATAATAAAAGTTAAGATACAACAAGATTTTGATACAGGTAAAAAAAATTATAATAATCCTAAAGCCAGGGAAGGTTTCCAATCCACAAAGACCTTAGGGGTGATAAGACACATGTTTTAATGCCACCAACATAGGCAAATCTTGTCCATGAGGTAGGATGCATGCAAGAGAGTGGTCCTGTGATAGAACTGTAGCAGGAAAGGGGTCCCATCCAGGTCTAGTATACCATACTTTTATTCCTTTCCCCATGGGGGTTACTAAAGGGTCTATGTATAGTGCTACTGGGGGTGCATGCACTGGCAGTAATGATAAAACAAAACTCCCTGGTAAGAGGTTCCTGGCCATTCAGGATATACTACTGTGATATTTGGGGGCCACTCTGCTGTAATTCCAGGAATACCCAGGAGGCCAGCTTCTAGGCCTTGACCCCAAGGTGCCAGGAGAGCCAGCCATTGTTGGTCCATATGTTGAAAGGTCCAAGACCACGTCCACTCAATGGAGTCTCCAATTGGTGCTGGCAGCAAGATATTATTCTGGTGGCCAGACCTCAGCTTCAGTGATTCTTCCTTGGTTTGTACTTGCAGTTGTATAGGGGAGGCAGCCATATGTGTTAACATATCTCAGGGCTTAGGGCTCCCTTTCGGGGTCTCTCATTCAAACTCCATAGCACTGTCCATAAGTGGACTGACCATCCCCACAGACTATTGGTATCTGACTTTAGTCTGGATTTTAACAAGCCATTGTGGCTCTCTATCATGCCTCCTGCGGTAGGGCACATGAAACTTCCATTTGATTCCCAGCTGTAACACCCATTCTTGCAGTGTATGTCCAGTAAAATGGGTGCCTTGATAACTCTCAATTACTTGTGGCCAGCCATAGTCAGTAAACAGATGCTCCAGGCCTCTTTTGGTTGTCCACTGGTCTGTACAATGGGTAGGAAAAGCAACCAGAAGTCCAGTAGCTGTGTCCACACAAGTCATGGCATACTGATATACTTCTGACACAGGTAGAAGCCCAGTGTAGTCTATCTGCCACTGATGAAAGGTGTAGGTCCCTTAGCTATTGCTCCATGTTGCTGTGGAACTCGGTGTAAATCCCTTTTAGAGTATATGGCACACTCCTGCCAGGCTCTACTAACTTCTTCATAGGTCAAAGGCAAGGTCCACCAATGTGCAACAGCCCACGTTGTCTTTTGCCCCGCATGCAACAAATGCTGATGTAACCATTGGGCTACATCAGAGGTAAGCTTTCCTTCTAACCAGTGTATCTGGGACAATTTATCTGCTTCATCATTTCCTGGGGATGCCAGTGGCAAATGAACTGTCACATGGTATACTTTAATTATTTCAGTCTGACCACAGGCCCATAAGTCTTGCCACAGTTCTTGCCTCCAAAGGGGTTGGGGACCAACCAGCAAGTTGGCATGGTACCAGGTTGGTAGCCACAGGGTCAAGCCCCGATAGACAGCCCAGCTGTCAGTGCAAACAACTGTAGGGGAGGGCTCCTGGCAGATCACAAGCCTGACGGCCTGCAGCTCTGCCCATTGGCTGCTCTTCTCCTCACCATCTTTCATCCACATTGTCTCAATATTAGGATGGAAAGTTATGGCCCTCCATTTTGGGGGCTGCACACAGCTGGAGCCATCTGTGTACCATGCATCTTTGGATATAGGGGCTCTTCCCTCCCAGTAAAGACTCTTGGCTACAAATGGTTCAAAAGCAAGTTCTTCCTGCTTTTCACTAGTATGTCCCCAGCCCCAATAAGCATTGCAGTTCTTTATGCAAGGGACTACTAGAGAGGGCACTACGCTGCTATAGGAAAGCACCCCACCTGGCCGGTGTGGGCATTTGTGCCACACCACTCCTTGGCTTTTGGGTCCAGTCTTGTACCCACCACAAGATGAGATAGGTGGTTATGACCTTTATCGGGGCCATTCCAGTGATGGGTTCTGTAGCCAGCAAGGCATGATACACAGCAGCCAGTTGTTTTTCTATCAAAGTGTACCGTACCTCTACCCCTTTCCTGAGTTGTGACCAGAATCCAATAGGTTGGCGAGTTCATTCAAGCCGCTGCCAGAGACCCCAGCCATAACTGTCTTCAGTCACATGAACTTCCAAGTCACAGGGCCTTGATGTGCTTTGATTGCCTGTTTTGCTGTAGTAAAAGAAGATGCACATGTCTCATCCCAGCCCCACCTGACAACCTTTCCTACCAACTGGTATAAGGGTTTCAGAATTTATGCCAACTGTGGGATAAACACTCTCCAGGAGCCTAGAAGACCCAAAAACTGTAGGAATCCTACAGTTGTAGGCGTAGGAAAGGCCTGGATTTTATCTGTAACTGCTTCTGGTATAACTTTGGTCTTACCTGACCAGACGACCCCCAAGATTTTGACAGGTAAACCAGGTTCCTGAACCTTGGTGCTGTTCATAGCCCATCCTTTCTCCTGTAGATGCTGCGGCAGTCTAGGTGCTGCACTTTCTAGATCTGAAAGAGAATCGGTTATAAGCATGACATCATCAATATAATGGTACAGCTGCACCGTTGGCAGTTTCTCCCATGTAGCCAAGTCCTGGGCTACAAGTCCATGACAGATGGTGGGGCTGTAGAGGTATCCTGTGGAGGGACTGTGGAAGTCCATTGCTATCCTTCCCTCATGAAGGCAAACTGTTCCTGACTTTCCTGCTCATTGTCAATGGAAAAGAAGGCATTAGCAAGATCTACAACATAATGGTATGTTCCTTGTTCATGGCTGAGGGTATCCATCAGGCCTGCAGTGGAAGAGACAGCAGCATGCATAGGGTTATGACTTTATTCAATTCTCTGTAATCCAGTCATAAGCCAGGAGCCATCTGGTTTTTTTACTGGCCACACTGGGTAATTGAAAGGACCATGGATGGGCTTTATAATACCCATCTTTTCCAGTTCCTGAAGTTTTCCCAATCTCTTTATGACCTCCAGGCAGTTTGTATTGTTTTGTATTAGTCACCTGCCAAGGCACAGGCAAAGCTATGGCCGGATGCCCATAAGAACTGCCTTAACCACACATACTCTCAGTCTGAATTCACCTGCGGTGGTCTGCAACCATAGACCCTACAGGATATCAACCCCCAAAATATATTATTCTTTCGGGAGTAAAAGCCCTACCCCCAAAAGGATTTGGGCTTGTTTCACTCTGATAGCCTTACACCCATATCCATCTATGATAGTGGGGGTCCTGGGGAACCACTTAGAGTTACCATAAATCAGTGAACGTATAGCCCCTGTGTCCACCAGAGCCAGCACACATGTCCCCAGTGAACACTGGTGACCAATGGATAGCTATTTCAACATGTGGCCTCCAGTCCCCCCAGTCCCTTAAGGCAGGTACCTCAACCTTCCCCTCAGTTGAACCGTGTTCCCTAATCATCTTCCTGTGTGGGCTCAAGTAAGTGTGGTTTGTTCTCCAGCAGGAAGTCTTGCAAACACACAGGACAGACTGTGGATTTGTCTCTGACCTCTTCATCTTTGGTCTTAATGGCTGGAACTGCTGCTCTTGTTTCAGTTATTGCCATAGCTCTAGTAAGATCCTACTTGACTTCCTATCTAATTTCCTTCTGTCTGCTCCTGCCTGTATTAAATCAACCCACACCTGCATCCTTGTAACCTTCATGGGGCCCTTTAAATTCTTCTTGTGAGTAGCAGACCTTATTTATTTCCATGTTCTCATTGATTCAGCCGCTCCTAAGTCTCCTACTGTACATCTCACCTAACCCTAAGAAAGGGGAAAGAATGGCCACTAGAGAGACAAAGAGGGATGTGGCAGCCATCTGAAGCACAATATTTCTCATTCCAGTAGTGAAAAATCTCTTCATCTGGGCTATAATTCTCAGGACTACAGATGGCATTTCTTATGCCTAGCTCTTGTAACACCTGTTGGAGCTCAGCATATGTCTGCCATCTAGCAGGAGAGGATGGTAGATCACCGTGATTGGGCCACACAGCATGGAGTGCCACCATAAGCCAATCAAGGAGGGAGTGATTCCCTGGAATCTGATGTGCACTTTGAAACTGCTGCCTCAAGGCAGGCTGAACTGTCAGGGAAGCCAGCTTTCTCTTCTCTGATCCTGATAGAACAATTCCATCCACCCCTAAGTCCCAAAGATGCAGGAGCCAAGCTGATATTGACGCCAAGGGCTTCTGCCTAAACTGGGAGCCCAAATCCACCAGCTTAGCCTGAGTATAGGGGTAGAGCATAGAGTGCTCCACAACCTGGGGAGGAGGCTTTGCCCTCCTTGAGGAACTCTCAGCTGGTGGGCCTTTATTTTCTTTACAACCACTGGGCATATTTATAATAGAGGAGCGATCAGTGCCTCTAGCACCACCCCTGCCTCCTTCCCTAGCTCCTCCATTTCCAGGGATGATGGCATCTTTCTCTCCCCTCCCCTGAGTGCCTCCTCTGCTACATCCTTTACCTTTCTACAGTGCCTTGTAGCAATGCTAGATCTTCAGCAGCTCTCTTACCTTCATCTCATTACTTTGCAGCTGGCATTCTCATGCCACTTCTGCCTGTGCTTCCCTCAGGAGTTCGTCTTTTTCCTTTATGGCCTTTTCCTCCTTAAAAGCACCTGGCATCACTGCTGTCTTGTTCTGTAAGGAATATTTTATCTCTTCAATGACATCTTGCTGCAGGTGTTCTCATGCTGCCTCCTCTCACATCAGTGCCATTTCCTTCTTCACTGAATCCATCGCAGTCTGCAGCTTGCGTTCTTGTGCCACCATTTCTTGGGTCTTTTTCAGGAGCGTGTCCTTCTCTTCTGTAGACTTTGTTAATACTGTAAGAAGCAGCCAACCTACAGTCTTTGCTGCCTCATGGGCAAAACGATAATATTAGACATTAAATTTGTCTCTCAAAAGACCTACTTACTATACCAATGGCTATCGTTACGACTTCAGGTATCACCTGCACTTGCCTACAGTCCTGGGGTGGGTCCCAGCCATCTAGGAGACAAGCCACCTCAGACCACATACCCACTGGAGGACAATCCACTGTCTCTTCATTCATAGCGGCAGCCCTCTGAAGCACCCTTCCCATAAGGGCAATCTGTCTTTTTCCTTGGGCAACAATGAATCCTGCCGACTATGCCAATTGTCTTGCCAATGGGTTTCAGCCCTGGGTAAGTTCCCTATGGATTCTGTGTGACCAAAGAAAATGACTGTAAAATTTTCTTGGGGGGAAAGGGTTTATTACCTGGCTTATTCTCCCAGCAGTAGGTTGAGCACCAGCATCTCTGCCTCTGTCTAGACCACTGGATCTAGCTCTTTATATGGTGCAATAATAGCTCATTGCCTATGGGTCTGGAAGCAGTAGCCTAGCAACAGGCCAGTTACATCATCAAGTGGTTTAAGTTTAGTGAGGATCCTGGCCATAGCAACCCCACCTTCCCCACACCAAGTTTGTACCAACAAATTTGACAACGTAAGATAAATGGATATTTGACATGGGATGAAAGAAAAATCTGAATAGCCTTGTATATATTAATGATTTTAAATTTGTCAATTCAAAAGTTCCCACAAAGAAAACTGCAGGCCAAATTATTTAATTGTTTTATTTTATCAAACATTTAAGGAAATAACACAATCTTACACAAGCTTTTTCAAAAAATGCAAAAGAAGGAAACATACCAACTTATTTTGTGAAGCCAGCATAACTGCCATACCAAGACCTGGCAAATACATTGCAATAAATGAATGAATGAATGAATGAATGGAGTGAATGAGTGAATGAATGAATGAACGAATGAACGAATAAATAAATTACAGGTGAATTGCCTTTATGAACACAGTTGTGAAACTCTTTCAATACATAACAGGATAATACATTTTAATAACAAAGATTTTGTCATAGGAATGCAAGGTTAGTTTAATACAATCCAGTCTACTAACAAATTTCTTTTTAAAATATGAACATTTCAAAGGTGCAGAAAAAAAATTGACACATTTAACCATGATAAATATCTCATCCAAGTAGTAGTATTGAAAACCCCTAACTAGTCCCTGTATATATCCTACATATCCTTTCAATCTTTTCTTCACATTGCTACTGAGCAAATATTTCTAAAATATTGCTTAATTAAGTAATTATAAAGGATTTAAGTGGTACTTCTCCTCCTACAGATCAGGTTATTATTTTTCACTATAACTCAGTGCCTAATACAGTATATCGCTTCATTTTTTCATTCAAACAATTATTGAGTTTCCAAGTCTTGATTAACCCAGTCCCCGCTTTTGTATTGTACTGTTGAAGAGAAAAAGCCATACAGTCATAGAAGAGCATGTATGTGATATCACTCAAAAAGCAATGATAAAATTAGGACTACTCTGTATTTTTGTTTTCCTACTTCAAAGAAATACTTCAGTGTCTCCTGACATTGCTGGCATTTCTGTTCTCCACAAAGGCTATTTCTAACATCATTCTTTGTCAGTCCCTTACTGTGCCACCTCCTTCTTCATTGCCAGCATATGACCTCATCTATTCTCTCCAAGAGAAACATATAAGCCAAACAGTGATAGTTTTGACAATTTAGCATTATATAAAACAATAAAGGCACCTACAATCATACCTGTATTATTCCCTTTCTTTTTTGCGAAAGATGTAAAGTGGAATCCCTACTCTTAGTTTATTAACAGACTAAGGAAGAGACATAATTTAAACCAAAATGATAATATTAGCACATTAAATAATACGCTATGGTATCTGACCTCCATTCCTTTTAGTTTAATTATAAGCTTGGCTACTTTTTTCTTTCCTCCCTCATTATCTATGTTTTTTTCAACACAAACTTTCTTTAATTCCTTGATTGTGCTGCGTTCACAATTTTGGACATTTTTCACATCTGGTTCCTTTTGATAAAGCACTCTTTTCCCCTGCTCTGCCTGATAAATTTCTACATAGTATGTAGGTTTCAACTTAGATGTAATTTACTTCAGAAAATCTTCCCATTCACCACTGACATATTTTATATTTTATCACTGAACCCTGTATTTCCCCTATCATAACACATACCATTTGGTATTATTATTTATGTGTCTTTATCACTTGAATCTGCAAATACCATTTCTTGCCAGTGGGTTTCATCCCTGGACAAGTTCACGATGGATTCAATGTGACCAAAGAAATGACAGTAGAACATTCTTTGGATGAAAGATTTATACCCAACTTTATTCCCATGGTGGCAGGTTAATCACTAGAATCCTGTCCACTCAGAGTGAGTCTGCTTGCAGCAAGCGGGTCTCTGCCTCTGGGTCTCTACCCCCAGAGCCATCACAGTCTCTGTCCTTAGCGCTGCTACCACTCTAATCTCTCCTCTCCTGCAGTCATGCAGACGTGCCACTGTGTCTTCCAGAGCACTGAGCAGAGCTTACATAGAGTCAGTAATGACGTATTGCCCACGTGTGTAGTGAGCTAATCAACCAGGGCCTCGTGAGAATCCTGGTCATAGGAACCTTCATTTTATCCCCATGCCATTAGTATGGATACCTTATGGATAAAGTGGAATAAATGAACAGTGAATAAAGAAGCCAGGCACCATTCTAGGTAGGCATCTGGATAATGAGATGAAAAGTAGAATCTTTACTCTTAATGCCTTAACAGTCTAGCATAAGAGACAGATAATTTAAACCAACAATGATAATATTAATATATTAAGTACTATGCTATAGTATCTGTGAAGAAACTTGAAGTTCTTATGGCAGGATCCTTACCTGAACCTAAACTACTTGATGATGTAACTGGCCTGTTGTTAGGCTACTGCTTCCTCACCCTAGGCAACAAGCTCTTATTGACTGAGTCACTATATAAAGAGCTCTTCCCAGTGCTCTGGGTGGAAACAGAGATGAAGGAGGATTACAGACCTGGAGACTGCTGGATGCAGACATAATTCTAGTGCTTGACCTATCGCTGAGAGAATAGCCGGTTAATAAACCCTTTTTACCCAAGAACGTTCCATTGTCATTCCCGGGTCTCACTGAATCCATAGTGAACTTGCCCAGGGCTGAAATCCATTGGCAAGACAGTATCTGACCCAACTTCATTTTAATTTTATTTGCAACCACTTGTAATTTGTAAACCTCTACACACACCAGATATTTCTACTAATTTTTTTTTGGATATATCATATGCTTTTTCTTCCTATGTTTTACCTTTGCCTTTGAATCTTTCCAGAAATTATGAATACTTCAACAATCATAAACAACATTACTGAAATTTGCTCAAGCTACTTTGGATCGTGGTATTTCCTCCTTTCTCTGAACTTCCACAGCAGCTCTGGTACTACTGTCCATTTAATAATCATGTAGAAGGCTTGCTAATTATTTATATATAAGTATATACTCTTTTATATTTAGAGCTTCTAGAAGACAGAGTTGTTACATAACCATGTATGTATATATATATCCCTGGAAAGGCCCATCAAGGAATAGAAAAATATGTTGCTCATAGAAGTTTCATCGTTATTTTTTTTTAATGTATGAGCTATGTTTTCAGTTTTGCCCATTTTTCTCCTGTTGAATCCTATGGATTCATGATCAGTTTTCCAGATTTCTGTTGCAAGATACAGATTCCATTTATCCTGAAAAGTTGAAGACTAGTGCTTTATTTATATTATCGACTTGTTTTACATGTCCTAAGAATTGTGGCAGGTGCTTTATATCTATTCTGCCATTTAAGCCTGTCAGTAATTCTGTGAGACAGGCACAGCGGGTATTCCTGTTACACCTCTGAAAAAAATAGGCTAAAAGTAAGCCATTCCTTTTTTTTTATCATTTATTTTGGTATCATTAATCTACAATTACATGTACAATATTATGGTTATTAAACTACCCCTTCATCAGATTCCCCCCACCAACCCCATTACAGTTACTGTCCTTCAGCGTAGTGAGATGCTATAGAGTCACTACTTGTCTTCTCTGAGTTGTACAGCCTTCCCCGTGCCCCCCCAACATTACGTCTGCTAATCGTAATTCCTCTTTTTCCCTCTTGTCCCTGCCTTCCCACCCATCTTCCCCAGTCCCTTTCCCTTTGGTAACTATTAGTCCATTCTTGGGTTCTGAGAGTTTGCTGCTGTTTTGTTCCTTCAGTTTTTTTCTTTGTTCTTATACTCCACATATGAGTGAAATCACTTGATGCTTGTCTTCTTCCGCTTGGCTTATTTCACTGAGCATAATACCCTCTAGCTCCATCCATGTTGTTGCAAATGGTAGGATATGTTTTCTTCCTATGGCTGTATAATATTCCATTGTGTATATGTACCACTTCTTCTTTATCCATTCATCTACTGATGGACACTTAGGTTGCTTCCATTTCTTGGCTACTGTAAATTGTGCTGCAATAAACATAGGGATGCATCTGTCTTTTTGAAACTGGGCTGCTGCATTCTTAGGGTAAATTCCTAGGAGTGGGATTCCTGGGTCAAATGGTATTTCTATTTTGAGTTTCTTGAGGAACCTCCATACTGCTTTCCACAATGGTTGAACTAATTTGCAGTCCCACCAGCAGTGTAGGAGGGTTCCCTTTTCTCCACATCCTCGCCAACATTTGTTGTTGTTTGTGTTTTGGATGTTGGCCATCCTCACTGGTGTGAGGTGATATCTCATTGTGGTTTTAATCTGCATTTCTCTGATGATTAGTGATGTGGAGCATCTTTTCATGTGCCTGTTGGCCATCTGAATTTCTTCTTTGTAGAAGTGTCTATTCATGTGTTCTGCCCACTTCTTAATTGGATTATTTGCTTTTTCTTTATTGAGGTGCGTGAGTTCTATATATATTTTGGATGTCAACCCTTTATGAGATACGTCATTTATGAATATATTCTCCCATACTGTAGGAAGTCTTTTTGTTATACTGATGCTGTCATTTGCTGTACAGAACTTTCTCAGCTTGATATAGTCCCACTTGTTCATTTCTGCTTTTGTTTCCCTTGCCCAGGGAGATATGTTCATGAAGAAGCCTTTCATGTTTATGTCCAAGAGATTTTTGGCTATGTTTTCTTCTAAGAGTTTTATGGTTTCATGACTTTCATTCAGGTCTTTGATCCATTTTGAGTTTACTTTTGTGTATGTGGTTAAACAGTAGTCCAGCTTCATTCTCTTACATGTAGCTGTCCAGTTTTTCCAACACCAGCTGTTGAAGAGGCTGTCATCTCCCCATTGTATATCCAAGGCTCCTTTATCATATATTAATTGACTGTATATGTTTGGGTTAATGTTTGGATTTTCTATTCTGTTCCACTGGTCTGTGGGTCTGTTTTTGTGCAAACACAAATTGTTGTGATTACTGTGGCTTTATAGTAGAACATGAAGTTAGGGAACGTAATTCCCCATTTTATTCCTACTTCTCAGGATTGCTTTGGCTATTCGGGGTCTTTTGTGGCTCCATATATATTTTAGAATTATTCATTCCAGTTCATTGAAGAAAGCTGTTGGTAGTTTGATAGGGATTGCACTGAATCTCTAGATTGCTTTAGGTAGTATAGCCATTTTGACAATATTTATTCTTCCTAGCCAAGAGCATGGGATGCATTTTCATTTGTTAGTGTCCTCTTTAATTTCTCTCAGGAGTGTGTTGTAGTTTTCAGGGTATAGGTCTTTCACTTCCTTCATTAGTTTTATTCCTAGGTACTTTATTCTTTCTGATGCAATAGTAAATGGAACTGTTTTCCTGATTTCTCTTTCTGTTAGTTCATCACTAGTGTACAGGAAAGCAACAGATTTCCGTGTGTTAATTTTGTATTCTGCAACTTTGTTGAATTCAGATATTAGTTCTAGTAGTTTTGGAGTGGAGTCTTTAGGGTTTTTATGTACAATATCCTGTCATCTGCAAATAGTGACAATTTGACTTCTTCTTTATCCATCTGGATGCCTTCTGTTTCTTTGTTTTGTCTGATTGCCATGGCTAGGACCTCCAGTACTATGTCGAATAACAGTGGAGAGAGTGGGCATCCCTGTCTTGTTCCTGATCTTAGATGAAAAGTTTTCAGCTTCTCGCAGTTAAGTATGATGTTAGCTGTGAGTTTGTCATATATGGCCTTTGTGATGTTGAAGTACTTGCCCTCTATACCCATTTTGTTGAGTGTTTTTATCATGAATTGCTGTTGAATTTTGTCAAATGCTTTTTCAGCATCTATGGAGATGATCATGTGATTTTTGTTCTTCTTTTTGTTGATGTGGTGGATGATGTTGATGGATTATCGAATGTTGTACAATCTTTGCATCCCTGAGATGAATCCCATTTGATCATGTTGTATGATCCTCTTGATATATTTTTGAATTCGGTTTGCTAGTATTTTGTTGAGTATTTTTGCAACTACATTCATCAGGAATATTGGTTTGTAATTTTCTTTTTTGGTGAGGTCTTTGCCAGGTTTTGGTATTAGAGTGATGCTGGCTTCATAGAGTGAGTTTGGAAGTATTCCCTCCTCTTCTATTTTTTGAAAATCTTTAAGGAGAATGGGTGTTATTTCTTCTCTATATGTCTGGTTGAATTCAGAGGTGAATCCTTCAGGTCCGGGGTTTTGTTCTTGTGTACTTCTTTGATTACCAATTCAATTTCTTTGCTGGTGATTGGTCTGTTTAGTTTTTCTGTTTCTTGTTTGGTCAGTCTTGGAAGGTTGTATTTTTCTAAGAAGTTGTCCATTTCTTCTAGGTTTTCCAGCTTGTTAGCATATAGATTCTCATAATATTGTCTTACAATTCTTTGTATTTCTGTGGGGTCTATCTTTATTTTTCCTTTCTCAATTCTGATTCTGTTTATGTGTATAGATTCTCTTTTTCTCTTAATAAATTTGGCTGGGGTATATCTATTTTGTTTATTTTTTCAAAGAACCAGGTCTTGGTTTCATTGATCTTTTCTATTTTTTTATTCTTCTCAATTTTATTTATTTCTTCTCTGATCTTTATTATGTTCCTCCTTCTGGTGACTTTAGGCCTCATTTGCTCTTCTTTTTCCAATTTCAGTAATTGTGTCTTTAGACTATTCATTTGGGACTGTTCTTCCTTCTTCAAATAGGCCTAGATTGCAATGTACTTTCCTCTTAGAACTGCCTTTGCTGCATCCCAAAGAAGTTGTGGCTTTGTGTTAGTCTCCATATATTTTTTGATTTGATCGTTGACCCATTGATTATCTAGGAGAATGTTGTTAAGTCTCCATGTATTTGTGAGCCTTTTTGTTTACTTTCTAAAATTTATTTCTAATTTTATACCTTTGTGATCTGAGAAGTTGGTTGGTAAAATTTCAATCTTTTTGACTTTACCAAGGTTCTTTTTGTGGCCTAGTATGTGGTCTATTCTGGAAAATGTTTCATGTGCACTTGAGAAGAATGTGTATCGTGTTGCTTTTGGGTGTAGAGTTCTGTAGATGTCTGTTAGGTCCATCTGTTCTAGTGTGTTGTTCAGTGCCTCTGTGTCTTTACTTATTTTCTGTCTGGTTGATTTGTCCTTTGGAGTGTGTGGTGTGTTGACGTCTCCTAAAATAAATGAAATGCATTGTTTTCTATTTCCTCCTTTAATTCTGTTAGTAATTGTTTCTTATATGCCATTGCTCCTGTGTTTGTTGCATATATATTTAAAGTGGTTATATCCTGTTGTTGAACTGACCCCTTTATCATTATGTAATGTCCTTCTTTATCTTTTGCTACTGTCTTCATTTTGAAGTCTATTTTGTCTGATACAAGTACTGCAGCACCTGCTTTTTTCTCCTTGTTGTTTGCATGAAATATCTTTTTCCATCACTTCATCTTTAGTCTGTGTATGTCTTTGGGTTTGAGGTGAGTTTCTTGTAAGCAGCATATAGATGGGTCTTGCTTTTTTATCCATTCTTTTACTCTGTGTCTTTTCATTGGTGCATTCAGTCCATTTACATTTAGTGTGATTATCGATAGATATGTACTTATTGCCATTGCTGGCTTTAGATTCGTGGTTACCAAAGGTTCCAAGGTAGCTTCTCTACTATCTAACAGTCTAAGTTAACTTTCTTGTTAAGTTATTGTAAACACAGTCTGTTGATTCTTTATTTCTCTCCCTTCTTATTCTTCCTCCTCCATTCTTTATATACTAGGTGTTTTATTCTTTGCCTTTAGTTAGTATTTGGATGGTCTTCTTTCTTTGCTATGATTTTATTTTCTCTGGTGACCTCTTTTTAGCCTTAGGAGTGCTTCCCTCTAGAGCAGTCCCTTTAAGATATCCTGAAGAGGTGGTTTATGGGAGGCAAATTCCCTCAGCTTTTGCTTGTCTGGAAATTGTTTTATCCCTTCCTCAAATTTAAATGATAATCGTGCTGGATGCAATATTCTTGGTTCAAGGCCCTTCTGTTTCATTAGATTAA
Organism: Smutsia gigantea; assembly: GCA_032199065.1. Taxonomy (NCBI): domain Eukaryota; kingdom Metazoa; phylum Chordata; class Mammalia; order Pholidota; family Manidae; genus Smutsia; species Smutsia gigantea. The sequence goes on along the minus strand of JAVSCE010010610.1, from coordinate 237,724 downwards.
ATATGTCTTGCCATTCTCTTCTGGCCTGTAGGGTTTCTGTTGAGACATCTGATGATAGTCTTATGGGTTTTCCTTTGTAGGTGATCATTTTTCTCTCTGTAACAGACTTTAATACTCTGTCCTTATCTTTGATGTTTGCCATTTTAATTATTATGTGTCTTGGTGTTGTCTTCCTTGGCTCCCTTGTGTTGGGAGATCTGTAGGCTTCCATGGTCTAAGAGACTATTTCCTTCCCCTGCATGGGGAAGTTTTCAGCAGTTATTTTTTCGAAGACTCTTTCTATCCCTTTTTCTCTCTGTTCTTCCTGTGGTACTCCTATAATGCAAATATAGTTCCGTTTGGATTAGTCACACAGTTCTCTTAAAATTCTTTCATTCCTAGAGATCCTTTTATCTGTCTCTGCCTCAGCTTCTCTGTATTCCTGTTCTCTGATTTCTATTCCATTAACAGTCTCTTGCATCTCATCCAGTCTGCTGCTAAGCCTGTCTATCGCTTGTTTCATCTCTGCATTGTCTTTCCTCACTTCCCTCACCTCCTCCCTTAGCTCTTGCGTATTTCTCTGTAGATCCATCAGTATGGTTGACTTTAATTTTGAATTATTTTTTAGGAAGACTGTGCATTTCCATCCCTTCAGCCTCCCTCTCTGGGGTTGTCTGGTTAAGCTTTGTTTGTACCATATTCCTCTGTCTGTTCATGGCAATAGAAGTGGTAAGAAAAAGAAAAAAAGAAAAAAGGAAAAAAGAGAGAAAAAAAAAAACGCCCGTCTTTTGTAAGTTCAGTGAGGATGCTGTAGGTGGTGCTGCTGCTCCACTGTTCCACAGCCACAGCCGCTCTGTTTGGCCACACCACTCCGCAGGGCCCTTTGTGACTCTAGCTGGGGAGGGAACGAATGATAGGCTGCTGATTTGTGTGGGAAGTCCCGGTGTGACTGCTTTTCCAGCCAAGGTCCAAGGGGTCTGAAATTCCCCAGGACCTCCAGCCTGCTTGGCTGAGTGTGCTGGGACGATCCTGCTCCTCCTTTGGGTCCCTATCTCTTTAAGACCCCTAAAAAAGCATGCACTTTTCTTTTGTCATGGGAAGCCGCCTGAGTGGAACTGCCGTCTTGTGTCCTGCACCTCTGTCTCTCCAGTCTCCAATACACCGTGCAATATGTGTCTGTGCTCCTGGTGCAGATCACCATGGCTGGTTATTTGGTGGGCCTGTGCTTCCACTCTCTCCCCGCTCTGAATCCTCTCCTCCTGCGGGTGAGCTGGGGTGGGGGAGTGTTCAGGTCCTGCCCGGTCACAGCTCCATATCTTACTCGCTTCAGTAGGTGCTGAGTCCTCTCAGGTGTAGCTGCAGGCTGGGTGTCATCCTGTATCTTCTGGTCTCACTTTTAGGAATAGTTGTATTTGTTGTATTTTCATAAATATATATAGTTTTGGGAGGAGATTTCCGCCACCCTGCTCACGCTGCCATCTTCCCCAAACTCATAAGTCATTCCTTTTTGGAGGTCATCTAATTAATAAGTAGAAGTCATAAGGTAAGTCTTACCTTATGATTTCTAACATCTAAACCGTGACTATATTGTAGTCATGGATTATGCACACAGTTCTCCAGATCCTTGCACATTATGATGAGCAAGTATCACCAGATAATTCCAGACACTCAAGAAAACTATGAAGGTGCAATGATATATCATAAAAAATCCTACAAATGGAACAAATTATATTTTTTTCCGAGAAGCAGTTATTTACCAAGAATCAGAACATACTTTAGCACTTCACTAACATAACACTTATATATTCTTCCTCAAAGATTTGTGAAATTAACATGCCTCTGATCACTTTATAGATGAGAAGCTTAAGATCTAAGGTTAAGTGAACTCAAGAAGCTCACATAACTAATATGTAATGTAGATATGAATGAATCTGCCATCAAAGATTATGCTTTGAAATACTGTACTACACTCCTTTGTTAATCCCTTGCTTTGGTGCTTCTCATTTCATTATCTCTTTTTCATTGTGTTAAACTGCAGAATATGAACACACTCAAATTCTGTTATGTAAATTTCCCGGTGGGTTCTAGTTAAGTGGTTTACCAGTATTCTGACTCTCTACTGGCTGAGATACTATGATTTTATAAAATTTAAAATCATTTCATTAGTAAGAATATTATTAATGTATTTTAATTCTTCATTAAGCCTATGTTGTCAAGTTCATGCCTTCCTGGCACATCCATGTTGTGAAGAGTTAGTAAATAGCATCTTTACATTGAACTCATTTTATACTTTTACCCATGTCTATGTTATAACTCTACCCAAATTCTTAGAATCTTTCCTGCAAAGTCTATATTCTATAATGAAGACAAAATTATGGACCCAGGTGGGATACCTAAAATCATTACATTTTTGTCACATTCTTTCTCATGTAATAGGTAAAACTAATAAAAAGACAACTAATGTAAGATAAAAGCCAGCTGCATTATTTCAACCCAGCAATTTAATTTCTATCAATCAAGTTACGCTTTGCTGTCAAAAAAGAATACTAGAGAGTTCTGTATGGTTGAAAAGAAGGCTTTGGGTATATTAAAGTAAAATGGCTAATCCATAAAAGAAATATACTTCTAAAATTGGGGAATATGAATTAGGAAAAAGCAAACACTACTTGATAAGGCCTGTCTAGACATTGGTATCTTGAGTGTGAATATTGAATAATAAAATTGAAATGAATAACATTGTGATAAGATCAGGTAAATTCATGAAAATATAAATCAGCAAGAGAGAACAAAAATGTTTGGCACTATCATTTTAAGGACTGAATTAAAATATGATCTGGATCTTTATTTGACAAACAGTCTAACCAGCTGACAATGTCTCCAATTAAAATCAGTGTTCCTTTCAGTCTAGTTTTATTGTAAATTTTAGAAACAACCTACATCACTCTGTATTCTTATAAAACTTGACTTTTTTACCATTACAAAGTACAACGAGCTTATCAAAATTTAGAAAATGTAGGAATGTACAAAAACACAGTAAATTTCACCAATTAGCAGTTATTCTCAGGATGAATCGCTTTTAATATTTTTATTCTTTGAACTTTAAACAAGCTGATATTAACCATTTTCCATCCTAAATAAATTATAATGAAAAAAATATTTCTTTGTTTATATGCTGATTGTTTCTGGTAATGTTTTGTTTCCTTAGCTTTTAACACATATATGTAATACTGTAATTGCAAAGAGAAATATTAGGGACATGAAAAATCCCATTCAAAACCATAAAGTGAAAGAAAATACTAATTTTCATCCCATATGTGCTGCGTCTTCTACATTTACATGAAACCAAATAACTGGAGATACATTGAAGCAGGAGGGTTGCACTAGTTTCATCGCAGCCTGGCCTCCAGAGGCTACATGGTCACTTTGGGGAAAGGCAACATAGTTCAGGGCTCCTGCATGTATCTCCCTTGGAACTTACTCACAATTTGGCAAAGTGACATGAGGTGTTGAAAGGTGACAAAGATGCCCAGTGTCTCTTTTTTTAAATTCTGAAGTTGACCACAGTCATGGTTTTCCTTTATTTAAAAGGCTTTCCACATGCTTACTGGAGCTTTTGCTCCTGAACTGTAGGAGTAGGTATGCACTGGTAGTGGGTGTGACAGGAACTCAAGGTCTGTAAGTTCACAACCACGTAGGAGAAGTGAATTGCTAATGTAAACAATAGTTTTCAATTTGTGTAGTGTCTGGTTTGCCTTGAGACTGTATCTCCACCTAATTGTTAAAACAATCTCTTCATTATCCTTCCCTTGCAAGAATCAGGGTTACTCAAAATGTGGTACTTGTATTATCAACATGGGCCTCACTTGGAAGCTTGCTGCAAATGCAGAATCTCAGGCACCATCCCACATTTTTTGTATCAGAACCTACATTATAACAAGTTCCCTAGATCATTTGCTCCATATTAAGCTAAGCCCCACTGCATCAGGTCTCAACTTGTATTGCCTACTTGAGGAAATCCTCAGCGACATCCCTGTTTGGGTCTGATGCCCTTATTAATCCTTTCGAAGCACTAAGTCCCTCTCATTCTGTGATGTTTTTACATTGCAATTATATATTATCAGTCTATTATTTGATGACCTCTCCAGGAGACTATCAGCCTAGGATGAAGCTTGCTTTTGATCATCATGGTATACCTGGCATAGTGTATTACATATAGTATATATTAAGTATTGAATGAATTAATGAATGAATGACAGTTAATAGAAATATCTATATTATTACCACCTATAGTTGATTACAACTGTAAAAAATAAAGAGCTTTCAGGTCTAATTTTTTCAACTATTATTATAAAGGCCAGCCATTCATTGAGTTACTAATGTAAGAAAGCATTATACTGGAAGTTGAATTTACACCTAAATAAAATAACATCATGCTTGTAATTCAGGAGTTTAAGATCTTATGTTAGGATGTTTACATCAAAAGAGAAATGATAACCTTAGAGCTTGCACATATTAACTGGCAGATGGGTGAGCCACATCCTCATTGAGAGACCTGCTTTTCCAAGCTGTAAAAGAAGAAATGAAATACTTTAGAAATGGAATTTTCATTTAGCAAATATTTATCAACATCTTCCTTGTGATTAATGGTATCAGATTCAGTACCTATCCTTGCAATGCTTTTATTCACTTGTTTTCTAATTTCTAGTATGCCTGACAAACTACTTTTTATACACAAAGGACAGAATTAAATTGTTCTTAAAGACAGTTAACTCTTTGCATAATTACTTTCATAATCCCTGTCTTTTGGCACTTGTCCAAGGTGGCATGGAGAAAGGTTTCCTTGAGGCTTATTTTTAGGACCTGCATTATGGATTTTTAATATACCTTCAACTAATTATGCCTTAATTCCCTAAGTACATATGACAGAACATTATAAAGTATAGTCATGATGAGTTCATTTAATCTTTCTAACCTTTTTTGCTTGGTTGCTGTAAACAACCTTTGTTTTTTGTAAGATGTTAGGAAGTATGGTAGAAGAATTATTCTTAACACAAATTAAGCAGGACCCTTGAATCACTCATCCATGAATTAAATAATTCTTACACAGGTCAATAAATATTCCCTTCTCATCCAAGAAAACTGATGTTTGCTTCTAGCCCCAGTTTTGGGTTGTGAGTGTCATGTATGAAATTGTGGGATTAAGAGTCATTAATGGAACTCAGTACAGATCTAGGTATTGGGCAGGGATGCCTAGAAGTAAGGTCAGGAAATGAAGTGGAGGAGAAGAGATCAACTTGGCCTTTCTGAGATATTTTGCCCTAGAAAGATAAAGGGAAGTCTAGGCAAAATTTCATCTGTTGGTCTCTTGGACTTGCATGTAGGGAACTCTGAAGCTTACCTTTTTCTAGGCTTCAGATATTATTGAAATCCTGTCCAAAAAAGCAGGACTCATTGGGTTCCTTCGTCCCTTCTGTATAGATTATTCCTAGATAAGGAAACAATCAGCTGAAGGAGTGGAGTGCCCCTAAACATTTTAGACATAGTGCCACACTGTTCTTCCTTCCTTGGGGTAGGACTGTAGCCTTAGGTAACTAACACCCTGTTTTAGTGATTCAACAATAGATAATTGTTAATAGTTAATTGTTGATTTATTAATTTGAAAAACAAGCCAACATGACCAGGCCTCTGAAGTAACACGATCTAAATGAGCTCCAAAGCCTTCTTCAGTAGCTGCCTTTTTATACCAAGATGCCTGTCAGGCTAGGCTAGCGCTGGGCTTTACCGAGAATGTGAAAGGAAGTTTTGGGATCTTTCAAGTTGACTCAGGACTCAGCAGGCATCTTCCCTTCATTGCTAGAGATTCCTCTTGTTCTTCCTTAGGCACAGCTCTGAGCTGCAGCCAATTTTTCCTAAAGATTTAATACCTTCCTTCAGAAGACTTCATTATATGTATATCACATCTGTACCCTTGTAGAATACATTTAATGAACCTAAGAAGTAGAAATTGGGCACAATAAGGATTTTTATGAAGTTTGACTCATGCTCAAGTATTAAAATAAATTTTCTTGCTAGAGTGCTTTCCTTGGAAAGACACACTCAAGACTGATATTTTTTTTAAATAATGGTTTCTCATTAAGAAATATGGATTTTATTTTTCTTACATGTCATTGAAATGTCATGTGATGTTACATTGTATTCTGCGGTTTTATTTTATTTTCCAATATACAAATATACGTCATTGGTTCTTGAAGATAGCACTTGTTACTAATATGCTAATCTTTTCTTTAATTGATTTTCTCTCTGTACCACTTCTAAATAATAATTGGATTGTATGCTCTTCTCTTTGGGTAGGAAGACTTATCTCACATTTCTTTTCCTGATGTCATACACTGGTTCTTCCCAATCACACCTACCTCTGCCAGCAAAAAAAAAAAAACAAATGGACATAAGGAAACATAAAAATATTCCCCCTTTAATAAATATCCTGATTTTATAGTCTGTTATCTTTCAATCCCAAAAGTGAAAGTTTTAATTGTTGCTTTGCTGTCCAGTTAATCACAGCTTGGAGCTATATTATTAAGCGCTATCTCCACTCAATAATTACACTGAAGGCAAGAAAAAGATAAAAGAGATTAAACTTTCTTGTGGAAGACACTCAGTAAAAGTGACTAAGGTAATCATCACCAGAAAATATACCCACTAAAAAGATAACTTTCTATTTTAGGAAATCCCTCAGAAAGCACCCCAAAGTATAAAAATGTTTGTACTTATTATAAATGAAGGGGAGAGAGAGATTCCATCTGGTTCCTACTTTCTAATTAATTATTTTTGAAATGAAAGTACTATATGTACATATAGCTTAAAAGTTGAATAGTTCTATAAAGCTGAAAATGAAAAGGAGTCATCTGGCTCATTCCTGCTCCCTGCTCCCCAAGGAAACAATGTTTTTAGTTCTTATTTTTTTTTAATATTTATGTTTATAAAATAACTTGCTCATATTGATATTCCTTGAGTTTTCAGATTTACATATTTCTGCCTAGCTTTTCATGGAAAGATGACTCTTGCTTACTTAGAAATCCACTCCCTACCCCAGCTACTATATACATTCTTTCAATATAATTGAATTATATTCATTGTTTAACTCAGTATTCTCTGTTTTCATCATTACTATCTTGCATATATTCTTCAGAGCTGAGCCATGTTGTATACTATGAATATTATTTTTTCTTTTTTTTTTTTAACTAATTGGTGACATACCTTCCAGAGCCTTCTGTGCACTTTCTCTAATTTAAACTGATTGCAAGAGTTATTATCCAGGGATTTTCCTTCACCAGCCTCCTAGGTAATCTCTTTGCCTAAGATTACATAAAGTTTACTTTATATAATCCAAGTTGCTTTTTACTTTATTGGAGAACAAAAATCTTTCTGCATTAATGCTTCCATATAAGCTTCCTGGGAATGATGCTCAGGTAATACATTTTTGGTGGCCTTACAATGTTTGAAAATATCTTTGTTCTGTTCTCTCAATTGATAGTTTGTGCATAGTAGATGCTGCAAATCATTACCTGTTGGAGTTTAGGCTTTGCTTCAGTGTTTTCTAAGTTCCACTGTTACTACTACAGGTTTTAGTGCCTTTCTGATCCCCAGTCTCCTTTGTATGTAATTTTTTTTGTAATAGCTTTATTCAAATGTAATCCATATGTCATACAGTTCACCCAATTAAAGTATAAAGTCCAATGAGTTTTAGTCTATTTGCAGAGTTATGCAACCATTATATTTTCATTAGGCCAAAAATAACCCTATACCTATTGGCAATCACTCCCCATTTCTCCCCAGTATCCACAGCACTAGGCAACCACCATCCTATTGTTGTTCCTGTTCTAGACAATTTATATAAAAGGAATTACACAATATGTGATATTCTGTGACTGGTTTCTTTGATTTGCATGATGTTTACAAGGTCTGCTGATGTTGAAGCTTTTATTTCAGCACTTCATTTTCATTGCCCAATAATATTCTGTTATATGAATATACCTCATTTTATTCACCCATTCATCCACTGAAAGGGATTGGGGTTATTTCTAAGATTTTAGCTCTTATGACTAGTACTGTTATGAACACTCGTGTAAATACAAATCTTTGTGTGTTCTAATTTCTCTTAGACATATATCTAGGAGTAGAATTCATGGGACATTTGCTAACTCTACGTGTAACTTTTTGAAGAACTGCCAAAATGGTTTCAAAATGGCTGGATCATTTACATTCCCATGTGGAATGTAAAGAGGGTTTCTACTTCTTATACCCTCATCAACACTTGCTATTATTATCTGTCATTATGATTATAGCCATTCTTGTAAGTATGGTTTTTTACATTGTGGTTTTGATTTTCATCAGCCTAATGAATATAAATGTTGAATATCTATTCTTGCATTTTTGGCCACTGTACAACTTCTTTGGAGAAATATGGAATTTAGATCCTTTTCCAATTTTTATATTGGGTTATTTATCCATTTATTATTGAATTGCAATAATTATTTCTAATAATTATAAAATTATCATGTAAGAATTATGAGTTATTTATCTCAGTACAACTTTCTTAGAAAATTTTATTTAAAAATGCCTTCTCCCATTTTATGGGTCATTTTTGCACTTTCTTGATGGTGTTCTTCAGGGCATAAAATTTTTAGTTATGTTGAATACAATTTATCTATGTTTTTTCTTTGTCACTTATGCTTTTTATGCCATATTTAGCAAGGCTTTGTTTAAACCAAACTCAAAGATTTACCCCTATGTTTTCCTCTGAGAGTTTCATCATTTTACTTTTACACTAAGGCCTACTATGCATTTTGAGTTAATTTTTGTATTTGGTTAAAGGCAGGGATCCAACTTCATTTCTGTTTGTGAATTTTCAGTTGGCCTAAGTCATTCCTTCGCTGTTTAGTTTTTTGGCACCTTATCAAAAATCAATTGAACGTACATATGAGTTTATTTCTAGATTCTTAATTCTATTCCTTTGACCTATGTGTCTATCCTTATGCTAGTACTATACTGTCTTGATTATTGTAGTTTTATATTAAGTTTGAAATGGGGAAGTGTGAGTCTTCCAACTTTATTCTTCATTTTAAGATTTTTTCCTGGCTATGGTAGGTCCTTTGAATTTCTCTGTGAATTTTAAATCATCTTGTCTATTTATGCAAAAAGGCCATTTAGATTATCCTAAGAATTTCATTGAATCTGTAAGTCAATTTGGAAAGTATTCCCAACTTAACAATACCAAGTCTAACCCATAAATATGGGTTTGTTTTCCATTTAGTTTGATGTTACTTAATTTATTTCAATGATATTTTATATTTTTCAGTGTACGTCTTGCACTACTTTTGTTTAATTTATTTGTATTTTTTCTGCTATTTTAAATGGAATTGTTGCTAATTGCACTTTCAGATTGTTCATTGCTAATGTGTAGAAATACAACTGATAATTATGCATAAATGTATTACCCTGCAACCTTGCTGAACTTATTAGTTCTTATAGTTTTTTTAATGGATTTTTTCATGTTTTCTGTATACAAGAACATGCCGTCTTTAAATAGAGACAGTTCTTTTCCAATCTGGATATGTTTTATTCCTTTTTCTTGCTAATGGCCATCAATAAAATGTTGGACAAAGGTGACAATAGGGGGCATCCTCGTCATTCTCTTGATATTATTAGAAAATACTCAGCCTTTTGCCCCAAATGATAGTTGTGGTTTTCACAGATGATCTTTAACAGATTGAGGAAGTTTATTTATGTTTGTAGTTTGTTGTGTGTTTTTAATTGAACAGCTGCTGAATTTCTTTAAATGCCTATCCTGTGTGTATTGAAATTTACTCGGTCATGGTGTATAATCCTTTTTGTGTTACTGTATTGGTTGGTTTGCTAGTATTTCGTTGAAAAATTTTATGTCTGCATTAAGTGATATTTTTTGTACTGATGTTATTTGTCATTTTCTATTCTTATGTCTCTGGTTTTGGTATGAGCCTACTACTGGCCTCAGATGAGCTAGGATATACTTCCTCCTGTTCTACTTTTTGGAAGAGTTTGTGAAGAATTAGTATTAGTTCTTCTCTAAATGTTTAGAAGAATTCACCAGTGAGCTATCTAACTCTTGTTATTTATTTATTTATTTATTTATTTATTTATTTATTTATTTTTGGTGGGAACTGTTTTCATTATTAATTAAATCTCTTGTTGATCTGTTCAGATTTTCTATTTCTCTTTGACTTAGTTTTAATAGCATGTATTTTTCCAGGAATTTGTTCACTTCAGCTAAGTTATCTGATTTGTTGCATGTGGTTGTTCATAGTATTCCCCTGTAACTATTTTCATTTCTCTGTGCTCTGTAGTGACTCTCTCTTTTCATCTGTGACTTACATAGTTTGAGTTTTCTCTAATTTTGTTAATTCTTGCTAAAGGTTTGCCAATTCAAAATTTTTTTGGAATCATTAATATACAATCACTAGAGCAACATTGTGGTTACTAGATTCCCCCCATTAAGTCTCCACCACATACTCCATTACAGTCACTGTCCATTAGTGTAGTAAGATGGTATAGTCACTACTTGTCTTCTCTGTGCTATACTGCCTTCCCTGTGCCACCACTACATTATGTGTGCTAATCATAATGCCCCTTATTCCCCTTATCTCTCCCTTTCCACCCCTATCCCCCCAGTCCCTTTGCCTTTGGTAACTGTTAGTTCATTCTTGGGTTCTGTGAGTCTGCTGCTGTTTTGTTCCTTCAGTTTTGCTTTGTTCTTATGCTCCACAGATGAGTGAAATCATTTGGTACTTGTCTTTCTCCACCTGCCTTATTTCACTGAGCATAATACCCTCTAGACCCATCCATGTTGTTGCAAATGGTAGGATTTGTTTTCTTCTTATGGCTGAATAATATTCCATTATGTATATGTACCACATCGTCTTTATCCATTCATCTACTGATGGACACTTAGGTTGCTTCTATTTCTTGGCTATTTTAAATAGTGCTGTGATAAACATAGGGTGCATATGTCTTTTTGAAATTGGGATCCTGCATTCTTAGCATAAATTCCTAGGAGTGAAATTCCTGGGTCAAATGTTATTTCCACTTTTAGTTTTTTGAGGAAACTCCATGGTGCTTTCCACAGTGGTTGAACTAGTTTACATTCCCACCAGCAGTGTAGGAGGGTTCCCTTTTCTCCTCATCCTCACCAAGATTTGTTGTTCCTAGTCTTTTCTATGATGGCCATCCTAACTGGCATGACATGGTATCTCATTGAGGTTTTAATTTGCATTTCCCTGATAATTAGCGATGTGAAGATCTTTTCATGGGCCCGTTGGCCTGCCAATTCAATTTTATTGTTCTTTTTAATATACCAACTTTCAGTTTTGATGAAATTCTCTATGGTTTTTCTGTTCCCTATTTCATTAATTTCTGCATTCATTCATAATTAAATCCTTTTTTCTGATTGTTTTACTTTAGTTTGCCATTATTTTCCCATTGTTTACTTGAAAAAATGGGTTATGAGATCTCTTCTTTAATAGAGACATTTGCAGCTATATATCTCTAAGCACTTATTTATAACCCATGAATTTTGATTTGTTACGGTTTTCATTTTTAGTCATATAAAATTATTTTCTCAAGTCCCTTGTGAGTTCTTCATTGACACATTGGTTTTTACAATTGTGTTGTTTAACTGACATATACTTATGAATTCCTCATATTTCTTTCTGTCATTGATTTATAACAAAATTTATTTATTCCCTGTTTTGAGAGTTCACTAATATGCTAATTTTAACTTTATTGAATCTTGATTTGTGGCGTAGCATGTCATCTATCCAGAAGAATGTTCTATGTGTGCTTGAAAAGAATGTGTATTCTGCTGTTGAAGGAAATGTTAAAGATATCTAGTAGGTCTAGTTAATTATACGCTGCTTAAGACTTCTATTTCTTGTTGTGCTACTGCCTACTTATTCTATTCATTATTGAAAGGATATTGAAGTCTCTAAATCTAATGGTTGAATTATTTGTTTCTCCCTTCAACTCTGCCAGTTTTTCTTCTTTTATTTTGGGCCTCTCTTTTTATGTGCATATGTACTTATAATTGTTATATCATCCTGATTGATTGACTCTTTTATCATTACAAAATGTTGCTTTTTATAGCTAATGATTTTTTGTTGTTTTAAAGTCTATTTTGTCTGATGTTAATATAGTCATTCCAAATTCTTATGGTTGAAGTTTGTGTAAATCTTTATCTATACTTCTACTTTCTTTTTTTATTAAGGTATCATTGATATGTACTCAGATGAAGGTTTCACATGAAAGACATTGTGGTTACTACATTCACCCATATTATCAAGTTCCCCCCATACCCCATGGAAGTCGATTGGTGTAGTAAGATGCCAAAAAGCCACCATTTGTTTTCTCTGTGCTACACTGTTTTCCCCAAGCCCCCCCCACACACACCATGTGTACTAATCATAACTGGTGTGAGGTGTTATCTCACTGTGGTTTTAATTTGCATTTCTCTGATTATTAGCAATGTGGAGCATCTTTTCATGTGCCTGTTGGCCATCTGAATTTCTTCTTTGGAGAAGTGTCTATTCTGATCCTCTGCCCATTTTTTAATTGGGTTATTTGGTTTTTGGATTTTGAGGTGTGTGAGCTGTCCAGTTTTGCCAGCACCAGATGTTAAAGAGAGTCTTATTTCCCCATTGTATATCAATGGATCCTTTATCATATTTTAATTGAGCATATATGCCTCGGTTTATATCTGGGCTCTCTATTCTGTTCCACTGATCTATGGGTATGTTCTTTTGCCAGTGACAAGTTGTCTTGATTACTGTCACTTAATAGTATAGCTTGAAATTGGGGATCAAAATCCCCCCAGCTTTATTCTTCCTGCTCAGGAATTTTTTTGGCAATTTTGAATCTTTTGTGGTTCCATATAAATTTTAGAACTATTTTCTCTATTTCACTGAAGAATGCTGTTGGTATTTTGAAAGGAATTGCATTAAATCTATAGATTGCTTTAGGCAGGATGGCCATTTTGACAATATTAATTCTTCCTATCCATGAGCATGGGATGTATTTCCATTTATTGGTATATTCTTTAATTTCTCTCATGAGTGTCTTGTAGTTTTCATGGTATAGGTCTTCCTTGGTTAGGTTTATTCCTAGATATTTTATTCTTTTTGATGCAATTGTGAATGGAATTGCTTTCCTGATTTCTCTTTCTGCTAGTTCATTGTTAGTATATAAGAATTCAACAGATTTCTGTGTATTGATTTTGTATCCTGTGACTTTGCTGAATTCATTTATTAGTTCTAGTAGTTTTAGCATGGATGCTTTAGGGTTTTTTTTTAATATACAGTATCATGTCATCTACAAATAGTGACAGTTTAACTGCTCCCTTACCAATCTGGATGCATTTTATTTCTTTGTGTTATCTGATTGCCATGACTGGGACCTCCAGTACTATGTTAAATAAAATTGGGGAGAGTAGGCATCCTTGTCTTCTTCCCTATGTTAAAGGAAAAGCTATCAGCCTCTTGTTGTTAAGTATGATGTTGGCTGTGGGTCTGTCATATATGGGCTTTATTATGTTGAGGTACTTGCCCTCTATACCCATTTTATTGAGAGTTTTTATCATGAATGGATGTTGAATTTTGTCAAAAGTTTTTCAGCATCTATGGAGATTATCATGTGGTTTTTGTCCTTATTTTTGTTGATGTGGTGTGTGATGTTGATGGATTTTCGAATATTGTACCATCCTTGCATCCTTGTAATAAATCCTACTTGAATCCTAATGGATGATCTTTTTGATGTATTTTTGAATTCGGTTTGCTAATATTTTGTTGAGTATTTTTGCATCTATGTTCATCAGGGATACTGGTCATAATATTCTTTTTTTGTGGTGTGTTTGCCTGTTTTGGACATTAGGGTGAAGCCTCATAGAATGAGTTTGGAAGTATTCCCTCCTCTTCTAATTTTTGGAAAACTTTAAGGAGAAAGGATATTAGTATTCACGAAATATCTGATAAAATTCACAGTGAAGCCATCAGGTCCAAGTGTTTTGTTTCTAGGTAGTTTTTTGATTACCAATTTAATTTCATTGCCGGTAATTGTTCTGTTCAGATTTTCTGTTTCTTCCTGGGTCAGCCTTGGAAGGTTGTATTTTTCTAGAAATTTGTCCATTTCTTCTAGGTTATCCAGTTTGTTAGCATATAGTTTTTCATAGTATTCTCTCATAATTCTTTGTATTTCTGTGGTGTCTGTAGTGATTTTTCCTTTCCCATTTCTTATTCTGTTCACCGGTGTGGACACTCTTTTACTTGATAAGTCAGGCTAAGGTTTTATCTATTTTGTTTATTTTCTTGAAGAACTAGCTCCTGCTTTCATTGATTCTTTTTATTGCTTTATTGATCTCAATTTTCTTTATTTCTGCTCTAATCTTTATTATGTCCCTCATTGTACTGACTTTTGGCATCATTTTTTCTAGTTTCATTAATTGTGAGTTTTTACTGTTCATATGGCATTGTTCTTCTTTCTTGAAGTAAGCCTGTATTACAGTATACTTCCCTCTTAGCATGGCCTTCTCTGCGTCCCACAGAATTTGCAGTGTTGAGTTATTGTTGTCATTTGCATATAATGATTGATCTCTGTTTTTATTTGTCATTGATCCATTGATTATTTAGGAGCATGCTGTTAAGCCTCCATGGGTTTGTGTGCATTGTTGTTTTCTTTGTGTAATTTATTTCTGGTTTCATACATTTGTGGTCTGAGAAGCTGTTGGTACAATGTCAATTCTTCTCAATTTACTGAGGCTCTTTTTGTGGCCTAGTATGTGATCTATTCTGGAAAATGTTCCATGGGCACTTCAGAAGAATGTGTATCCTGCTGCTTTTGGGTGGAGTGTTGTTCTGATGTCTGTTAGGTCCACCTGTTCTAATGTGTTCCTCAGTGCCTCTGTCTGATTACCTATTTTCGGTCTTGTTGATCTGTCCTTTGGAGTGAGTGGGGTGTTGAAGTCTCCTAAAATGTATGCATTGCATTTAATTTTTCACTTTAGTTCTGTTAGTATTTGTTTCACATATGTAGGTGATCTTGTGTTGGGCGCATAGATAATTATAATGGTTAAATCCTTTTGTTGTAATGACCCCTTTATCATTATATAATGTCCTTTTTTATTTCTTGTGACTTTCTTTGTTTTGAAGTCTATTTTGTCTGATACAACTACTGCAACTCCTGCTTTTTTCTCCCTATTAGTTGCATGAAATATCTTTTTCCATCCCTTCACTTTTAGTTTGTATATGACTTTAGATTTTATGTGAGTGTCTTGTAGACAGCGTATAGATGGTCTTGTTTTTTTATCCATTCAGTGACTCCCTGTCTTTTGATTGGTGCCTTCAGACCATTTACATTTAGGGTGATTATTGATAGGTATGTACTTATTGCCATTGCACATTTTAGATTTGTGGCTACTAAAGGTTCAAGGGTAACTTCCTTACTATCTAACAGTCTAATTTAGCTCACTTAGTATGCTATTAGAAACATAATCTAAAGGTTCTTTTTTTTCCTTCTTTTATATTATATATTCCTTCCTTCATTCTCCATTCTTTATATATTAGGTATCATATTATGTACTCTTTGTCTATACCTTGACTGACTTTGGGTTTAGTTGAGTTGATTTTGCATCTGCTTAGTAATTAATTGGTCTACTTTCTTTACTGTGTTTTTTTTTTTTTTTTTTGCTTTGGTGACAGCTATTTAGCTTTAGGAATACTTCCATCTAGAGCAGTCCCTCCAAAATACACTGTAGAGAAGGTTTGTGGGAGGTACATTCTCTCAACTTTTGTTTATCTGGAAATTGTTTTATCCCTTCTTCAAATTTAAATGATAATCTTGCCAATGGAATATTCTTAGTTTGAGGCCCTTCTGTTTCATCGCATTAAATATATCATGCCACTCATTTCTGGCCTGCAAGGTTTTTGCTAAGAAGTCTGATGATAGCCTGATGGGTTTTCCTTTGTATGTGATCTTTTTTCTCTCTCTGGCTGCTTTAAAAGTCTGTCCTTATCCTTGATTTTTGCATTTTAATTACTCTATATCTTGATGTTGTCTTCCTTGGTCCCTTGTGTTGGGAGATCTGTGTACCTCCATGGCCTGATATACTATCTCCTTCCCCAGATTTAGGAAGTTTTCAGCAATTACCTCCTCAAAGACACCTTCTATCCCTTTTTCTCTCTCTTCTTCTTCTGGTACCCCTTTAATGCGAATCTTGTTCTGTTTGCATTGTTCACAAAGTTCTCTCCATATTCATTCATTCCTAGAGATCCTTTTTTCTCTCAGTGCCTCAGCTTCTTTGTATTCCTGTTCTCTAATTTCTATTTCATTCACTGTCTCTTCTACTTCATCTAATCTGCATTTAAATCCCTCCATTGTATGTTTCATTTCAGATACTGTATTCTTCAGCATTCGTGTCTCATTCCTGAATTCCTCAGTGAGTTCTTAAAATTTTTCTGTAGCCCCATGAGCATGTTTATGGTTTTTATTTTGAAGTCTCTGTCCTGAAGATTGATGAGTTCAGTTTCACTTGGCCCTCTTTCTGGTGTTTGTTGGATGTTGGTTTTAAACGAGGTTTGTTTGACGTTTCATATTTGTAGGTGGTGCCCTCTAGTGCCCATAAGCTGTTCTCTCTTGAGCTACTCAGCCCATGAAGCTATACCAGGTGTCGCAGGTGAGTGGTGCTGGTGCCTGTTGGGAAGGAAGAGGTCTTTCCTGTTTTCCACCTGCAGTCCCTGTCTCCACTGCCCAGGCCAGTGGGCTCCATGCACATGGAGAAATCTCTATGCTTTGCACTTGTAGCTGCCTTAGGTCTGGCCACCCTCTGGCTCTCCTGGTGTATTGGCCAAGGCAGCCATTTTGTGAACTTCTGCCAGCCAGGAAGAAGGTGCACCATGCTGCATATCACAGTGGGGGGCCTCATAGCTGCATTTCCAACCAGGCGATGGAGTGCCTGAAGCTCCTGAAAGTTCCCAACCTGCTGTGCAGAGTACACCCCGACAACTTTGTCCACCTGTCCTTTCTCCTGAGTAGCAATCTCTTTGCAATCCTTGCCCCTTTAGCAGCCCTCTCACTGTTAGGAAGTCTCAGACTTTCTACCTTTCTTTTGTCCCAGAGCAGCCTGATGTGGACCCCTGTTTTCCACAAGCAGCTGGAATCTCAGTCTCTCCAAGTATTCTGCCTGTCTTAGCTTTCCAACCCCACTAATCTCTAGAGCACCATGCAATGTAGGTTTGTGCTCCAGGAGCAGATCTCCAGGGCTGGGTGTTCAGCAGTCCTAGGCCTCCCCCCTCCCTGCTCTGTTTCTCTTCCTTTGTCCAACGAGATTCATTGGGGGAAGGGCTTGGGTCCTTCCAGATTACAGCTTTGGTACTTTACTCTTTCCCTTGAGGTCCCCTGGTTTCCCCAAGTGTATACATTCTGCTGCAGCCTTCTTTCCTGTTGCTCTTTCAGGATTTGATGTATTTGCTATATTTTCATATTGTATTTGGTTTTGAAGGAGGTTTCTGTCTCTCTTCTCATGCTGCCATCTTCAATTCATCCCTATCCTTTTACTTTAAATCTATTTGTATGTTTGAATCTAAAGTGTTCCTCTTGTATATGGCATATGTTGTATCTTAACATTTTATCCAGCTGTACACTCTGATTTTTTATTTGACATTGATACATTAACATTTAATGTCTTTATTATTAGTCATATTTATGTTTGCCAATTTAGTTTTTGTTTTCCATGTATTTCATGTCTTTTTTCATTCTTCTCTTCCTCTTTTTTGTTTCTGTTGCATTATGTGTGTCCTTGTTGGTACTTGTTAGCAGTTAGCATGCATTAGTTGCCACCTTATTTCTCTACTTGTTTTTTTAATGCACTTTGTATACATTTCTCCATAGTCTTATTCAATAATATTTGGTTTTTCAGAATTAAACTTTCAGCTTGGTTCTAATTCTAGGAGGGTTCTTCTTAGCTGTCTTTCCCTCTGCTTCTATCTGACATATGTTTTAATTTGTTTCTCTCATCCTTGTCTTAATTAATTACCAACAAAATCTCTTGTTTTTGATTGTGCCCTTAGGCTTGAACTTCCCTCTACTCTATTCCAAATAAAGTCAGTTACACTGGGAATAATTACATAATTCTCTGTTCTTCAAGCCTTCATTTACCTGTGGGGAAAATCTCTGTATAACTATTCTGGAGCTGAAGATGAGAACATTGCTCTACTTTTCTCAGAGTGATACCTCTGCTTTACTAGAGGCATTCTAGATGGCTGTGGTTGCCTTTGGTCTTCTTGGCTTAACTCTCTTGGCATGAGACCTTTGTTTTATGAGTGATCTAGATGAGAACAATTGGATCCCAGTAAGCTGTGTCTGTTCCTGGGTTAGCACTTCCAACTTATGAGTGTATTCCTCTTGTATTTAATGTGATACCCCTGCCTTTTGCTGTGTCTATTGTTTTCCAGCTAAGAATTACTCTAGTTCAGTCTCTTCATAGAATAAACTTCAGTGTTCTGCTGCAAGGATTAGAAGAGAAGTTATAGAAGGTCTAACTTTTCCTTTCTACTAGTTCTCCTCTTTATATCCCCATATACTGCCTTAACAATACTTTCACTCTTTCAGGGCTATTAACTTTCTCCAATTCCTCAGCCTTCCCAGGTTTGGATGTTGTAATACACTTACTTCTTGGTTCTCTTCCAACAGCTTCCATGCTGTACAACTTGAGTTCCAGTAATATCAAACTTTATTTCATTAGTGTTCCCTGGAGTTGTGCAGTGTACAATCTATGTATTTGGAATGAAGCAACCATGATCATTATCCCTTTGAACTCCTTCAACCCTTGGTTTAGATTTGAATTTTGATACCTTAGCTCTGTAAGGGGCTGTTAGTCAACACTCATTTATAGATTCTTTGCTTAAATATTTGTTGATTATCTTTTGTTCTAGTCTCCTTTCATATTTTCTTTTTTTGTTGTAGATTTGTGCCTCTCTTATCACTTTTACTGAGGATTTGCAAAGTGTAGAGGTGAATAGGTCTCTTTAATTTCTATGTTTAACATAATCAGAAAGCACCTTTTGACCTAATATGTGTTGGGCACTATGTTGAGTTTTTTTTGTTGTTCATTCTCATTGTGTTGAACATATAAACACCCTCCCAAGGTTATTGTTTTCCCTTTGGTCTTGGACTAAGATGAGGATTTAAGAGAATGATGTTTGTCCTTTGAAGGGAAAAAATAACTTTCATCTTCACTTTCCAAACAGATTTAAATAGTCACAAATCCCTCTAACCTACTAAATGTGCACAAATTTCTAGAAGTTATGAGCTCCCTTTACAACAGTGGTTTCTTTATCCATGCTGCCTCACCTCCTCTAACCCAATTTCTACTCCCTCCATCGTATTATGTTTATCTCACATGAGCTATGTAATATATAATTTATATACATATAATCCTTCTTCCACTATGTTCATTTTCTTACACATCTACCCTCTTGACATGAAAATTCCCTTGCTAGCTGCACGCAGTTTTTTCTTGGTAATTTATTTTTCTCAGGTCTTTGTGGTAAATTTGGTTAAATCTTTTCCTCAAGCATGGTTTCCCCGTAGTTGCAACTAAATGTATTGAGCCAGGCAAAGACCTGGTATTGGTTATCTTACTATTAATGTATCCAGCATATCATCCATACTTTAAAATTAAATGCAAAACACCAAAACAACATGTATAATACCACAAAATATCTTGGGTTTACTCGTCCAATGCACCTAGCTTTCTCAGCTTTCTTACCTTTATCTCTGTCTGAACCAATCCACATCTCAGCTTTTATATGATACTCTATACATTATAGAGCATGTTTGCACTCATTATGTCTTTTAATATTCATAAAAACTTATTAAGACATTTGCTAAGTTTGAAGTTAAAGCTCAGAAGAGTTAAGAAACTAGCCCACAGTTAACTATCTGGTAAGAGATAACCTAAGTAAACCTATGTCTTATACCTTAAGACTAGAGTATATTTCAAGACACCATGTGTGCCAGTCTATTCTTCTATATAGATAAAAGATGGAAGTGAAAATTACTAGATTTCTTTGACAGAGATGGTGTTAATGATTGTAATGATAACAATATCACTGCCAACCTATATGGACATTTTAGAACTCTGAATGCCATTATTCTAAGAAGCCTCTTAAGAAATCAGAACATAAAGTTGCTAAATTACTAGAAATGATTTTATTTGCATACCCCAAATAAGTACTTTTCCATACAGTGTTAGCCAATGAGTTGGGATGGTTGAAACTTTTTCTCTGAGTAAAACATCAACTTGTACATATTACTGAAAATAGGAAAATACTATATGGATGGTAACTTATAATGGGCTTTGATAATGTATCAGGCACTAAACTAAGTGCTTCTTTTGAGTTACTGTCTTTAAAACCAAACATCCCTATTAAGTCAGTTTTGTCATTATCTTCATACAATTTTACCTGAGAAGAGAACCCCATATAAGCTATGTGTTTGCTTTATTTTATCTTTTCATATCATCTCTTTTGGATAAAACTGAGGTAAACATTTTTTTTTCTGATACCATATTCTCACTAATACATACAGAATATAGGTTTGTCATTTAGCAAATATTGCCAATGGATATTGCAGCCACGTCTGTCTTTTCATAATGTAAAATAATCTCTTCTCATTTGATTGTGCTTTGATAACTGGATTTTAGTTTTCCATGTAATGAAAACTGTTTAAAAGTTTTGCATATTTTAGAACTCTGCCATTAAAATAAGAAGTTTCTTAAGAAATCAGAACCTCAAGTCACTACATTATTAAAATTATTTTATTTGGGGTCCTAAAATAAACAATTTTCCATATATTGTTAGCCAGTTAGTTGGGATGTTTGGAACTCTTTCTCCAAGTAAACCGTGAGTTGTGCAGAGATAACACAAAATGGAAAAATCTCTTGAAATTGATGTGGCTCATTTTCAGTTTAATTTTGTTGTTGTTACTTTGGTTTACTTTAGTTTATACATTTCAAAATATATGTGGTAGCATACTTCAAAATTGTATTCCTGGTATCAGAGAAATAAATGAGAAAACAACATGAAAATCATGGCAGTGAAATGACATTTCCAGACAGTAAATAAGAGAGTAAGTGGATATCGGAGTGGAGAAGATATACAGACTCCTAATCTTCCTGATGCAGAAGTGATCCGTATCACTTCCACACACATTCCATTGGTGAGAACTAGTTATGAGGCCCTAATCAGATGAAAGAGAGGTAGAACCTAGCAACTCTCTGGATAGGATGTAGAAACAAGTCTGTAGTATA
Source organism: Smutsia gigantea (assembly GCA_032199065.1). Classification (NCBI taxonomy): domain Eukaryota; kingdom Metazoa; phylum Chordata; class Mammalia; order Pholidota; family Manidae; genus Smutsia; species Smutsia gigantea. The sequence goes on along the minus strand of JAVSCE010010610.1, from coordinate 216,357 downwards.
GAAAGAAGAGTAAAAATATTTTTAAACAGATAGCTGTGTTTACCATACAAACTAAATGTGTTTCAGCAGTTAAGTGGTTTATTTAGTTACTAATCATTCATAAATAATATAATATTCAACTATCAAGAAGGATGAGATCTCCACATGTTGCTTGTACAGAATGTATATTATTACAAAAAAAAGTGTATGATCTGTTTAAATCCTAGATTGAGTCCACAGAATATTTTCTTGAAACACGTGGTGGGCCTACCAACTTCTACCTCAAAATAGTAAATCTAAATTTAGAGAATTTTGCTTCTTTCTGAAGCAATAGTAAATCCTTATGAGATATTATCTAAAATGAAAGTTATTAAGTGGCAGCTTTGTTATATCCATTTATTAAAAAATATTTTAAAAGAATTGTGTATTCATTTTATTTATTTCCCTCTTTCTAATTTGTGTGCCTTAAATTTTATTTTCTCTCCTTAATGCTCTAACTAGGGCCTCCAGTACACTACTGAATATGAATGGTATGAGTGGTTAACCTGCTTCTCTTATGACTTGCTCCTAAAATTGGGACAAAATACATCTGCCAGGTTGAATAAATTCCCTTCTGTTACTGTATTGCTAAGATTATTTTTGTTTGTTTGTTTTTTATCTTGAATGGGTATTGTTTTTTGTTAAATGTGTTTAGGCATCTATTGAAATGATCATAGTTTTTTTTCTATTTTAGTCTATTGACAAGGTGACCTGTAATAATTGATTTTCAAATGTTAAGCCAACCTCACTTTGTATATTGCTAGATTTGGATTTTTAGGAATTTTGTACCTATTTTCATGAAGAATGTTCTAGAGTTTTCTAGAATGCATTTTTATGATTTTGGTATTAGGGTAATTTTGATTTCAAATTAGTTAAAAAATGCTTCCTTCCCTCCTCTTTTTTGGAAGTGGTACTCTTTTTTCTCCAAGTGTGGTAGAATCTACAGTGAAGCCATCTAGGTCTAGTGTTTTTTTTGTGTGTGGGAAGCAATTAAATAATAAATTCGGTTTCTTTAATACATACAAGAATATTCAGATTGTTTCTTCTTGAGTGAACTTAGGCAGTTTGTGTCTTTCAAGGAACTTGTCTCTTTGATCTATGCTGTCATACATAATGGCATACAGTTGCTCATAGTTTTATTACCTTTTTGAAGCTATAGGGTTTGTAGCAATTTTTTTCTTTGCCGATATTTGTAATTTGTGTCTTTTTGTGAATATACCAAAACTATAGGATACAAGATCAATACATTTGTGAATCAATTGTAGTTGTAAATGCCAAGTAAGATTGGAAATTGAAATAAACAATAGCACTTATGATAGCACCAAAATTATGAAATACTTAGAATAAATTAAACAATTTATGTGCAAGATTTGTATGCTGGAAACTTATGGAACAAAAGACCAAAAAGTTCCAAACGTATATATTCATCATATTTGTAGAGTAGGAGACTCAGTAGTGCTAAAATGCCCATCTTTCCCAGTCTATAGATTCAACATAATTCCAATTAAAACCCCAGCAGGGTTTCATAGAAACTGGCAGGCTGATTTAAAAATTTATATGAAAATATAAAGGGCCAAGAACATTGACAGCAATCTTAAAAATAAGAACAAATCATGAGGACTCATGGTGCCAGATTTCAATACTTACTATATCAAAAACTGTGGTATTGGAGAAAGGGCAAACATGTAGTAGAGTAATGAAACATAGGCATACATAAATATACCTCAAATACATAGTCAATTGAGTTTTAACATATGTACAAAGTTAATTCAATGGGGAAAGGTTCATCTTCTCAACAAATGGTGCTGGAACAATTCATTTAATGCAAAAAAAATCTTGATTCACGTCTTACCCCACATATGGAAACTAACTTAAAACAGCCAAAAACCTGAAGCTATAAAATTACTAGAAGAAAACATAGAAATTGACTTAGATAGGATTTCCTAGTTTTGACACTAAAAGGATGATTTTAAAAAGAAAATATTGAGAAACTGGACTTCATCAAAATTAAGGATCTTTTTTCTTTGAAATTCTGTTATTTTAGAGTATTGCTAATAAGAGAGTAAAAAGAAGCTGCAGTAGGAGAAAATATTTACAAACCAAATATCTCATAATTGAGATATAATATCTTAAAATAGAGTTGTAAGAATATATATATTTCTGCTCTTGAAATTCAATAATAAGAAAACAACCTAGCATAGGTTGGAGAAGATTAAATAGAAAAGTCACCAGAGATAACATAACTGACAAATAATTACAAAAAAATGTTCCATATTATTAGTCATTAAGAAATGCAAATTAAAACCACAATAAGGTATATTGTAGATATACCTATTAAACTGGCTAAAAAATTAAAATCAAATAAAAATCTGATAATGGCAAGTCCTGGGTAGAAGGTCAAGTAACTGTATGATTCATATACTGGTGGTGGGAATGCAAAGTTGTATAGTTGCTTTGGAAAATAATTTGATAGTGCCTTGTAAAGTAAAATATCCTTTTGTTATATAAGCCAGCATTTCTACATTTACCTGAATGAAATGATAACATATTTACAGGAGACTTGTATGTGAATGTTTATAGCAACTTTATTCATAATAAGCCAGAATTAGAAACAACTCAAATGTCCATCACTTGTGAAATGGATAAACAAACTGAGCTACATTCATAGAAGAGAATGCTATTCAGAAATAAAAAGGAGGAAACTACTGATAATGTGGATGAATCTCAAATATAATATGCTAAGTACAGATGCTACAGGCTAGGTGATTCTAGTTACATAACATGCTGGAGAAAGCAAAACTATTGAAACAGAAAATAGAGCAGAGATTGCCAAAAAATGGTGATGGGGAAATAAATTTATTACAGAAAGGCACAGGAAAATATTTTGGGGTAATGGTCCTGTTCTATATCTTGGTGATAATATTGGTTATAAAATGATATGCATTTTCCAAAACTTACAGAACTGTACACTAAAAAGAATGAATTTAACTGTATGTAAATTATACCATAATAAAAAAATCATGCTGAAAATTTGAGGCCAGGACTATAGTTAGTAGTACTAAGCAAAGAATTCTAAAGAAATCCACATTAGCAGTCGTAAGTAAGTAGCAGCCTAATCTCTGTTAGCCAGGTCGTGCTACATTTTACTAGGACAAGGAAACAGGGTGAGAGGATGAATGATGTGACACAAATTATCACCTTTCTAAATATGTCAAGCATACGTCCTGCTGACAAGAGGGACTGTCTGGCATGATAAGTAGCTGCATCAGCTTTTCAATCTCCAAATACAAAAAGCGAGGGAAGTACTTATTTTTTGGACTGTGCTACAGAAGGAAAGAATAATTTTTTCTTGATTACTATGATTATTGTTTTTGGTTAAAAGACATTTTTGCATAAGCAAATTCAAGGAGCAATTTGATTACTAAAATTGAGAATAAAACATCATTCTATTTTGTAAAATAATGTCAGAGACAACTTATGTATTTAGAAATGTGCGTATATATTTTTGTACTTCCAAAGAGTTTATAAAAGTTCTAATTTGCTCTCAGGGAGAAACATATATCCTAGAATCACATGCATGAAAGAGCAGAGCTGTGTTTTCACTGTCCTACTAACTCCAGTACATCAATGTGAATTGTGATCAGTGTGAATTGTTCAATTATAGGTTATAAAGGCAGCCAGCATAATGCTACTGACTACACCATGTGTGATCTGATAGCTACACATACAACACTGCAAACAATGATTCGTTGGCTTATAGATATTTATATAAACAAAACTAATGTGGAAAGAAACCTTCTAACAGTAGTAACGTGATTATTGGAATCTGGGTCCCAATTTCTACTCACCATTCTCTACTGTCTTGTTTTTTTTCCTCTGAGGTTGGCTAGCAAAGTTTTTTTATTTTTATGTTTCCTAAGTCATAAAATCTGCACACATTTGTAGAAATTTGTTCTAAATCCCAATACTGTTAAAAACCACTACAATCCCTAAAGACTATGCAGACTAACATAAGTATTTGGTACAAATTGCATATCTAGATCATTAATTGGTCCATGCTTATGTAGCAAATTACATGTGGATGTGCATGGCTTCAGAGAATAATATTCATATTTTACAGAAACAAGTTAGCCATTCATTTCCTGAAGTTAGTATTTCCCTTTCTGCTAGGGACTTTGCTTTCAGGTAATGATTTCAGGACTACTTGCAAAACAAAACAAAAAATTATCGTCTCCAGATACATCAAAAGATACATAAGTGATTTGGGGGAAAAACTTGAATTATGCCATGTAGCACCCAAAAATAAAGGAGCAAAAGGGAAGACCCTTCTATTGTAAAAAGAAATGCAACTCCAACTTTCTTGAAGAGTATGTAAATTATGACAAGAATATTGGCAATAGATATTATGTTGTACTGAATGGATGATGAAGTATATAAGGTAAAATGATAATACAAATGGTAATGATAGTAGAAAGAGTTATGATGTGTCAGGCAATATTTTAAGAACTTTGCATGATTTACCTCATTTAAGCCTCCCAGCAATCCTATAATGTAGTTTTATTTATCCTCATTATAGAGATAAGGAAAAGCAAGTACAGACAGCTAAGTCATTGCCCATTACCAAACAACCCTGGTACCTCAGGAGCTTAATGCAACAAAAATCCAAGTATTCTCTCATGTCACAGACCAGTTAGATCATCAGGAGATGCTTCTCATGTGCTATTTCAGGCTTCCTCCATTTTGGGTCTCTGCCATCCCATGATACTACCAGTTTTCTGCTGAATTCCCTCCATCCTGAGGACTGACAAATGAAGATTTCAGAATACTGTAGGGGCCAGGTCAGAAGTGGAACACACTAATTTTGCAAGTTTTATATTGTCTAGAAGCCAGCTATATGGCTCCAGCCTAATTCAAGTCAACTGTGAAATGTCATATTTTTCTTTGCCCAGGAAGAGGAAATAAGATTGGTGAACATATGCTATTCTTTGCCACACTCACATAGTCTGAAATTAGTAAAACCAAGATTGGAGCTTAGGTACTCTGGCTCTAGAGATCAAAGCTTTAACCATAATACTCTATCATAATTCAATAAAAGAACAAAAGTACTGAAAGAGAAATGTGATTTAGTATGAATTAGTTTTCTACTCTTCTAGAATTCCTCCTACTATTTATTAGTAATACTAATTCAGAAATTTATTTCTTGAATCCTTTTCTAAGAGAATGGTTTAGAAGTTTAGATGCCTCAGAGCTATCCACTATTCATAAACTGTTAACTTGCATTTGATAGAGAAGATATATTCACATTTTGATAATATTCTCCTGTACAACTTTGAAAAAGACATAGAAAGACTTGGTAAAAGTCACAAAATAGAATGGATCTGTGTTGAAAGAATCTTCATCAATTGAATTTGATTTGATTCCTGAAATAATAGTTCTCCTTTAATGAAGAAGACACTTTTCTTTTATGGTAAGGCTGAGAAAGGCAGATCAGATCCCATGTTTATATGTTTGTATTCTGAGTTGGATATTTTATCCCCTTAAATACCAGTGGTCTTCCTCTTCAGTCTAAGATCTAAATCAATAATAATGTTGCATAAACAAATAACCATGCTTCATGGAAAGCACTCTGTGGAGACTGATGATTCAAGTGAAAAAATTTCTGTTCTACTCAAATAGCTTTCTAACAAAATTAATCTGATGTGCTTTTAATTATATACATAATCATTATAGTGTTACATGTAATTAAGCATAAATGGTGTGCAGTTCAGATAGATAACATTACAATAATTGGAATTGCTTTCAGAGTCAAGCCAAATTTAAAATTTTAGTTTTCCATGTTATTAGTTTTTCATAGTTCTTCATGATCAGTTAGAAGGATCAATATACACCTTTCCACCTGGTATCATATACTGTTTAATCATTTTTCTGTCATCTCTCTGCATATACATAAAATATCATACAGGATGAATTCAATAAACCAAAAGCTAAGTTTGCCTTGTCTTTTCTGCATTTTCAACCACTAGATCCCCAGTTAATACTCAAAACCATGTGTGAGGTCTAATCTTTCATATCCATTTTTTCCTAATTTCTCTATTTCTCCTTAATTCTCCCCATCACTGCAGTCATGTTGGTAACTCTTTTCACATGGATTGTCCTCTCTGTACTCCTTGTGTTTCAGGATTGGAGAGGGCAGAAAGATGGAACCCATAGACTGTGGATTTTCTACTTTGGATTGAGTCAGAAGTGAAGGAGTTGGGCTATAGGGATTAAGTGGAAAAATAATACATTTAAAGCACTGAGTTAATATGCCTGCCTTAAATAAACTGCAGACTAAGTAAAGTGGGTCAAACCTCTACCTTCATTCTCTTTATTTTATATCATGGTTAAATCTTCCCTGTGAGAAACCTTAAGTTATTTCCTCTTCCTGTCCCAACTCCTTATACATTTATCTCTGTCCTTTCTTCTCCACTGAAAACCTTTTTAAAGGTTTGAATTGATATTATTAGAAAATGCCAGTGTGCTTTTTTGGCTGTACCCAAGAATATTTCTCAAAAAATATAACACTTACTACTCTGCTCTCTTCCATGAACTGTTCTTTCTTAGGATTTATGAAGCTTTCTAGGTTCTCCATCTGTGTATTTGATTATTTCTCAGTTTTCTTTGTTGACATCTCTTCTGTTTGTCTTTCACATGTAGAAGTTCTCTGTGTTTTGTTTGTATCATAAATATTCTTTATAGGGAAGATTCTTTCCGCTTTGGGTTTCAATGAAGAACTTTATGTTTGTGACTTCCAAATCTACATCTCCGATGCAGAGTTCTTTTCTTAGATAGACTCATGTTCTGAGCTTCCTCCTGGCCATTATCTTGTCAACATTTTAACTCAACAGTCAAGGGCAAACTCAGTATTTTCTCCCAAACTTTCAATCCTCTTGTTATTTTTAATTCATTTTATTGGTACTATTACCTCAGTGTCATTTAGCTTTCATCAAGGTTTTGCTCATCCTTTCATCTAAATATTTGTAGTCCTAATTTATGCCTTTGCCATTTCTAGCCTTTTAGATGGCTTTCTTCCTTCACTATCTTTTATGCATCTTTCTCCTTGTTATGAAATACTTTCAAACAATGTAAGTCAAAGTATATCACTTCCACCCTCAATAGCCAGCAATGACTCCCTTTAACAAACAGAAAATTCTACTTAATCTAAGAATTAATCCACTTTGATCTGGCTCTAGCAATAATTCTAGCCCCATATCCTATTACATCAAACACTATGGATTATCCCACAGGGTTATTTATCATTGTCCATATTTCTTGTAGGTTTTCATGTCTTTTTATTTATTTTCTCATACTGTCCACTTTATCTGAAATACATACTCATAAATATTGTTGACTGACTCTTATCTTTTAAATTTCAGTTTAACATTCTTTCACAACTATTTACCAGATGCCTTCTTTCTTTTTAGTTTCTGGATGAATCCTTCTCCTTTCAGATCACACTGCTTGTACTGTGTTTAACATGTGTTTTCTACTGTGGATTACAGCTGTTGTTTGCATTTTTGTCCTTTGTTCCTAACCACTCCCATTTCCACACTCGTGTTGTACTTCCTTAATTCGCTTAAAGCAATTTTACATCCATGGAACTCCAGAGGAGTGCTTAGCATTAACTAGGTGTTCAGTCAATGTTGATCTAAAGTAGCATATATATTCAAGACAATTTTGGACTGATTCCACCATAATCAAACAAGATTTGACAACTCAATTACTTTACTTGAAGATGTAAATGAACTATCTTTCGGACCTAGTTTAATTTAATGGACAAGAAATGACACCGGAGAATGTTAATCCTCATTTTTAGGGTTAAGCTATTTTATTGATTTATTCCTCCTATAAAAATATGAAACATTTCTTGTATCTTATAGGCCACTGCTAGGCCTGGAGTGAGTCCCCCCCACACAAAAAGATACATCATGGTTTCAGTCATTACCAGATTATACGGTGGAATTAGAGGCATTATTAAAAACAATGGCTTCATAGTCAAACGGATTTTGTTTTGAATGCCACCTCCATTATATGTTTGCCGTGTAATCTTCGGTCAATTATCAGCCATCAGTTTTTTCATCTGTAAAATGTAAACTACAACAAAATCTGTATGTTTGACTGTTGTGGGATTTCAGAGATTGCATATTTAAAGAATGACATACATTAGGTTTACAATTTGTAGCAAAAGAAGCAGTTATTCCATATTTTTTATCCATTTACAGACCAAATTACTTGTCTTTATACATTATATAAATATTAACATTTATATTAACATATAATTAGATGGACCCCAAATCCAAACTTACAAATCAAATATGGTTGATTTTTTTATTGGTTGTATAAATATGAAAGAAACAGAAAAGAAACAGCAATTGTTCCAGGTATTTGAAGGAAAAATAATTTTAATATAAAAGTATTGATTGTAATCACAGCAGTGAAAATTAGAAGCTGAAGAGGGCACAAGTAGCTTTCAGCTTTGGTATTGCAGTGTGTCGCAGTCAGAGACCAAGCCATGTTACTTGCTAGACCAGAGGAAAGTACTTCGGTTTCTGCCCTGGGACACTACAACCTTAGGAGGCTGACAAGAAGAGGGGGCCCTGCAACAGATATTGTGAAAGGAGGAAATCCAACAGTATGGAGCCCTAGAAGCAAAGTGGTGAATGTATAACAGGAGAAGCAGTTAACAACAGTAAAAAGCAGCTGGTAGGTCAACTAAGAGGATGACTGAGGAAAGGCCATTGTACTTATCAACATCAGGTTCTCTGGAGACATTTACATGAGCAGTTTCTCTTGAGCAATGGGGATGAAGACTTGATAGAGTGGGTTTAAAATAGAAACAGAGGAGAAGAGAGGGATAGCAAGTATGTTTTTTTTTTTAATTTTTGTTATAAAGAAGAATAGAGGATTTGGGCTGTGGTGAATAACAGGAGAAGTGACGTAGAGGTTTTTTGTTTGTAAGTTGGGGAAAACAACATGTTTGATGCTGAGAATGAGCTAATACAGGGGTCAAAAAACTTTCTATGAGGGCTATAGTAAATATTTTGGTTTGGTGGACCCTGGGTTTCTGGAACAATTCAACTGTGCCTTTGTCATGTAATAGTGGCCATAGGCAATGTGAACAATGGGCATGATTATGTGCCAGTAGAACTTAATTGACAAAAACAGACAGGGGTCCTAGTTTTATCTAATACAATTTAAAATAATAATAATTAAGAGAGGAAGTAGAGAATAGGTGAAATGATATTCTTGAGTATATGAGGGGGGGAGGATTTGTGCACAGGTATTGGGGTTGGGACTTTGATTACAAGTTCAACTAAGTGCAAAAAGTAAGAAGGGTAAGGATATGCAGAGGTCGGTAATTGTGGTGCGTAAATCTGTGGGAACTCTCCACTGATAGCTTTCATTTGCTCAGAGAGGTAGGAAGCAAGATGAAATGCAAGTGGAGTCTTGAGAAGATAAAGTTGTTGCATAAAAAAGTTTAAAAGTAATTAAGCTAAGAAAATACTACAGATGATTAAATTTTTAACAAAACATCAAATATTCAGTTTGAAATGTTTAGCTCTTCTTTTCCATATTAATCTTTTCATATATTTTTACTGTAATTTATAATTTTTCTGAAGTTCCAGCTAAACCTGTGGCATATATCAACATATTTTCAATCATTTAACTTTAATCTTCAAAACTCTTATTTTTTTCTGAAATAAAAAAGAGATTGTGACAATACATTAAAGACCCTATTTTCAGACTGCAAAATTAGTCACACATTTTCTATCCATATATTTCTCTAGTTTAACAAATCTTATTCCCATTAGAAATTATTTGTGCAATGAATACGCTCTTGTAACTTTATCACTGATTCATGCATTTATCATATTGAATCCTAATTTGCTTTGAGGGTTTACTGACTTTTGCTTCAGTAATGTATTTGCTCTGAAAGAGTTCAGATATAATGAAATATATTATGTCCAGTATTTGTCTAATATCTTGCCACCAATGAAAGATAAATTACTGAAATGGAATATGTTCACATTGATTGCTATGAAGGTTACACATGGGTTGGTAAATCAAAACAAGCCCTCAAAAGATAGAAAATCAATTAATGTGTCAGATAGGAAAGGCATAAATGGTGAAATCAACCACTGAATTGACATTTTTCCTTTTGAAAAAATTTAATTTACCCGTATTTGAAAGGATTTGTGACTTTGAACATACATAATAACCTTACAAGTGAAACACTGAACTGATTGATCTGAAATTTTATTAGCAATTCTTCAAACAAATGCGGATCAGCATATTTGAGAGGGAATAGATACTGTTTGTTTTCTAGACTAATCACAGAAACTTTTGAGACCAGTCAAAATGATATAATCACTGAGTAAATATTACCAATATTTAAATTTAAACAATATACATGTGTGCAGTTATATAGAGATAATATCTTTGTTCTTCCTATGCAGAACTGTTACCCAGTTGTCAGCAACTGAATTGTCAGTATAAATGTGCAATGATAAAAAACAGTACAAGATGTTACTGTGAGGATGGGTTTGAAGTCAAAGAAGATGGAAGAAGCTGTAAAGGTAAGTATGACCTGTAACTCCATACATTTTTTTTTAAACAGAGACTTAGTTAACAGAAATTTAATAATCTTTGAGCACCTACCATATGCTTTACACATGTTTATGTTAACTCTTTTTTGTTTTAGATATAAAGTTGACACTTCTCCCAAAACCACATCCATAAACATTACAGATAAGCAATTATACATATCTGTTTCCAGTTCATATTGCAAAAATGACAAACATGGGAAATTGCCAACAATGGAATTGTTTTGGCTAGCCATTAAAATATTAGATTTAATTATTTTAACTTGCTGAATGTTTTGTGTTTATTACATATGTGCAGGGTAGGAGACATTTGTTATTAACTAAGTTAGGTCAATAAGCATGCAATGTTCTTTACAATTTTTGTATTAGTAATTCTGGCATTTGGCATTTTGCCAATATTTATGATGAACACAAGATACATGTATACACATATTAATGGTGAACACAAAAATACATATATACACTTAAATATATATACAAATACATATATATATATTTATTTAATGTCTCCTTTCTTGCTTTTGTAAATGCTCTACAAGAATATTTACTCTCTGAAATGACTCCACTCTGCCATACTGAACAATTGTAATTTACTTCTCTACTCTGACTCCAGTTATACATATGTTTGTATGTATATAAATTTGATATATTCACAATATAAATAATACATTATTTTATATGGTATTTAGCATCTATATATAGAAAGCATAAAATATAGAATCTATATATAAAATTGAGGAAAATCTGCATTGCTAGAGACATTAGTAAACAGTATATTTTCCAAAAAAAAAAATGGTGCTCTACTGATTATTTTAAACCTTTGCTTTAATAGTATTACTTTTACCTTAAAATGGAGTCTTAAAGTTGAAAGAGTCCTCAGAGAGAATATTGTTCAAGATCCGTATGAAAAATTGAGAAAAGTGAAACCCTGAGAGATTAAGTGACTTTTGTAACGCCATAGATTTCTCAGTAATAGACTTAAGACTACAACTCAGGTCTGAGAGCCCCACTTATTCTTGAAGAGCTTTATTGCTTTTTAATGCACATTTGGGGCTTGCATATTTGCTTCTATGTTTTCTGTATACTGCAAGTGTCATAGAAACATATATTATTAAATGTTTATTGGAACCAGAGCCTGCATAATCGATCAGAAGGTGAAACTGTTATATTTAATTGACTCACTTAATTTTTAAAACAGCACACAAAAGTTGACTCTCTGAAAAAAAAATCTTATCTGGTAACTCTGGACACCTTATAATCACAAAAGTCAGCCAAATATGAATGATATGTCTGGACGGGCATGCAGTTTCCAGTTCCTTCACACAGGGCAGGCTAATATATCCATACTACCTCTTCCTCACTCTTTTGCTTACACCCGACTCCTGTGAGAGTAAGCATTTTCAGCTCCATTTGTGTGGCTCTTTTTCTCCTGAATCCCTTAATTAAATCCTTAAAATAACTATAATCCATTTCTTCTGTTGGCCTTTAGTAAGGAATTGCACATAATCATTATGGAAGGTCACCAGTGGAAGAGGAACTCTTCATTTTCTCTGCAATCCTGGATGGCCAAGTCTGAGCATCATTTACATCTTTTTGATACCATATTTCCAGGATTTTTTCTGTCCATAAAGAGAGAAAGAAGGCAGCATTATAAGTAATGACATGCCTATTCCTTTGCAGCCAATTTTACAGTTATATCAATGTCACTGCATTGTGGCTAAGGAGAAAGAACCAAAAATCATTAGTCTTATTGCTCTCCTGGATAACATAATTATATCAGAAAGACTAAACTAGATAAGAATCATTTCTGCCACTAAGGCCTGGACTTCACCAAATACAAGCTTTAATATCTTTCATTATCACTGTAGACTTAGCTCCAAAAATTATTCTTTCTATCCCCAAAGCTAGTTATTTCAAACAAGCCATCCATGAATGTAAGCTATTACATGAAGCTAAAGAAATCTGAAAAAGTGGAAATTAATGTCCTACAAATGCATAGTTTCCCAATTTAAATGGCCCTCTAGCAACTCAGCAATCCTTCTGCTTTTCTTTAGTAAACTCCTTTTTTAGCCTGGGGGGCTGAGAGTCTCCAGACTCATGTGATTGGTCTTTCTGGTGACCAGCCTGTATCCTGAGATACAGTGTTCCCACCCTGAGTCACCTAATTATTCTCTGGTGAATTCCAAGCAAGTTCATTATAAATAACAAAAGACTCTCTTATGTTCAGAAAATTGCAAGGGTTTTGGCAACTCTGTGCCAGAAACCGAGGCCAAAAACTAAATATACATTTTAATTATACCACAGCAGTTTAATCCATTTAACACCACAGCCTCAAACCATCTTTTTAACTTCTCTCTCCTCTTCCTTTTAAACCTGTCTCTTTCCTTCACCCTTTCTATCCAAATCTGCTTCCAGGAGTTTCAAATTCTCTTCAACTTCAGTATTTCCAAGTTCCAGTGACCAAACTCTGTTAATAGGCCATCATTGGTATATCCTATCCCATTTAGTGACTCAGCAAAACAAAAGCATATTCCATTTAAGAATATTTACCTTCCAATGTTGGCAGTAACCCCTTTTCCCCCCTTCACTGCACCAGAATCACTACACCAATGTTTTAATTGCCAAATCCAAATGGCAATTTCAGTCTTTATCTTACTGGATTTCTTCATAGTATATAACACTTTTGAGTACTCTCATATGCTTGAAAAACTTGCCTTTTTAATTTCTTAAACTTTTGTTGAAGTCTCCTTAGAAGGAGGTATATGGATTCCTCTTTCTTAACCACCCTTTTCATGTCAGTATCATGCAGTATTTTGCTCTAGCAGAGCTTTTCTCACTTCCCCTTTCTCTCTCTGTGGGGTCTAACCTTCTGTTTAAAAAAATCTATTATCCATATGCCAATGACTCCCAGATACTCCAGAACAGATCTCACCATGTATTAGTGTTTCCATGTTTCCAACTACTTATTAAACATTTACTCAAGGGTGCCCTCAGACACCTCCATTTAATACATCCAAATCAAATTCCTTTTCTCCTCCCATGATATGTCCATTCAAATCTACACATCTTATAAATTGGACCACCATTCACTTCCATCACATCCATCCATCATATCCAATTAGTCTTCACATGTTGTCTATTCTGTTTCTTAAACATTTAAGTCCATTCCCTCTTTTCCATTCCCACTATGACAGACTTAGTTAAAAAAGATTACTTCAATATACAATTTCTTGTAGGAAATTAGTACATACTAACTTTCCAAGATCTCTTCTCTATATTCATCAATCCATTTTTCATGAATTTTTCCATTTTTAAAATACGAAGGTGACTATATGGCTCATCTAATACCTTCGTGATGCCTATGTATAATGTACAACCCTTCAGCAAATGATTTCATTATCTGGTTCCAAAACTACATCCCTAGTTTCATCTCTTACCACCTCCCATTGTCCACCCTTACTCTACATGACTCCTTACACTTCTTTGAAATTCTCCTTGTCATCTCAATGCCTTTTTACATCCTATTTTGTTTAACTGGAATGCCATTTTCCATCTCACCCCTTTTTAATTTGTCTGAGGAAATCTGACTCATCTTTTCAACTCAGATCAGGATGCAGCCTTCATTTAACATTCTCCCTCCATTTACAAATAGGTTCATTTACTTCTCTGTTTGCCTCATAGCTAGAGTATGCCTATATTATAAGGAAATGTGTAGAATCAAAATTATATTTCACTAGAATTGTTTCACTTAGGGGCAGAAACCATGTTTTATCAGTTTTGGTTTCTTCAGAGATTAGTATAGTGCCAACAGGACAGACTGAATTTATATTTATCTAAATTATTAGCTGACAGAATTTTTTTTTTATTTACCTGGTTGGTTAAGAAACATAGGTACTTCTATTTACAGAGGTTTGAACAAGATGTTAGAGGAGTGAATATGCAAAAAGGAAGGAAGGAGGGAGTAGAAGAAGGAGGACCATAGATATTAAAATAAAATTTGATTAAGATGAAATTTCTCTTTTCAACAAATACTTAATAGCTTCTCTTTTTTGAATTAGCAAGGGTGGTTTGAATAGTTTGGCTCAGAATTCTTATTTAATCATTTCATTGAGAACCATGTTACTAAACTAATTCTTTGTTAAAATAGTGAAAAAGTCAGTGTCATAAACACTAGAACTATTTACCGGATATTCAGCAGAATGTATTTTATACCATTGCAAAAATATCCAGGGAATTCTACACTGTCTGGGGGCCCTGATCATTTATTTATGCAAATAAGCCCTCTTTTAAAATAAAAGATTGGATATTAAATTTGATCTTGTATCTCTGTAACTATTAAAGCAACAATGAATTTGACTTTTTAGTGTGGTTTTTAAGAGTTACTGGAGTTGGTGCTTCCTTTTTAAAACAATAATTTACTTCCAAAATTTGAAAAAAAAATGTTTTATTCAAGGAGAAATAAAATGCCTAACAATAAATCTTCTTAGAAATGATGCCAATTTTCCTTTTAGATCAAGATGAGTGTGCTATTTATGGTACCTGCAGCCAGACCTGCATAAATACATATGGATCCTATGCTTGCAGTTGTGTGGAGGGCTACATAATGCAGCCTGATAACAGATCTTGCAAAGCCAAACATGGTAAGTTATCTTTTTTTTTTTGCCCTTCTAGAATTTCTTATTTCGTTCCTGCAGTTCCTTTTCACTGGAGATGTGATAAAGCAATATGGACTTGGAAGGAACAGATTTTTCCTTCATTTTAGTTTACTGATTCATACTTAGAAATCCAGAGCAGTTATTTTAGTGGTCACTGATAAAACTCCTTCTATTTCTGGAAGTTTCTAATTAGCAAAAACCTGTTCAAAAGAAATGAATGAATTGATTTGAATTACCCAACTCTCTCCTGAACTATGCAGCAGATTCTCAACTAGTTTCTGTGAGCTTCTGCTTTCCCACCAAAATTCACATTGCACATAATAAAGTGATCTGCTAAAATCTAAGCCAGATCATGTCATTCTCTTCCTTATTAATATTTCCCAATAATGTTCTCTCACCTTGAGAATACAATCCAGACTTCTCATAGGACCTGTAAGGGCTTAATGGTCTGGTACCATTTACCTTTCCAATCTCGTCTCCCACTACGTTTTCCTTTCATCACCCATGAGTCATGCTGGTTTTCTGGTCCTTCTTCAAGCACATTGCTCTTGCCCTTGAGATCTTTCCACTTCCTGTGTTATCTGCCTGCAATGCTTTCCCCTTTGATAATCACATTCTTATCATTCAAGTTTTGGCTAAAATGTCAACATTCAGAATGACCTTCTCTGACTGTTCCACTGATGGTGTATACCCTCTCCATCACTATCTTATTTTCTAATTGTAATTATTTATGTATTACTATTCCATCATTAAATGACTTTTCAGTTTTATTTTCCTTACAGCACTACCATTTGAAATGAATTCATGTATGTATTTGTTTATCATTTGATTTCCCCAGAATAATGTAAGCATTATAAGAGTACAGAACTTGTCAGTTTTGGTCATTGTTATTTACTCAGTTCTGATGATTGCCTGGAATGTACAGGTACGAATGAATGTTTGTAGAAGGAAAGGGGACAAAAGGCAGGAAAGGAAAGTATAAGAAGGAATTACCTCATTTTTAATCACAATCACTAAAATGAATGCTCTACTCTTGAATGTTTGAATTTCGTATTTCTAAGTTGCCTTCTTTTTACCTCTTACTTCAACTAAAACCTATAGTTTCTACACAGAATTCAGCTTACAATAAACACTAAGTATTGTTTTTTCCCAATGAAATAGCCTGGAGATGTGCTAGTAACAATAAGATAATGCTAATTTTTGTGGGCTGAATTAGCTTGGAAATAATGTAAGGAGATATTATACACAGTATTCCATCTGGCTTCTTCCAACTTTCCCCAAATCTGGTTTCATTTCATGTATTTTCAAGTTATGATGTTGTGATAAATTAAAGAATGTCCCCTACTGCTTTTTATTATCAATTGGTAAATTCGTCTTGGGATAGGACTTTTTCAAGGCCAGATTGAGCAAAGCATTGGATTTGTTTAGCAAGCTGCTTATGTCTCCCTCTACGATACAACCTCATGTTATAATTTCAACATTTCTCTGAGGTAGCAAGTTTAATAATTTACAAAACATTTGTATACAAAATTACAAAGAAAGAAACTCTTCCACTTCTTAGTTTACTTGTTTTAATTACTGATTTAGTTTATGAAACCCTATTTATTTTGGGGGCAATCCTTGAGAAAAATTAGGTCAGGTATGTGTTCCTCTTTTTTTCTACTACTGAGAGTTCTGATTTTAAATATTGATGGACTAATGGAGTAGAAAGCTTGTTGTTTGCTGTTACTATTGATCCATACAATATTCAGTATTACTGTGGGTAAACAAGTAGAGTGTAATGCTATAAACCCTAAACAAAGGGACATTTCTCCTCTACATAGAGAGGATATCTGACAATAACAGAATGTAACCAGAAAGGGCTGGTACATGATAATGTAATGCTGAATCAAGGACATTTGATGACTCTAGAACTGATGGTGGAATATATAAATTCCTTTGCCTCTAGGTGTTTGGCTTGATGACAATATTGGCCTATAGAGTTTGAAAAATATACAGTTTCCATGGGATTGTTTCTGTGGTTTGAATGTTGAGTTGGTAGTAATGCAGTAAATGAGCAGAAGTCTATTAACATATGACTGACTGGTTCTAAAGATCACATGGATTTTTGAACCAATGTATTGTACAATTCAAAAGGAAAACTATCAGTTTTGCTTTAGATTTCTCAAATTTATAGCAATGAAACAGGATATTTTTGGTTTCAATTATATTTAAAATTATATTTGATGCATTAGCTTTAAAATTTTTGTGGCAATTTTATCATACCATATTGTTGCTGTGACTAATATTTGCTAGGAAAAAGTTACAAATAATCACAATTGTCTTAAGGCTTTGCCATTTCTACTTTCCGTTACTTGGCTGCTTAGATTGGCCCCTTTTTTCTTCTTTTACAATAATACCCTACTGGACTCCAGAATATAACTTTTCCTGCAAGTCAAGCCAGAGTTCCAGGGCTCTCAGAAGCTACAGGATGTGAGAAGGGGCTGGCCCAGGATAGTGTATGTGTGTAAATGATATCTAGGCTTTAGAAAGAAAGAACAATATAAAAAAATATAAAGCCTAAATGATACAGTGGGAAGCTAGAACTAGACCTAAGAGGAGGGTTCTGTAAAGCCTTACTAGATAATGGGAAAATAAAGATTTCAGGGAAAGTAGCCTTTTATGTGAAGGCAGAGAGAGGCAGTCAATTGACTGAGAGGCGGCTTATAAAGGCGATGAACAAGTTTAGCATAGAATCGTATCATGGCTGCTCCCTAACTGTTCATTCCAAAACTTGCCTGTGGGTTCTTATTTTCAGTGTGACAATGATAGTAATTAGGAAAATTAATCTGAGTTAATTGATTATCCCTCCTTTGTAATATGATATATGAACTAAAGTAAAATTCATAAACCTTAAGAGCATCTCTAAGAAATAACTATTATGGGGAGGAGATTTTAGGCCCTAAGGCAGATGGGGGAAGAGATTAATGTTAGGCAGGAGGCCTTTTCATTCCTGTGAATTCATGCAATGCAGATAGATTATTTTCTTTTCCATACTTAATAGACTGATCTGACTTCTGAAATATAGAATTAATTTTTTCAGACTTGGAAAGAATGTCAAAAGTAATCTAGTCCAACTATCTATTTGATATCAAAATTTCCAAGTGGAAGAAAATCTAAAATGCGAATTAAAAATATAACTTTAATTTAAATGATTTAAATGTGTTAAAAAATAATTTAGTTTAAATAATGTATATTTGATAATACTCTGTAGGAGGAGACATACTAGAATATGAATGTCACTCTTGGAGTGTTTATTACTTTGGAATGGGAAACACATTAAAAGCTAGTAATTTTTTAAATAAACATTAGGACTTGTCTTGTGGAAACAAAAATGTTTTAACAGTAATGGTCAAAATATGTATAGGTATCCAGTAAAACTTCCTGTAGATTTTTACATATATTTTGAGATGAGTTCTAATAATGACTTGTCAAATCTGAAAATGAAAAGGTTATTTTCCCTTAATTTATTTTCTTATAACCGATTTAGGGTGATCTTGATGCAGAAAAATGTGTTGAAGGTGGGCACCCAGGGCTGAAAGCAGGTTTACACAGAACCTATAAGAGTGCAAGTAATAGTCAAGGGTGTTTAATTTATGAACTGTTGCCCGTTTTACTCCTGATAAATTCAGGCTCATTGGACTGTACTTTCTAGTGTCCTAACCACTTGCTGGAAGGCAGGGACTTAACCAGCATTTAATTCTGTGAAACCTGTAGGACTCTACTGATTGCTCTAAAGCCGTAGCAGAATAAAGTACACTAAATAAATAATTTTATGCTCATCAGTTTAGTGACATGGCATTAAATGATACTGTGGGAGAGAGAGTGTGTGCTTCCTTGCCATGGAACAACTTAGAGCAATGAGAGAAGAGATTCCATTAAGTAGCTTTGGAATTCTATTGCAGTTTATACTTTGCCATTCTACTCCTTGTGGAGGGGGGGCTCCTTAAACAAGGAAATCTTAGTTGTAAGAAATACAAATCATAATTCCTGTATAAGCCATGAAAGCACACCTCTGGACTGTGTTAGGGAATGTTTTCATACTTGTTTTCTTTACTACAATTCTTAAGAAAAAAAAAATGAAGGAAATGAAGTAAACTCCCTATGGCTTCTAATGGCTAACCTCTAATATTATAATCATCTACTAATACATGGTTTAAAACTTTCTTTTGTAGGGTGGTGAAATCACCCATGGTTTTCTGCCAGGGCTGGTTCTGATTGTGGGGAGAATAGGAGATGCCTGTGTTGAAAGGGGAGAGTTCTCTGCTTAGATTATCAGTCTTATCAGCCACTTGTAATGTGTGCCACTACGTTCTTAAAATATAATTGCCCATCTTTTCTTTTCTCTTTTTCAAACATCCCATATTAAAACATAAGTGTTCATAAGAAAGGAAACTTGTTAAATCTTAGTAACCTTGATAACTTAGAAAACTAGTGGATCAGATCTGTTTCTGTATACCATCTGGCTGAGAATGGCTTCCTACAGAATGATGTATTATGCCTTGACATGTAAAGGTTCACTATTCATTATTTTTATATAGTCCTAAGACCTAGTTCCTGCAAAGTTGGTCATTTCATTGAGGTATAATTGTGGACAGCACTTGATGACATGATGGTGGATGAGGAGCTCTGAGTTGGGAATGAGCCTAGTGACTAGCACCAGCATGGTAACCTAGATTTGTTGTTCTCTACTTACTCATTTATGCATGGAGGAGATTGTGTAAGTGGTAAACGGCAGAGAAATAGCCCAGTACTTGGAGTGGAGTGTGTGCTTGGTAAATGTTTGTTGGATTCTTTAAGCGATTTCCTAAACATTCAGAAAGCAGAATAACGGTGCTGGGAAGTTGAGGATCAAGAAAAGGAATGTCAAAAGGCTAGAAGAGATTGCCGGGACACTGAGGTGTTTCACAGTATGCAGGGCTCTCGCTGCCTTTGCTGTAATATTGACATCAGAGTGATTTAGGGAGCCCTGCATGCATAATCTGCATAAATGTGCCCTCTCTAAGAGCATCCTCAGAAAACCATACAATCCCAGTGTGCTTGCTATGCAAATGCAGCTAAAGAATGAATGAGCTACCCCACCTGCATCAGTCAGCATTGCCTAAACCTACGTTTCATAGAAATAACTAGAGATTTCCCAGGCAGCATTTGAAAACCAGGCCTGGCCTTTGAAGATAGCCCTAGCCTGTATCTTCACTGGCCATTCACTCAGTTGGAAATCACATTCCATGAGAGAACAGGATCAGAATTTCTGGTGGAATTTTCATTACTTAAACATCACACTTTTTTTTTATAACCCAAACACTGTTAATGAGTATGCCAGTGTGGAGGTATAAAACTCCTCATGAATATTCTATGTGTGCTTTTTTTTGTTTGTTTTTTGATTTTTTTTTTTTACCAGAAGACATACTTTCACAGTCTTGCACATTTCTTGACATTCTTCCAGCAACAAAGTTGCAAGACTGGTAACAGGGAACATAACCATGGTGTCTTATGCATCATGACACCTTTGATTTTACCCATAATCTAAGAAAATATAGACAAAGAAAAAATGTGTGTCCTACATTTTCTTTACTGCTTAGAATCCTAACTGCAATCTAGATGAGGGCTTCTTTGGAGTGTAAAGAATTAGGTGACCACAATCATGGACCCTAGATTCAACAATAAATTTTGTTTTTACAAATGGCACAACATATCAGTACAAATTTCTGTTATGCTCTTTGATTTTTTTGGAGAAGAGTTATTGAACTATTAATTAAATTCTCCTTTTAGAATGTGTGATAGATCATATCTTGCTGTACAATTTACTCCCGTTTTTGTCTTAAAATTGGACAAATATAGTGAAAAAATAAGTGAGGCAAATTTAAATTCATAGAAACTACAAGTGATATAAATTTTAAGATGAGGAAAGGATATACACAGGTATATAACTTTTCTATTGTTTTGTTTGGGAAATGTAGATGTATATAGTTGTTAAAATCCTTAGGGAAAAAAAAGCTTAAAACCTGAGAAAGAGATTATCTTTTCGTTTCTGATAAGAAAAAAAATTTTTTTTTTTTTAGAGAGCCTTTAAGGTATTGCCTGTATCAGGGGCTGTCGCCCAGGTACCAGCAGCAGTCAGAGGCAGAGACTACCTCTTAGGTACTCTTTCTCCTAGGCTCCACACTTGCCTTTGAGTTTGATGGCTAATATTCTGCATATTCTCCCTAGTCAAACTGCTTAGAGTCATTTTAGTCCCAAGAAGAGATATCTGTTGTATTGATTCCATTTGTATATATATTTGACCATTTCTTCTTAGTACTAGGACTCACCCAGCCTCCATCTGTGCTTCCATGAAAGATATTTTTTGCCAAATTATTAGATAAATTATATCTGCATGGCTTTTAGAAGTTTGGAACAACATACTACTAAATTACTAGTAGAGTAGCTAGAAGTTTGGTATATAATCACTACTGAGTACTTAGAACTAATCTGTCTTTTTGATAGCCAAGTAGAAAATTGTGATCTTTAAATGTAGGTTGTATTTACACCCTTTGGCAGCCTGGTCAGAAAAAAGTGAAATAGACGAAAGGACCTTCCCCTTTCCTACCTCTAGATAATGAGTTTTCAAATATCAGCCTCCTTCTTACCATCCTAAGATGATGATCTTCTTTCATATTTCCCCGAGCAAATGAGAAAATAAAAAAAGAGAACTTTCTAACCCTGAACTCTATTAAATATAGCAATTTATCTATATCTAGAACTAATCACTCCAACCTCCTCTTATTTAAATAAAGAACAAACTGATTTTACTCCTACCTAAGGCAATCCCTGCAGTTGTGCGTCAGTCACATCTTCTCTCACCTGTTCAAGAATTAGACTCATTTTGCTGAGTCTGATATAGTTTTTTTCTTTATTCCTTGAATCATCAATATTTTATTTTTTTCCTGAATCATTCCCATCAGCACACAAGTTTGTTGTAAAGATGATAAGAAATAACTTACTTTAAACCAATATTTCTTTCCAGCCACCACTCTATTTTTCTTTTCCCTTTATAAAAAACTCACAGAATGTGTAGTCTCTCTCTCCACTTCCTTTCCTTTTCTTTTGAACCCACTCAATGGTTCTTACATTCTTATCTCTCATTTATACCTCAGTTATCAAGGTTAGTAGTGACCTCCAGTTATGTAATTATTCAATTATCACTTTAGCACACAACTAACTGATCCTTGTCTTCTACTTGAATTGTTTCCCTTTTAAAGCAGCACATTCTTGAGAGTTTCCTTGTTATCTTACTGGGCATTTTTTTTTCTTGGTTATTTTGATACATTATCATATTGTCAGTATTTTTGGCATTATCTAGTGTTCAGTCCTTTGTATAGCTCTTTATTGATTTCCTAAGTATTCTCATCCTATATCATGACTGTAAAAACACACCCTGTTCAATAGTTTTGTAAAATATCTAGAGGCTAAGACTGGAAAATTTTTTTCACCTGCCGAGAATTCTCTGTTGAACACCAGACCCATGTAGGTAAAGGGATCTAAATCAGTATCTCCATTTAGAAATTTAATAGAAATATTAAATTCTATGTATCCCAAACCTGTGATTCTCTACCCTAATAATATTATTTTTCCAATGTTGCCCATCTTGGTAAATGTCACCCCCAGTCATTCAGCTGTTCAAGCCAAAACACTGAACTCATCCTTGACTACATTCTTTCTCTCAAACCCTTTGTTTAAAACTTTTAACCATATTCTAAATTGGACTACTCTCTTTAAGGAGCAGCCTGCATCCCAATTACTACCAGTGCTTTACCTTTCTTCATAGAATTTATCATTTCAAATAATATTAAGTAGAATTTGTTTACTTGCTTGTTGTCTGTTTCATCCACTGAAATGTAAGCTCTATGAAAACAGAAATTTTATTAGTTTTGTTAAATGCTATTTCACTAGCATCTACAGCAGTGCCTGGCAGAAGCTAGCCATACTCAATAAATATTTGTTAAATGAATAAATAAATATGCAAATACTGAGGCAGTATTTTCTTTTTAACAGACAAATTTAATGTGGCTTTTTAAAGCATCCATGCTTTCAAATAGGAGCTATTTTATGAATAGGAGATATTTAAAGGCAGTTTTTGAATGAGCCAATATCTTACTTTTTAAACTCAGTCATTACCAATTTATAACTTACACACGTCTGAATTGGTTAAAAAAAATGTGTTGTTATAGCTAAAGTCTTTCCTGCTTGCTATTATTATTAGAAAGATGACTAAGAAATTCAAAAGTACCATTGGCTATTTCTTAGTAAGTCTTGTGAATTGACCATTCCTAGACTATCTTCTATTTCTAATATTCTTTCAATAATCTAAAATTTGAATGACTGATACTCTGGAATTTTGAGATTTTCTAATGTAGCTTTTCAATGGTTACCAGTTAAATTTCTTTCATTTCCTGCATTATTTAATCTAATACATTTTTATCTTGAAAATAAACTATCATTCTTAAAAAAATTCAAGGAAATATCTGAAAACATCAGAGGGTCCATATTCAAACACTTCTCTGTCTGTCATTCATTCATTGAACAATTACCATGTGCCAAGGAAGGCCTCTCAGATATTAGGGGAAGTACTTCCTTGATCTAGTGGACCAGCTCTTTAAGAAACAGAGGAATTGTGGGAGCTGCTAATTTGTAAAATGAGAAGCTTTTTTTGTGTATGTATGTGGCATGACATAATTGGCTTTAATTGTTTTTGTAAAATGATCCTTATTCCAGAGAAGCAACATATTTCATTGCTTTTCAGTCATCACATTTCAATTTGAAATATCCTCTAAATGAAGGTACTAGTATTTTATTAGTAAGGTTCTAAATAACAAAAACATTAAGTTGTTTTAAGGTCTGTGGCTGTCTTGCCAATGGGTTTCAGCCCTGGACAAGTTCACTGTGGATTAAATGAGACCAAAAAATGAGAATGGAACATTCTTGGAGTGAAAGGGCTTATACCCAACTTTATTCCCATGGTGGCAGGTCAATCACTAGAATCCCGTCCATTCAGAGCGAGTCTGCATGCAGCAAGCCTGTCTCTTCCTCTAGGCCCCTCTGCCCCCGCAACCATCTCAGTCCCTGTCCTCAGCACTGCCCCCACTCCAGCCTCCACTCTCCTGCAGTCCTGTAGTGAGCCCTGGGCGGAGTTCTTTACATAGAGTCAAAAACAATGTATTGCCTATACATGTGTGGTGAGCCAGCCAACTAGGGCCAGGTGAGAATCCTGGCCACAGGAACCTTTACTTTCTCCACAGTGCCAATTCAGGTTGATCAGTAGTTTATCTGAGTGAATTTTCACAATGCTGAAGACAGGATTACCAAACAAGACATTGGACTAATGTCCAATATGAACCTTGTCATCTTCTCTTAAAACTGAGTCTACTTTATTTCCTGTTTCTCTTAATCACACCATAATTCTTCCCACTACATAAATCTAAAATTTCCAGATTATCTTTGACTCCATGTCCTTCATTGTCTACATAAAACAATCACTACAATTTAGGACTTCTGCTTCATTACACCACCCATCTCTACTTAAGAACTCAAGACCACCTATTTTAGATTTTTATTACCTATTTCTGAGCAATTAAAATAGCATTTCTGTGTTCAGTAGTCCAGTAATCCAATGATTATATCCACAAGTTTTTTTTATTTTTTTAATAATTTTGGGTTACATTTTTTATAATTAAAAATAAGTTAAGCTTTTTCTGTTCACCCATGTAGAACCTAATATGTTCTTAACTTCTGAGGATTCTCTGGAGCCTGTATTTCTCCTAATAACGTCTTCTTTCAATAGAAGTGTTACTACACATGGTCATTGTTTCTGAACAGGAACAAAAATCCTTTTTCCTTTTACCTCACACCTTTTTAACCTTCTCCAGAATACTACCATCAAGGCAGTGTGTAAATAAGACTTTTACATATTACCTTCCCATCTGAATGAATTATATTGTACCACTATAAAAGCAAAAACAATTTAAAAAATTAAATAGAAAATTTATCCATCCCACTATATTTTGCTCACCCACATAATGTCCTGTGTATCATTTCCAACTTGACTTAAAGCAATTTGGATCATGTTATACTCTCTCTAAAATTTAAATTGGTCCCCATTGCATCCCAAATTCAATGCAAGGTTTCATCTTAACTTCCAATGGCAAGGGCAATCTTTCTTCAACCTACTTTCTCAGCTACTATAAGCTCTATGAGTTTGAATCCAGTTTTTTCCACTTAGTAGCAATATGATCTTAAGCAAATTACCTAAACTCTATACAACTTAGTTTCATATCTATAAAATTCATGGACATGTGAGGATACAATGATAAATGTGAAGCATATAGTAGAGTGTCTGGCTCCTAAAATACACTTAAAAAAACTTAGCTATTATTACTATCATTATTAATTACCTCCATCACTCATACGTGCTCTACACACCAGAAAACTGAAAACTCAGGTCAATATCTTCCCAGCATCTTCTACTCTATCACACGTCGTTGTTTTCATCGAATCTGTTTTTTCATCTCTGTATAACCAATTCCTGTTCTTCCATTAAGGTAAGGCTGAGATCAAATGCCATCACCATTAAGGAACTTTTGCCTCTACTAAACAGATATGTCTTAGTCCATCTGTGCTGCTATAACAAAATACCATAGGCTGGGGGTATATACACAACAGAAATTTATTTCTCACAGTTTTAGAGGCTGGAAGTCTGAGATCAGGGTGCCGGCATGGCCAGGTGAGGGCTCTCTTCTGGGCCACAGACATATTATATCCTCATGGGTGGAAGAGTCCAGGGAATCTCTCTAGAGACTCTTTTACAAGCACTAATTCCATTCATGAGGCCTCCATGTTTAGGACTTAAGCACGTCCACAACCCTCCTTCATTCCACCAATGCCATGACCTTTGGAGGTTAGGATCTGACATAAGAATTTGGAGGACACAAACATTCAGAGCATAGCAAGATATATCTAGCCCTTCTTTGAAATTCAGTGTCATTATATATCTTTTGTAAAAGGTACCAAACTAACTTAAATATTGAACTTTGTATATATTATATAAATATTACCTTCATCTTTGTACTAGATTATATCTTTTTTGAAGGCAGGCTGTCTTTCTGATCTTCTTCAGGTCCTAGTTGAATGTGTCAGGTCTAGAAATACTTAAAAACATAATAAAGCATTTTCATCCAAGCAATAGTTCAGCATGAATACATTGTGACAATAAAAGATAGTGCTAAATAAACTGTAACATAGTTATAGCAATATATATTCTCTTGCTTAGCCCAGTACTGTTCTTAATGCATTTCAATGTTTCCCTATTGGTTCACATTTTATTTTTTCTTTTATAAAATGTGATAAAATAGTTTCTTCTGATATATGGCACAATACATCTTTATTCTAAGTATCATTAATTTTAGTGGAAATCTTTCCATTAAAAAATTAGCTGAGGAAAACAGACAAATATATTTGGCCATATATGTTTTGGAGAGGAAAATATTTCAAACCAATATATTTTTTTCACTTATACTAACTTTATCTACATTTTTAGTTGGTTCAATTGACTTCAATTTATAATTTAGTATTTGAATTATGTCTACTCTCTTTTTTTAACTAGATAATTTCTTCCTAATATTTCATTTTCAACTTTTGGTATTTGAATAATTTTAGAAGTTAGTTTTTAATTTTAAAAAATCACTTTTAATTTTGTTTCACATAGTACTAGTTCATTCCTGTGGGGTTTGAATGATTTTTTATTATATGTTGTTAACATCCTTGTTTTTCATTTCTAATTTCATCCTATGTTCCTTATTTTTAAAGACGTTATGTAATATGTATATGATAAATTAAAGTAAAAATTTTCAAATTCCTCTCTCAATTACTTTAAGTTCTTTTTGGTTGAGAAACAGCTTCTTTGGGCCCTACAGATGACAATGTTCTCTTTTGACACACCTTTAGTCTTATTTTGACTCTTCATATTATGTACTTTATGTGCAAGTCATCATTTAACCTTATATCCAGTTAAACCTGGGATTCTTTCTTTTCTCTTTCATCTTTGACTCAACAAATATTGATGTGCATCTGTTCAACTTAATTCAGCTGGGTAATTGGTTACAATTACAGGATTAATTAAGGAAAATCAGAAATGTGTGTGTATATTATATATGTATATATGTAGCAGGTTTATCATACACATAAATATTTATTAGATTTATATTTATTTCTATTTCTAAGGGTCTGAATCCATAATTCCAATCACTTAAAAGGAAATTAGCTGAATTAATATTCTTAGAATTGAATGGAAGAATACAAAGTTTAAATGAAACCTTAAAATAAGTTTTATTCACTCTGAAAACATCTACTTAGCATCAACTATATGCCTAAATCATATTATTATAAATATATAAATACACTTTTAATATTCTTGACCATGAGAGGATAAGAATATGTTTGCATGGTTATAGTGGCTTGGAATTTAAATAAGTATTTTCATGATATAATCAAATGAGCTTTTCCATGTTTCCAGTTTTCTTTTTAATTCACAATTTTCTAATCAGTCTTCAAAAATTGTGTCACTGATTAATACAAATGATAGGAAAAAAATGACTTTGTAATCATGTGGAGAAAAAATACATATCTCTCTGAGAAAGAACACGTTTTTTATATTGTTGACATATGGAGAGTGGTGAAGAGGATGAAGACAACTTTCCTCCTCTAGCATGAATCAATTGACAGCCCTTTTGCAGAGGTTTATTTGACCTTTGTTCTCTAAGTTAGAATATTGACTGAGTGCTTTCTTCTGGTTCAATCTGTTCTGTGCGGAAAGTTAATATTTATTGCTTCCCACTAAGTGTTGATGTAGGTATTCCTTTGACTGAAGTCATTTAATTATGCTTTGCAACTGTTCCTTTGGGGAAAGTGTCCACTGACTCTAAGAATGAAATCTGATAAGAGCATCACATTTATTCCTGCCAGTCTTTTATCCTCATTACCCAGGCTAATGGTGTTCTTCAACTGGCAAGTGGAAACTTGAGGTAATGATGCACATTAGAGATCAGACCCAGTGCAGGTAGAGACAGATTACCTTCAGCAGGCCTGTGCCAGCATTCATCATGAAGTAGAAAAAAAGATTTATATATATAGCCCCTGAGGATATTTGGAGGTTCTTGTATTTCAAAGGCTTCCCCCAACCCCATACTAGGCCTTTTGTTTTTTTGTCTAAAGAAGGAAACCACAGTTAAACATTAGCAGAGACATATGAGTATTACCGCAATAAAGCATATTACAAGTAGTAAGTATCCTTTCTCCAGAATGTCATTTGAATTTTTAGTCTCCAATATTAAATCAAACCATGTCAGATTATGAAGCATCTGACTTTCTCTTTATAGGTTCTCTGTTTATCTGATGCTTTAAAATTAGTGGTTGATATGTTCTGTATTAAACCCAGTCAACCGATTCACTAAAAAAGCAGCTACAGAAATCAAATAGATTGATCAGTTGTGTCAAGTAAGCATTGCCTGTGTTCACCATTAATTCATTTTTATCTCAGTTTCTCAGGGGAATCTCAGTGCTTCTTCATATTCCAGCTTCTCTCCAAAGAATGTTTATGACATACTTAAATTTACTGACTTGTAGCTAGTTAAGAAATTATTGTCTACATCTGGACTTCTCATAAAGCTTGGCAACAAAGAACCGTCCAATACTGGTTCATTTCTGAATGAGAGGCAGTTTCACTAAAGGTCATTTCAGTTGTCAAATGAAGATAGTAAGCATTAATATAGACAGTATATCTTTGTTAACCTGATAACACAAACATCTATGACCCCTTCATAAAACCTGAGGAATCTATGACACAACAGGCTTCAGGAGGTCAACTGGGAGGAGCTAGGTGTGTTGAAAAGTAACCAAGTCTGAGTTTCTAAATTACAGAATGGCAAGGGCAAATATTACTTTAAAAAAATTTAAGATATTAGGAGACAGACAAACTAGCTAACCAAGCTCAATGTGATCACTTGACAAGATTATGTTAGGCAGAAATAACTCACAATTTTATTGATGCTGCTGAGAGAACTCTTACTGTGGAAATAATCTTAGCAATTTGGAAACTTCTCTTTTTGTTAGTTTATACTGGGCAGTCCAAGATAAATCTGTTTGCTCTGTTGGGTAGAAACTGTTGGGCTAATTAGTTTTATAATCTCATTGGAAACTTTTGTTGCTTATTTTTGTTTTGTTGTTTTTATTAAGCCAAAACTTTTAGTATTTTTCTGAAGGCAAAGAAGAATCCTATGGCTTGATTAAGAGAATTCCTTAGGGAATAAAAATTCAGCTGCTCACACAAGGCCTTGGGATGCATTTTAGAGTTGACGTTTTAAGCCTGTGATGAGACACCGTAAATCATCTTCAGCGGAGGCCCCTCATCTCTGAGAGCAACACAAAGACCCTGCTGTTCCTTCTCCCCCAAGAAATGATGAAGACCATTAAATAATACTTTCAGACCTTTAGACTCATTTTAATTATATGAGCTACAATCTATGTATTTGCTCTTGTTCTACCTTTACAATGCTCAGTGTCAGCTTCTTGAATAATCAAATGATGTTTATGAAATTTTCTGAATAGCCAGTCTTTCTCTGGATTCCATTAATAGGCGAAGAAAACCAAATTATTTGTAACATTTTATAGAACGTATCTAAAGTACTTGCTTCAAGAGCTCCACATTTCCATTTCCTTTATTTAGGAAATGTGTATTGAATGACCACTAGGGTTCCAGGCTTTTTCTAAATGCTACAGATACAGTTGCAGAGTCAGAACAATAATAACTCAGAAAGATAAATAAGATACATACAATGTTTAGTGGTGGTAAGTGAAAAATGTAGCTGGAAAGGCATAGAGAGAGCATAAGGATTGTGATTTTTACAAGATAAAATGGTAAGAGAAGTCCTCACCAGAAAGGTGACTTCAAATAATAACCAAAAGGAGGCAAGCAAGTCAGCCTTTCTGATGTGTGGAAGATGATGATTCCAGAAGGAAGAACCGCTGAGATGGCAACTTAGCCGGCATATTCAAGGAACAGTGAGAAGGACAGTGTGTCTAGAGTGAGAACAAGGGTGAGAGTAGTAAGGAAATGAAGAAAATGAGGTCAAATAGATAATGAAAATACAAACCAGGTAGGGCTATATATGCCCTTATAAAGGCTTTGACTTTTACTCTGGAATGGCAGCCTTTTGAGGAACTGGGCAGAAAACTGACTTGATCTGCCTTTACATTTTAAAGGAAACTCTAGCTATCATGTTGTGATAGACAAAAGAGGAGGAGGGCATAGAGGAAGCAAAGAAACCAGTTAGAAAGCTGTTGTAATCGTGTGGTTGAGAGCTGATGGCCAACTGGAGCAGGACTGTAGTAGTAGTAGTAGTGGTGAGTTTCCTGATACATTTGACATCAGACTCAAAGAGATTTACTGACACACTGAATGTAGGCAGAAAAAAAGAGGAGTTGAAGATTTCCAAATTTTTCTGATCTGCTAATTAGCACAAAAGCTACTCTGAATATGATTGTTTATAGTTAAGCCCTTTCAACACTAATTTTACATGATATTTTACTGTTACCTGTAAATATTAAAAGGTATTGAAATTGTGGTCAATTACTATATATTTATCACAACCATACCAAATCAAACACAAGGCATTGTTCATAAAAATAATGTTAAGCAAGTTCCTTTTACCCCTAGAGTCTTATTTTCCTGACTATTGGGAAGGAATGTGGAAGGAAATGGCTCAGTAATCATAATCTAGTCACTAAGGGAATGTGTGATTGTTTGGCTTCTGGGGTCAGTCAAGTAGCCAATGAGGCTTAGGTCGCAGGTACTCTTTGTATGAGCCCATAAACTTTGTGTGTTCCGCTCCAGAGAATCAATTTCTGACCTTATGCATCCACCTCAAAAAAGCATGCCCTTGCTCACAAGGGAAGCCTGTAAAATTATATGGAAAGGTCAGTCCAGATCCATCATCATTGCTAGGGAAACAACTAGCCGCGCTTCCTTTATTTACCAACAATGAAAGTAAATGACAGTGTCCCACATTTAGACAACACATTATGACTAAGGAAATGAAGAATACAAATGGTCAGTGGACTATGTTTTCCTTTAAGAAGTGAACTGAAACATATAGTGAAGCATATATATGGGTTATTAATAAATACTTTGTAAGCATTTTCTGTTTTATTTTGAAGAGGCACTAAAACTACAGGAATAATTTTTCATGAGTAATGTAAATTTTTAAAACAAATAATAAACAAAAAAACAAACCTGACTCTCTTTTCCTAAACCTGCTTCCTTCTTTGTTATTCCAGAACTGACAGATAGACCACCTATGCTGTTAATTGCGAATTCTGAAACAATCGAGGTTTTCTATCTTAACGGAAGTAAAATGGCAACCCTGAGCTCAGTCAATGGAAATGAAATTCATACTCTGGATTTTATTTACAGTGAAGATATGATTTGTTGGATTGAATCAAGAGAATCTTCAAATCAGCTCAAATGTATCCAGATAACAAAAGCAGGAAGATTAACAGATGAATGGACAATCAATAGTCTTCAATCCTTCCACAGTGAGTATTCAAATTCAGTTATATGCTAACCTTTAAGCGTTTCATTTGCAGACCAGTAAACAGGATTCTTAGATTTTCTAGCATTGTTTATGGCTATTGGAAAGCTATATACTTAAATATGTAGGCACTTAAATAAATGCACTCACTTCATGTTTTGCATATACACACACAAATGCAAGTAGTATCACTGTTTGTGTAAGTAGTAAATTGCAGAATTAATTTTAATGCTTTCTTGAATACTTATTAGAGTGTCACTTAGATAAGAATTGTGATTTTTCACTGAATGATAAGTCACAATGTGATAGCTAAGTGGGATCTTAAAAAAACAAGAAACTTAGATGATAATTATAAGCTCATCAACTGTAGTGTTTATTAAAATACCCTAAAAACTATAAGGTTTATGCTAATTGGTAACAACTACCTGTGTTCATAGACTTTTTTCCTAGCAAATCAGTTTTAATACATCTTCTTCCAAAAGAGTGATTTGTGATTTTGATTGACTTTGATTTCTCATGCCAGAAATTTACAACTAGTAATTGTCCTTTTCTTCCTGCATATTACCGTAAACTGAAATCACACTGTTGCATGTAGATGCGCACACACACATATAAACATACACATGTGTTCTCTCTTTCTTCCTTTCTCCTGCTCTCTACCCCTCCCACATAGGAGGATAAACATTTATTTGTGTTTGCCTGGGGAAACAGTATGCATGAGAATTTCAGATGTATTTGTTTATTTTATGACTTACAGGAAAAAAGCCTTATTCTTAACTGTTAACATAAAAATTGGTAGAAAAATGACCATAAATGTATACAAGTTAAGAAGGATAAAAAGAGAATGCTGTGGTAGAATAAATGTAGTTTTCATATGTAGAATTTTTGGCAAACTGGATTCAATAATCACATTGTTTTTGGTATATAGTTAAAGGGATTGGTTATTGATCCTTATTGAACAAGAAGATAATACTATGTAATGTTTGATAACTGATTAATTTAAATCACTGGCAAAAATTATGAAAAAATGGAATGTAAATGTATGAGTATATATACTTAAGGGAACAGAAATGTTTAATGAATAGAATTGAAGATCATTTTAATGTACATAAAACAATTGACAAAACCATTTATTGTGACAATAGGCCAAAATACCACATGAAAGCAGTGGATACTGGCTATTTCAGGGACTCTATGTAGGAATAATAACTTATAACAAATAGTAAGTACCAGGTGCAAGTAGCACAAGAGCTACCATGTTACTTGAGTATTTGAGACACTGGAAATTGTTTGAACGAAAGGCTCTAGTTCCTGCTATGTTAGTGAATACCTCAGCTGATCCAAATGTATTTATCGCCAGCAAGAAGAATATGAGCAGTTTAAATAGCTAGAGCATTCACTAAGCTGCCAGTTAAAATGATTTTCCAAGCTTATTTAAGCAACTTTTTCTCTATATTTAGTATGCTCTAATAATGGTAGTAATCCTTTCCTTAATAGGTATTTTTAAAATGCTTTCTTTAGTAAATCTGGGGGTGTGGTCAAACAATTGGGCAGTGGGATATTTATAAAAAACTAATTTCTAACTTTGTTTGCATTTATTTATGGAATAGTTCTTTACAAATCTCCAAAAATAAAGAGATTGACTTTTGTTAGGTAATTCACTGAAATGCTGAAGAGAACATTCATTATGAACTATAAAAAATAAAAGTAATAGAAATATTTTAATTAGAGTAAAGCATTTTTGACCAAGTCAGATTTAAGCTGTGCAATTTCAGTCACTTTAGAAAAAAGAGATTAAATGTGTGAAAATAATTTAATGATGGGAGTGGGACAGAGAGGTGTGAGCAGGGCTGGGCTCCCGTATGGTTGCTTATAAGCCACCAGTATTTTTATCACCATGTTGCAGAACAACTACCATTAATGTGATGATTCTGCATTCACCATGACAACTTGTGAGTTGATAATTAAGTCTGAATATTCTTTCCATGTATAATTACATAAAAACTGTTGGACCATACAAGTAAAAATGATGAACTGATGAGAATAAGCCTAAATATCTCACTATACACTATTCTAGAGATCATGTCATTAGCTTCCCCTTCCCCATTATTTTTAGATGATTTTCTCTGAATTTATTAGAAGAAAACATTCTTTTTTTGAAAAAAGGTATAATTTTTCAAAGGATTACTATGAGGAGAAAACTGAGCCATTACAGGCCAAACTGACTTGCATTTAAAATTTGCAGAATAAATATTAATAAATATTTTATTGCAATATTAAAATTGCTATTGCATATCTCTTCTCTTTGGATAACCACTACATCTCTGTTGAGTAAGCAGGAGGGATATGGCCTTCCTGTTTTATAACACACAAAATTTTAATGACAGGATTCATATGTGTTAAGCAATATTGAAAGGCTAAAAAGAAAGTAGAGATAAGGTATCTCAATTCTACATTCTTTCTTTTATAATAGAAGGGCAAATACTGGTCTTTTCAAAGAATGTCCCAAATCTACCAAATAATAGTATCTATAACTTACTGAATGTGCTACATGACTATATGCAGTAAGGGGACATTATTATTCCTCTTATGCTGGAGGGAAAATTGAGACATGGAGAAAATAAGTATCAGTGCACAAGAATTGGCTACAGGTTTGAGTTGGGTCACACTTCACAGCTCTTCTAAAAACCACTGCCCCACTGGGTTTCAGCTTTTGATTTTCACTTTAATGAGCCAAAGATTAGGTATACTAATGCTAATAACGGTGGTTCCCAAAGATGGTCTCTAAATAGGAAAGAGGTGTAAGAATCTGGGAAGGGAGATAGACAAGTTGTGAGTTGTTGAAGGTTGTGTCATTTGAAAAGGCCCATCAGGTCATTCTGACATGGCTGCATCAAGATGCCTCACTTCAGCATTAAGAATCCTAAGGATTTCTCAAGATGGTGGCATGAGTAGGGCGGGGGAAATCTCCTCCCAAAACCATATATATTTTGAAAATACAGCAAATACAACTATTCCTAAAAGAGAGACCAGAAGATATAGTACAACAACCAGGCTACAGCTACATCTGTGAAAACACAGCATCTCAGGAAATGGTTAGATACAAAGCCGTGATCTGGCAGGACCTGAGCACTCCCCCTACACCAGCTCAGCAGCAGGAGGAAAAGAATCAGAGTGGGGAGGGAGTGGAAGCACAGGACTGCTAAATAACCAGCCCTAGTAATCTGCACCGGGAGCACAGACACACGTTGCATGGTATACTGCATATTAGAGAAAGGGAAAAGTAAAGTCCAAGACTGAGACTGTGAACAGATCCCCACAGCTGGCTGCCCTAGGACAAAAGAAAAGCGGGTGCTTTAAAAGTTTAAAGTGACAAGGGTTTAACAGGTGGACAAAATCATCCTGGCACACTCAGCCCAGCAGACTGGGAATTTAAGGAACTGCAGGTGCCCTAACCCCCTGGGTGGCAACACAGCTCTGAAGCGTCTCACAGCGATAAGCCACCTGCGGTTCATTTCTTCCCACTGGCACTGCAAGCAAACCAGCTGACCTGCCATTGCTCTGGACCAGCCGGAGAGCAGCCCAGCCCACAGCAATCACACAGAGTCTTCTCACAGTGGGCAGCCAACCGGGTCACACCCAGAGGCTCCCCCTGTGCACAGCTGCCTGGCACAGGCAGAGGAAACTGGCACAAAGACCAGAAGGCACGCAGAGGTGCCGTTCTCTCAGGAGAACACACACCATGTGCCTGCAACCTCTGGCAGTGCCCTAGGATATCCCAAGGACAGCCCAGCCCACGGCAGCTCAGGGGATTGACTCAGAGACCACTCACTGTGTGTGGTCAACTGGCACAGGCAGTGGAGACAGGCAAGGTGACCCGCAAGCAGGAAGGGACTTTGTTCTCCCAGCTAACACATTTGCCACTCGCCCACAATCACTTCTATTGCCATGAAAAGGCAGAAGAAACTGGTCCTGTCTAAAATGACTCAAACACCAGAGAGAGCGCCTGGTGAGACCGATATAACTAATCTTCCAGAAAAAGAATTCAAAATAAAAGTCATAACTATGCTGATGGAGCTGCAGAGAAATATGCAAGAACTAAGAGATGAATTCTGGAGGGATATAACAGAAATAAAACAAACAAAGGAAGGATTTAAGAGCAGATTGGATGAGGTGCAAGAGACTGTTAATGGAATAGAAATCACAGAACAAGAATACAGAGAAGCTGAGGCAGATAGAGAAAAAGGATCTCTAGGAATGAAAGAATATTAAGAGAACTGTGTGACCAATCCAAACAGAACAATATTTGCATTATAGGTGTATGAGAAGAAGAAGAAGAGAGAAAAAGGGATAGAAAGTGTCTCTGAAGAAATAATTGCTGAAAACTAGCCCAAGCTGAGGAAGGAAATAGTCTCTCAGAGCATGGAAGACCACAGATCTCCCAATACAAGGGGCCAAAGGAGGACATACCAAGACATATAATAATTAAAATGGCAAAGATCAAAGACAAATACAAGGTACTAAAAGCATCCAGAGAGAGAAATAAGATCACATACAAAGAAAAGTCCATCAGGCTATCATTAGATTTCTCAGCAGAAATCTTACAGGCCAGAAGGGAATGGCATGATATGTCCAATGCAATGAAACAGAAGGGCCTCGAACCAAGAATACTGTATCCAGTAAAGAGGGATTAAACAATTCCCAGACAAGCAAAAGCTGAGGGAATTTACCTACCACAAACCACCTCTACTGTGTATTTTAAAGGAAATGCACTAGATGGAACTACTCCTAGAGCTAAACAGATGTCACCAGAGAAAATAAAATCAAAGAAAAGAAAGCAGACCATCCAAATACTAACTAAAGGCAAAAAATAAAATCAGCTATCCATAAAAGCAGTCAAGGGAAATGTAAAAGAGTACAGAATAAAACATCTAACATATAAAGAGAGGAGGAAGAAGAAAAAGAAGGGAGAGGAAAAAAAGAATCATCAGACTGTGTTTATAATAGCATAATAAATGAGTTAAAGTTTGACGGGTGGACAGTGAAGAAGCTACCCTTGAACCTTTGGTAACCACAAATCCAAAGCCTGCAATGGCAATAAGTACATATCTATAGATAATGACCCTAAATATAAATAGATGGAAGGCACCAATCAAAAGACACAGAATAATGGAATGGATAAAAAAGCAAGACCCATCTATATGCTGCTTACAAGAAACTCACCCCAAACCCAAAGAATACACAGACTAAAAGTGAAGGGATGAAAAAAGATATTTCATGCAAACAATAGGGAGAAAAAAAACAGTTGTTGCAGTACTTGTATCGGACAAAATAGACTTCAAAACAAAGAAAGTAACAAGAGATAAAGAAGGACATTACATACTGATAAAGGGGTCAGTCCAACAAGAGGATATAACCATTATAAATATCTATGCACACAACACAGGAGCACCGACATATATGAAACAAATACTAGCACAATTAAAGGAGGAAATAGACAGCAATGCATTCATTTTAGGAGGCTTCAACAAACCAAAGGACTCACTTCAAAAGACAAATCAACCAGACAGAAAATAAGTAAGGACACAGAGGTACTGAAGAACACAGTAGAACAGATGGACCTAACAGACATCTACAAAACTCTACACCCAAAGCAGCAGGGTACACATTCTTCTCAAGTGCACATGGAACATTTTCCAGAATATACCACATATGAGGCCACAAAATGAGCCTCAGTAAATTGAGGATTGAAATTGTACCAACCAGCTTCTCAGACCACAAAGGTATGAAACTAGAAATAAATTATGCAAAGAAAACAAAAATGCACACAAACACATGGAGGCTTAACATGTTCCTAAATAATAAATGTATCAATGACCAAATTAAAACAGAGATCAAGCAATATTTGGAGACAAATGGTAACAACAGCACTATACCCCAACTTCTGTGGAAAGCAGTGAAGGCAGTTCTAAGAGGAAAGTATATAGTAATCAAGGCTAATTTAAAGGAAGAACAATCCAAAATAATTAATCTAAAGTCTCAATTATTGAAACTGGAAAAATCAGAACAAATTAAGCCCAAAGTCAGCAGAAGGAGGGACATAATAAAGATTAGAGAAGAAATAAATATAAATGAGAAGAATAAAAGAATAGAAAAAAAATCAATGAAACCAAGAGCTGGTTCTTTGAGAAAATAAGCAAAATAGAGAAACCACTAGTGAGACTTATTAAGATAAAAAGAGAATCTACACACATAAACAGATTCAGAAATTAGGAAGGAAAAAACATGACGGACACCACAGAAATAGAAAGAATTATTAGAGAATATTATGAAAATCTATATCCTAAAAAGCTGGATAACCTAGAAGAAATGGACAACTCTCTAGAATAATACAACCTTCCAAGACTGACCAAGGAAGAAACAAAAAATCTAAACAGACCAATTACCACCAACGAAATTGAATCGGAAATAAAAAAAACTACCAAGAACAAAACCACCAGGCCAGATGGATTTACCGCTGAGTTTTATCAGACATTCAGAGAAGATATAGTACCCATAATACTTAAAGGTCTTCAAAAATTAGGAGAGGAGGGAATACTTCCAAACTCATTCTATGAAGCCAGCAACATTCTAATACCAAAACCAGGCAAAGACCCGACAAAATAAAGAAAATTACAAACCAATATCCTTGATGAACATAGATTCAAAAATAGTCAACAAAATATTAGCAAACTGAATTCAAAAATACATCGAGGGTCATACACCATGATCAAGTGGGATTCATCTCAGGAATGCAAGGATGGTACAACATTCGAAAATCCATCAACATTATCCGCCACATCAACAAAAAGGTCCAAAACCACATGATCATCTCCACAGATGCAGAAAAAGCATTTGACAAAATTCAACATCCATTCATGATAAAAACTCCTAACAAAATGTGTATAGAGGGCAATTACCTCAACATAATACAGGCTGTGTATGACAAACCCACAGCCAACATCATATTTAACAACAAGAAGCTGAAAGATTTTCACCTAAGATCAGGAACAAGACGAGGATGCCCACTCTCCCTACTTTTATTCAACATTGGACTGGAGATCCTACCACGGCAATCAGACAAAACAAAGAAATAAAAGGCATCCAGATTGGTAAGGAAGAAGTCAAACTGTCACCATTTGTAGATGATATGATATTTTACATAAAAACCCTAAAGAATCCACTCTAAAACTACTAGAACCAATATCTGAATCCAGCAAATTTGCAAGATACAAAACTAATACACAGAAATCTGTTGCATTCCTATACACTAACAATGAACTAGCAGAAAGAGAAATCAGGAAAACAATTCCATTCACAATTGCATCAAAAAGAATAAAATTCTTAGGAATAAGCCTCAGGAAGAAAGTGAAATACCTATACCCTGAAAATGACAAGACACTGTTAAGAGAAATTAAAAAGGACGCTAACAAATGGAAATTCATCACATGCTTTTGGCTAGGAAGAATTAATATTGTCAAAATGGCCATCCTGCCTAAAGCAATCTACAGATTCAATGCAATCCCTATCAAAATACCGACAGCATTCTTCAATGAACTGGGACAAATACTTCTAAAATTGATATGGAACCACAAAAGACACCAAATGGCCAAAGCAATCCTGAGAAGGTAAAACAAAGCAGCAGGGGATTTTGCTTCCCAACTCCAAGCTCTACCACAAAGCCACAGTAATTAAGACTATTTGGTACTGGCACAAGAACAGACCCATAGACCAGTGGAACAGAATAGAGAGTCCAGATATCAACCCAAACATATATGATCAATTAATATACGGTAAAGGAGCCATGGATATACAATGGGGAAATGACAGCCTCTTCAACAGCTGGTGATGGCATAACTAGAAAGTTACATGTAAGAGATTGAAACTGGATTATTGTTTAACCTCATACACAAAAGTAAACTCTAAATGGATCAATGACCTGAATGTAAGTCATGAAACCATAAAACTCTTAGGAAAAAACATAGGCAAAAATCTCTTGGACATAAATATGAGCAACTTCTTCATGAGCATATCTCACCAGTCAAGGGAAACAAAAGCAAAAATGAACAAGTGAGACTATATCGAACTAAAAAGCTTCTGTACAGGAAAGGACACCATCAATAAAACAAAAAGACATCCTACAGTATGGGAGAATATATTCATAAGTGACATATCCGATAAAGGGTTGACATCCAAAATATATGGAGAGCTCACACACTTGAACATACAAAAAGCAAATAATCCAATTAAAAAATGGGCAGAGGATGTGAAGAGACACTTCTCCAAAGAAGAAATTCAGATGGGCAACAGGCACATTAAAAGATGCCCCACATCGCTTATCATCAGAGAAATGCAGATTAAAACCACAGTGAGGTATCACCTCACACCAGCAAGGATGGCCACCATCCAAAAAACAAACAACAATAAATGTTGGCGAGGATGTGGAGAAACAAATCTTAATATACATTCCCACTGCTGGTGGGGATGTAAATTAGTTCAACCATTGTGGAAAGCAGTATGGAGGTTCCTCAAAAAACTCAAAATAGAAATACCATTTGACCCAGGAATTCCACTCATAGGAATTTACTCTAAGAATGCAGCAGCCCAGTTTGAAAAAGACATATGCACCCCTATTTTTATTGCAGCACTATTTACAATAGCCAAGAAATGGAAGAAACCTACGTGTCCACAGTAAATGAATAGACAAAGAGGTGGTACATATACACAATGAAATATTAGTCATCCATAAGAACAAAACAAATTCTACCATTTGCAACAACATAGATGGAGCTAGAGGGTATTATGCTCAGTGAAATAAGCCAGGTGGAGAAAGACAAGTATTAAATGATTTCACTCATCTGTGGAGTATAAGAACAAAGAAAAAACTGAAGGAACAAAACAGGAGCAGACTCACAGAACCCAAGAATGAACTAACAGTTACCAAAGGGAAAGGGACTCGGGAGGATAGGTGGGAAGGAAGGGATAAGGAGGAAAAGTGGCATTATGATTAGCACACATAATGTGCGGGTGCAGGTATGGGATGGCTATATAGCACAGTGAAGACAAGTAGTTATTCTACAGAATCTTACTACACTGATGGACAATGACTGTAATGGGGTATGTGGTGGGGACTTGATAATGGGGGGGAGTCTAGTAACCATAATGTTGCTCATGTGACTGTACATTAATGATACCAAAATAAAAAAAAAAAAAGAATCTTAAGCAATATTGTGAGGAAATGAAGAATAGTATTCTCAATAAACCATATTAACTGAGGAATATTGGGGGAAATGTGAAGACTATATTTCTTATCAAGTCTTATTCTTCTTTTAAAAGAAACCTGAAATTTATTATTTAGCATTTTTTGACTGAAAGTTGCACACTGAAGAAAATTTGGGAAGTAGGTGTTTCATAAGCAAAATTAGTTCTGCAGTAAAGTATTCACAGAAACCTCATTTGCAACAACTAAGTATTTCTCAGATTTTTTCTTGCACTGTACTGTGGTAGGAATGCAGATCCAATACAAACAAAAATGATAGGATTCACAAAAGTAGTGAATGTCCAGCTATTTCCTCAAGATAAAATACACAAAATATTTTCTGTGTTAATCCAT
Organism: Smutsia gigantea; assembly: GCA_032199065.1. NCBI lineage: Eukaryota > Metazoa > Chordata > Mammalia > Pholidota > Manidae > Smutsia > Smutsia gigantea. The sequence goes on along the minus strand of JAVSCE010010610.1, from coordinate 174,731 downwards.
TATTAAGGAATATTATTCAAGGCCATATTGTTCCCTGTCAGGTGGACAGTACATTCTTCCATTGTGTTTCTATGTGTAATTTTTTAGCATTCTGCAAAATTTTGAGTATCACTTGTACGATTCTAATATGAATTTGTCCATATTGTCATGATCCATTAATGGGCTTACCTCCAGTTGTGCAGAATATGGCTGGCCAAAAAAAAAAAGGACTGCTCCTTCTTCATAGACTTCACTTCTGAATTAACCCCATTTACTCTCTTTTGTCTTTCCTTTTTGTTTTTTTCATATTTGTTTTTTCTGTCAGTTCTACCTCATTTTCCTTTTGAACCTCTGCTATATCCACTAAATTAAATCCTTGGTTGGGTAATTTTTGGGTTCTGACACTTTACCTCTGTATTTTATCAGTCATACTTCTTTCCTTTAAGTAGCAATTCTTTAATAATCACATAACATTAATAAATAGCATTACTGACTATTTATTTTGTACATTAGGAATCCCCATTCCCATCTCAAAAATTATATGCTATGCATGTTGTTTATAATTGTCAGTTTTGTAGAAGGATAAAATGAGTTGAAGAAGTGAATTTTTTTAAGTTAATAAGAAACAATTACCTTTTGGTCTCAATAGATAATAAGCAATGCCTTTCTTGATTGTGAAATACACCCTGTTTGCTTCAGTGCAGTCTAGGGATTTCATAGCTTTCACTGCTTTACAAGCATTCTCCTTCAAGGTAAGGCTGGACAAGAATGTCCAGGCTGTGTCCCTCTTGCAAGTATAAGCGTAATCTTGGGAGAAAATAATCTACCTGTAACAGTTGAAATATTAGTCCCTAATGTGAGGTCATAGCGAGTGTGTACTTTAGCAAATGATTTTGGAACTTCACAGCAACACCTTAACATTACATAGTGTCACATATGATAGAGAGGTCATCCCAGAATCTTGGCATACCTTATTTATAAGTCATATACTTGAATATTGGAATTTTATGAACTTTCTTCTATAATTATCTTTTTCCACCTGATTGGTAAAAACTCATTCACATTGTTTACTTTGCCTTTTTATGATTACTAACATAGTTGTGTACTCCAATGTAGACTTATATGTCCATTTTAATCCCTATAACTCTTGTTAGTGTGATCATGATACTTCATTACTTAAAACAAAAATCATTTAGTAGCTTCCCATTTATCTCAGGATAAAATGAAACTTCATCATCTGACTTTTCCATAGGAAGTTGTCCTACCTTCCCTCTCTCCATGCAAAAAAATCCCTTGTTCCACATAAAAAATAGTACCTATAATTCCTTTAAGGCACTTTGTTTTCTCATTTTCATTTATGTTTATATACGTTATTTCTTCACCATGGAACGAACATAGGCTCCCATTTCCTATAACCAATCATCTCTTATTCATTCTTGAAGATATCATGTCCTTATCAAAAGTTTTCCAATTGAGTTTAGCAGGTCTTCCTATGTGATTCTAGGACATAATAGCTCAAGGGCATTATACTTCAATTTTTTACCTATTAGTTTGCTAAATAAAAGGTGAGTCCTTCAAATTTTGGATATAAGTAAAGGGTGAGGAGTTGGGCATTAGAGGGAACAATATTACAGTCAACTTCTGGAGAGAACATGAAAAATCATTACTAGAGACATTTAGGAAACCATTCTGCATGATGGCTAAGTAAGATACGATCTGTGTCTGGTTAATAGTTTCGTGTTTCTGAGATACTGAGTTTGCTCAATGCTTCTATTTGGGCCAATCTCTGCCTACCTAGGGTGTATGCGTATAGATTTATTTTGGGACCTAACTTCAATGACCTTAGGGACAACTTCATCCAAACCTTTTTGCGTCTCTGCACTTCCAACGCTGTTGGAATAAGATACTATAATAAAGCCAAAGCTATTGAAATAGAGGTCGCTTTTTAGTGCAGAGATCGAACATAGCAACACAGTGTGCACTGTTTCTCTTGGTCTATTAGACTTTTTCTTAGGAAGTTCTGCTCTTATATTTTGGTTCTTGAATGTGTAAACTCATGGGTATGCTTCCCCTCTCAATCCTTTATATTTCCTAATTATCAAGACCTCAGAAGAAGTTTTGTGTAAGAAGTAAGGGGCAAGGTCCAGATGTTCTTTGTTATCTCACAGTCCCTGAGAAGCCTTGTCAGCTCCTCAAACCCAGGAATTTTTGCTTTTATTCTTCACTAGAGATGAAATATGTTCAACAACTAATCAGTTCTGGTTCTAGCATTCCAATAGAAAAGTTGAGGTATTGGATAACTTCTAATTGAGGAGAACTGAAAAAGAAATGGTGATGACCAATCTTATCTTGTAAATTCATGAGATTTTTTTAAAGAATATTTTGTAATCTAGCTTTCCTACTCCACTACACCCACAAAAAGTTTTTATGTTTGTTTGTTTTGCTGTTTAGACTCCAGTCTTTTGGCCAGCATACCTTGTAGAAGTATAAATCTTAGACAACAATCTTGGCAAAAGTAACTGGTTTTATATTATTCCATATGAAACATCTGTGTAGGTTCCAAAGCCCATCCTCCAGGAGGATATTATAACTCTTTATTCCTAGAGATGCATTTTTTATTAACAACTGTTTTATCATACTTTTTATACTTCTTAAAGCTTCTCAAAATCTACTTTGCATGTTTATATGGAAACATAAAAATGACTTTTTCTGAGACAGGCCTGCTGTGTGTGTGTGTGTGTGTGTGTGTGTGTGTGTGTGTGTTGTGTGTTATGTGTATCACTAATTAATACAATGCATTCCTACTGGTATCTGGAATTTTAGCAAAGTGATCAAGCCATCCCTTTAGAGATAAAAAAAAAGAGGAAGTTAAAATTACCAGAAATGTTGATCTGAGGACACAGTTCCAGAGAACTTTCATAAATCCTTTCTTAATACCATATGCTTAATGTTGCTGTTCAGTTGTTACTTAATTATTTTTTTCCTGGTTGCTCATGATGGATGATCTCTTTTTTCATATATAACTTTTTTTATTAAGGTTTTTTGATATACACTTTTATGAAGGTTTCACATGAAAAACAATGTGGTTACTATTCAGCCATAAGAAAGAAACAAATCCTACCATTTGCAACAACATGTATGGAGCTGGAGGGTTTTATGCTCAGTGAAATAGGCAGAGAATGACAAGTACCAAATGATTTCCCTCATTTGGGGAGTATATCAACAAAACAAAACTGAAGGAACTAAACAGCAGCAGACTAACAAACTTCAGGAAGGGACTAGTGATTATTCCTTAATTTTTACATGAACATTAGATAACTTTATACTTTGAAGTAACTTCTTCTGATATGCAAGCAGTCACTGTCATAAAAGGTCATCCTGAATACCTGCTTGAAAAGAAAAAGGACTGAGATTCAAGATGGTGGCATGAGAGGTGAGACAGAGAACTCCCAAAACCACAGATAGTGAGAAAATATAGTTAATACAACTAACCCTAAAATAGCAAAAGGAAAGAAGTCTGTACCAGACTGCATACAGAACTCAAGAAAAAGCAGACTTCACAAAACATGATAACGTACCAAAGCCTTGATCAAGCAGAACCTGAGCCCTTCCCCCACCCGACCTCACTGGCAGGAGGAAGAGAAACGGAGCAGGGAGGGGGTGGAAACCTAGAACTGCTAAACACCCAGCCCTGGAGGTCTGCTTTGCGAGCAGAAACCTACACTGTGTGGTGCTCTGGCGGATGGGGAGCTGGGACAGGCAGAGTGCTTGAGAAACAGATTCTGCCCCTTTCTGGAGGATGGGATTCACACCTGGCTGCTCTGGGCTAAGGAAAGGTGGGTGATCTGACAGGCTTCCTAGCAGCAAGGGGTCTGCTGAAAGGACGGGGTTTGCATGGAGCTTGCTGCACTGGGGAATGGATAGGGGACCAAGGTTGTCTTGGTGCACTCTGCCCAGGACATTGAAGAGATTCAGGCTCTCAATACCCCTGGCTGGCTACTCAGCTCTGAGGCCACCCATGGTGCCACACAGCCTGCTGAACCTTCCTACTGACCTGCAGGCACCAGCTCGCAAAGTGGCAGTCTCTGCACTGGCTTCAGGCCAGTCAGAGGGAGGCCCCACCTACAGCAGCTAGAGATGCAGAACACAGAAGATTAAACCTGTGTGCTCGGCCCACTGGCTCTCATACAGGAGACAGGCACTGCAGGGGGGATTCATGAAACAGCTCTTTCCTTCCCCCAGGCACCAGCTCTGCTTCCCTATGACCCCCAACATCACTCTGGGGACTGAGCAGCTCCAGAGACTGGAGCTTCTGAGCACTAGAGAGCACCACGCAGAAATATGAAATGTCAAAAGAACATAGTTCAGACTAAAATCTCACAAACCCCAGAAAAAGGGCCAAATGAAACTGAACTCACCAATCTTCCTGAAAGAGAGTTCAAAATAAAATTCATAAACATGCTTATGGAGGTACAGTAAAGTATTCAAGAACTCAGGAATGAATTTAAGATGGAGATTCAATCATTAAGAAATTCCATATCTGAAATGAAACATACAATGGAGGGGTTTAAAAGCAGATTAGATGTAGTAGAAGAGATGGTAAATGGAATAGAAATTAGAGAAGAGGAATACAAAGAAGCTGAGGCACAGAGACAAAAAAGAATCCCTAAGAATGAAAGAATATTGAGAGAACTGTGTGACCAATCCAAATGGACCAATATTCGCATAAAAGGGGTACCAGAAGAAGAAGAGAGAAAAAAAGGGATAGAAAATGTCACTGAGGAGGTAATTGCTGAAAACATTCCCAATCTGGGGAAGGAAATATTCTCTCAAGCCATCGAGATGCACAGATCTCCCAACACAAGGGACCAAAGGAAGACAACATCAAGACACACAGGAAATAAAATGGCACAGGTCAAGGATAACGACAGACTTTTAAAAGCAGCTAGGGAGAAATAAGATCACATACACAGGAAAACCCATCAGGCTATCATGAGACGTCTCAACAGAAACCTTACATGCCAGAAGGGAGTGGCATGATATATTTAATGCAATGAAGCAGAAGGGGCTTGAACCAAGATTACATTATACAGCAAGATTATCATTTAAATTTGGAGGGATTAAACAATTCCCAGATAAACAGAAGCTAAGAGAATTTACCTCCCACAGACCACCTCTATGGTGTATTTTGGAAGGACTCCTGTAGATGGAAGTATTCCTAAGGCTAAATAGATGTCACCCAGGGGAAAGACAAAGAGTACAGAATATGATTCCTAACATACAAAGAATCGAGGAAGAAGAAAAAGGAGGGAAAAAAAGAATATTTAGGTTATGTTTGTCATAGCATATGAAGTGAGTTAAAATAGACTATTAAGTAGTAAGGGAATTACCCTTGAACCTTTAGTAACCACAAATCTAAAGCCTGCAATGGCAATAAGTACATACCTATCGATAATCACCCTAAATGTAAATGATCTGAATGTACCTATCAAAAGACGTAGAGTCACTGAATGGATAAAGAAACAAGACCCGTCTATATGCTGCCTACAAGAGACTCACTACAAACCCAAAGACATACACAGAATAAAACTGAAGGGATGGAAAAAGATATTTCATTCAACTAATACGAAGAAAAAAGCAGGAGTTGCAGTATTTGTATCAGACAAAATAGACTTCAAAACAAAGAAAGTAACAATAGAAAAAAAGGACATTACCTAATGATAAAGGGGTCAGGCCAACAATAGAATATACCTATTATAAATATCTATGCACCCAACACAGGATCACCTACATATGTGAAATAAATATTAACAGAATTAAAGCGGGAAATAGAATGCATTGCATTCATTCTGGGAGACTTCAACACTCCACTCACTCAAAAGGAGAGATCAACCAGACAGAAAATAAATAAAGACACAGAGGCACTGAACAACATATTAGAACAGATGGACCTAACGGACATCTAAGAACACTCCATCCAAAAGCAACAGGATACACATTCTTTTCAAGGCACATGGAACATTTTCAAGAAAAGATCACATACTAGGCCACAAAAAGAACCTCAGTAAATACAAAAAGATTGAAATTGTACTAACCAGCTTCTCAGATCACAAAGGTATGAAACTAGAAATAAATTACTCAAAGAAGATGAAAAAGCCCACAAACATATGGAGGCTTAATAACATGCTCCTAAATAATCAATGGATCAATAACCAAATAAAAACAGAGATCAAGCCATATATGAAAACAAATGACAACAATAATTCAACACGACAAAGTCTGCGGGATGCAGCAAAAACCGTGCTAAGAGGGAAATATATTGCAATAAAGGTCTACCTTGGGAAACAAGAACAAACCCAAATGAACAGTCTAAACTGGCAATTAATGAAATTAGAAAAGGAAGAACAAATGAGGCCCAAAGTCAACAGAAGGAGGGCCATAATAAAGATTAAAGCATAAATAAATAAAATTGGGAGGAATAAAACAATAAAAAGAATCAATGAAAGCAGGAGCTGTTTCTTCGAGAAAATAAAATAGATAAACCCTTATCCAGACTTATAAAGAAAAAAAGAGTCTGCACACATAAATAGAATCAGAAATGAGAAAGGAAAAATAACAACAGACAACACAGAAAGACAAAGAATTATGAGACAATACTATGAAAAATTATATGCTAACCAACTGGATAACCTAGAAGAAATGGACACCTTTCTAGAAAAATACAACCTTCCAAGGCTGACCCAGGAAGAAACAGAAACTATGTACACACCAATTACCAGCAAAGAAATTGAATTCATAAACAAAAAACTACCTCAGAACAAAACCCCTGGACGATATAGTGTCACTGCTGAATTTCATCAAACATTTAGTTAAGACCTAAAACCCATCCTTCTTAAAGTTTTCCAAAAAGTAGAAGATGAGGGAATACTCAAACTCATTCTATGAGGCCAACATCACTCTAATACCAAAACTCGGCAAAGAAATCACAAAAAAGAAAACTTAAGACCAATATCCCTGATGAACATAGATGCAAAAATACTCAACAAAATATTAGCAAACCGAATTCAAAAATACATCAAAAAGATCATCCATCATGATCAAGTGGGATTCATCCCAGTTATGGTACAACATTGGAAAATCCATCAACATCATCCACTACATCAACAAAAAGAAGGACAAAAACCACATGATCATCTCCATAGATGCTGAAAAAGAATTCGACAAAATTCAACATCCATTCATGATAAAAACTCTCAACAAAATGGTTATAGAGGGCAAGTACCTCAACATAATAAACACCATATATGAAAAATCCACAGCCAACATTATACTTAACAGCGAGAAGCTGAAAGCTTTTCCTGTAAGATCAGGAACAAGGCAAGGATGCCCACTCTCCCCACTTCTATTCAATATAGTTCTGGAGGTCCTAGCAACAGCAATCAGACAACACAAAGAAATAAAAGGCATCCAGATTCGTAAGGAAGAAGTGAAACTGTCCCTGTTTGCAGATGACATGATATTGTACATAAAAAACCCTAAAGAATCAACTCCAAAACTACTAGATCTAATATCTGAATTCAGTAAAGTTGCAGGATACAAAATTAATAACACAGAAATCTGTTGCATTACTATACACTAATGATGAACTAAGAGAAAGAGAAATCAGGAAAACAATTCCATTCACAATTGCATCAAAAATAATAAAATACCTAGGAATAAACCTAACCAAGGACATGAAAGATCTATACCCTGAAAACTACAAGACACTTATGAGAGAAATTAAGGAAGATACCAATAAGTGGAAAAACACCCAGTGGTCATGGATATGAAGAATTAATATTGTCAAAATAGCCATCCTGTCTAAAGTAATTTACAGATTCAATGCAATTCCTATCAAAATACCAACAGCATTCTTCAATGAACTAGAGCAAATAGTTCTAAAATTCATATAGAACCACAGAGACACCAAATAGCCAAAGCAATCCTGAGAAGGAAAAATAGGACAGGGGAAATTACGCTCCTTGATTACCAGCTCTATTATAAAGCCACAGTAATCAAGAGAATTTGGTACTGGCACAAGAACAGACCCATAGAACAATGGAATAGACTAGAGAGCCCAGATATAAACCCAAGTAAGTATGGTCAATTAATATATGATAAAGGAGTGATGGATAAACAAGGGTGAAATGACAGCCTCTTCAACAGCTGGTGTTGGAAAACTAGAAAGCTACATGTCAGAGAATGAAACTGGATTACTGTTGAACCCCATACACAAAAGTACACTCAGAATGGATTAAACACCTGAATGTAAATCATGCAACCATAAAACTCTTAGAAAAAAATCATAGGCAAAAATCTCCTGGACATAAACGTGAGCAACTTCTTCATAAACATATCTCCCCAGGCAAGGGAAACAAAGGCAAATTGAACAAGTGGGACTATATCAAACTAAAAAGCTTCTGTACAGCAAAGGACACCATTGGTAGAACAAAAAGATATCCTACAGTATGGGAGAATATATTCATAAATGACATATCCGATAAGTGGTTGATATCAAAAATATATAAAGAGCTAATGCCCCCAAACAAACAAAAAGCAAATAGGCCAATTAAAAAATGGTCAGAGTATCTAAAGAGTCACTTCTCCAAAGAAGAAATTCAGGTGGCCAACAGGCACATGAAAAGATGCTCCACATCCCTAACATCAGAGAAATGCAAATTAAAACCACAGTGAGATATCACCTCACACTAGCAGGGATGGCCACCATCCAAAAGACAAACAACAACAAATGTTGGCAAGGATGTAGAGAAAGGGGAACCCTCCTACACTGCTGGTGGGAATGTAAATTATTTCAACCACTGTGGAAAGCAGTACGGAGGTTCCTCAAAAAACTGAAAATAGAAATACCGTTTGACCCAGGAATTGCACTCCTAGGAATTTACCCTAAGACTGCAGCAGCCCAGTTTGAAAAAGACATATGTACCCCTATGTGTATTGCAGCACTATTTACAATAGCCAAGAAATGGAAGGAACCCAAGTGTCCATCAGTAGATGAATGGATAAAGAAGAGGTGGTACATATACACAATGGAATAATATTCAGCCATAAGAAGAAAACAAATCCTGCCATTTGCAGTGGCATGGGTGGAGCTGGAAGGTATTGTGCTCAATGAGGTGGGCCAGGCAGAGTGAGACAGGTGTCAGATGATTTTACTCATCTGTGGAGTATAAGAACAAAGAGAAAACTGAAGGAACAAAACAGCAGCCGACTCTCAGAACTCAAAAATAGACTAACAGTTACCAAAGGGAAAGGGTGTGGGGTAGATGGGTGGGGAGGGAGGGATAAGGGGGAAAAAGGGTTATTACAATTAACATTTGTAATGTAGTGGTGGGAGGATACATGGAAGGCAGTATAACACAGAGAAGACAAGTAGTGATTCTATAGCATCTTACTATGCTGATGGTCACTAAGTAATGGGGTAAGTGATGGGGACTTGATACTAGGGGGAGTCTAGTAACCATAACATTGCTCAAGTAATTGTACATAAATAATACCAAAATAAAGAAATAAAAAATGAAACATTAAATAAATAAATAATTTAATAAAGAAAGAAAGAAAAACAAAACAAAGACAAAAACAAAAGAACTGTCAGCAGCCTGTTCTTCTATAAATTTGCCTTTATTTTTAATTCAGTTACTAGGCTGCAATGAACTCAACTGCTATTTTATTGTCATTTGACAGCATGCTTGAAACTCACTAAAGCAGAGATTAGAGATGCTCTAAACTTCAAATGTTCAAATTCATTTTTTTCTATGAATGGTGAAATATATTTGACACAAGTACCAGACACTGACATAGTCCCCTACAAATTTTGCTTGATTGTGTATAGAACTTTTAAATAATTACTCTTATAGTATTTTATCTAGATTCACATCTGCTTGTTTCATTAGTGGATTTTAATAATCAGTATGGGAATCTCTAGATAATCCTATCCTTGGTGCCATTTCCCAGGCAGAATATAATATTTGGCAGGTTTTCTTTATCTACCAATCTGACACTTGGAAGGTAATATGCTATTTTCATCATGAATGAATCAAGAAATGTATTCAAAATCCATGATGCTAATTACTGAAATTGGTGTGTTTCTATCTTGATAAATTTTATATTGATAGAAGAAAGAAGGAAGTGAAGGAAGGAGAGAAAAGTCAAGGGAAAAAGATGAATTATCACTTTTGTGGCAGATAGCCTAGTTAAAATAATTTCTGATATAATATCTATTTGATAAATTTATTTTTTCTATTTAAATATAATATTCTAACTTTTTATTTTAATTCTGCATTGTCTTAAGGAATGTATGTATGATGTGCCCAAGTAAAATTGCCATATTTTTTCTTCATATTCCATGTCCACTAGAAGATTATAATAGTACAGACACATTTACAAGATATTAGGATCTTATCAAATATAAATACAATGAGCATAAGGAGGCCAATTAGACAATGTAATAAAACTGGCATGTAGCGTTTGAGTTTTTAATTAAGATTCTTTGTTCTTTATTTTTATTTTTTTCATGATATAACATCTCATGACTTAGAGATTTGTGTTGACACTGGTTTGTACTTCCTTCACCAAAATATTTGGGGTGGGTTGATGTGGTCCTAGCTCTGTCATTAAGTAGCTATGTGACCTTATACAAATCATTTTAAAACTAAAGAACTTACATAATTGCTGAGATCCCTCCCATATCTAGACATATAGTTTTCCCTTCCATTCTCTTGTATTTGCTTTTTTGTAATTTGTTGTATGTCTGCGTTTGTGTGTGTGTGTGTGTGTGTGTGTGTGTGTGTGTGTGTGTGTGTGTCTTTGGGTGGGGGGGATACTTGTCCACTCTCTTAATTTATTCCTTGTTATTTTTTGCCCACCTAATAATTCACAATAGGTATACCTTAATCCTTCTATAATACTATTTCCTCGAATATGTTCTTTGGGACATCAATTCTACAAGACATTCTTAGAGAAGTGATTTTGTGGTCCAATGAGTTTAGGAAATTTCACATGCTTTATAAATTATTGGTGATTTATATGTACAGTAGCCTGTTAAAGATTATGAGAAGCCCTTCAGCAAAGTACCTGCTTTGTTTAGCCTAGGATTCCCTTAATTTGTTTGAGTACTGAATGTTTTATTGGTACTTTCATGGGTGTTTCAAGAGTATGTTTCTATGAGTACTTATGTCTAAGGATATGATATGAGTGTGTATATGTATCTAATATGTATTAGCGTATCAAATATCTAGGGGTTTATGTTATCCACTTTGAGAAATCTTCTTGTAAGATGTTAGGGAAATCATTCAAATTGGATCCTATCACTTATTCATATATTTTTATATTTACTCTCTCTGTGGCTAAACCTAGAAGGGCTCTGTGTAAAAGAAGACACAGAGACTGACTGGAACAACAGTCAGGGTACTTTGAGTTTATACAGAGAGAGTTATAAGATCCATGCGCTACATTCCCTGAGATTGTGATAACGAAGCCAAATCTGTTTTACAATTGGAGCCTATAGGAATTAGATATGAAATAAAGATTTAAATATATGTTAAATTCATTCCAGGAAATGGCCTGGCTTAAAAGACAATTTGTGATTGAAGATGGCAGCAAAGAGTGTATTGTAAAACTTAGAAATGTAGCCAGTGTCAAATAACTTTCAATTTAATTGTAACAATTTTTCCATGAGTTAGATAAAGAGTATGGTGACAGAACCTTTTATGGTAGAAGATCAATGTCAAGTGATATGATGATATAGATGGTGAAGGATTTTTAAAACTGTTTATGTAATATGAGTATAGATTTTAAAAAGATATATCATGTGAAGGACTCATTCACAGTTATTCCATTTGTCAAAAAGATAGAATTCTACAGTGTAGCCCTGACAATTTTCTAAGCATCACATAAAATTTAGGCTTAAATCCCAGGTCTGTAGAATTCCCTTTGCTTTGATTCTTTTCTTTTCAAATAGCTTTCATTTTGGGATTTTCAGATACCATAATTCTAGGAAGGGATTTGTTAGGACAGTGCCTGTTAGTAATTGTGTCACTGGAGTATCCTATCAGTATTTGTAAATTAACAAATTGATATTATGGTTGATTAATTAGTCTCTTGGGAGTCTGGTAAGCATAATTCTCCAAAGTCTGATAATCCTTTGGTGAACAACTCAAATAGAGTTCAGTAAATTGTAAATTGTAAATCTGATGATTAAATCTGTGCTTAAAATAGTCTGTTAGTCTTTTTCGTCTGAATGACAACATTTTTCTAATAAAGTTACATAAGTCATCTTAGTAACCTTTGTTATTTTAATGTGAATTAATTTAAAGCAATTTAATCTCCCTGTTTTAAGATATTATTAAAGATTATGTATCTATCTATCTATCTATATATAAAGTATAAGTATTCAGTCCCGTTTCCCTCAAAAAAAGCATGAATTTATACTATATTTCCAAAACAGAATAGTAGAGAAAGCACTCTGCTCTCCCAATCAACAATGAGGCTAATTTCCCAACAAATGCATATTTTAAAATGAGCACCGGAAGTGTGCTAGCAAGTGTTGTTAATCTTAAACCCTTCACACACAAAAATAACATTTCTATAACGAAAGGAGCTTCTGTTTTAATTATTTGCTGTTGGGAGATACCATTTTGCCTACTGAAAATAACATCAGCAACAAAAACTTTTATAGTTTTCCCTGTGGCTTGATAAAAAGTCCAGTTTATCTGAATTGATAAGAATAATTGATTACCTCTGTGAAGTATCTCATTTACTTGTGAGAGCAGTAAAACCAGTATAGAAACTGATTATTTGGCTATGTTTAATTGTTCTCCTTTAAGAATTAAGAAAAATCGTTTTTCCTGCCTAGGTGGCTTGCTGGCAGGGGGGGTGTTCACCTCCTCACATTATTTTTATTCACAGTATGAAACACTGTGGTTTTCACAATTTCATTATCTTTCCTTGGAATCATCAGTTTACTTAAAGGAAAGACTCCCATATTCTCTCCAAGGTGCCCCATTAGGCCGAGTATATTATTTGTCTCCTCTCAAGTGATTTCAGGAAATCTTCAAGTATTTCATCTTCTTCATGTACATTAAAAAAAAAGGGTCAGGTCTGGCAGGAAGAAAGATGGCATCTTTGAATTCCACTGACATGTACATGCAAGTTTTGAAAATAAATGTTCTTTTTATTGTTTGTCTTTTGTTATCTCAAACACAGGTATTCTCTTGTCTTTGAAGTTTTCAATAGGAGCCACTTTCAGTTAAAATTTTTATAAAGACATTTAAAAATGAAACGTAACTTTCCTTTAACCTTTTCTTTATCATATGTACATTTTACTTTGTATCCAAGCTCTGAGGATTTCATTTCTAAAAATAATGTAACTGAGTAAATTAGAACTATCATAGGTATCTCCACAAAACTTTGAATTTAAAAGAGTGAATTATGGGTAGATTAAAGATGGTGGCATGAGAAGTGAGAAGGAGGCCTCCTCCCAAAACCACATATAATATGAAAATATAGTTAATACAACTAATCCTTAAAGAGCAACAGGAAAGAAGGCTGCAGCAGACTGCACACACCTGGAGAAAATAGCAGATTTCATGAAACAGGGTAATGTACCAAAGCCATGATCCAGCGGGACCCAAGTGCTTACCCCAACCCAGCTTAGTGGCAGGAGGAAGAGAAATGGAGTGGGGAAGAGGTGGAAGGCTAACACTGCTGAACACCCAGCCCCAGAGATCTCCTCTAGGAGCACAAACCTATATTGCAGGATGCTCTGGAGATTGAAAAGCTAAGACAGGTAGAATACATGGATAACTGAGATTCCAGCCACTTGTGGAAAGCAGGGATCCATACCCAGCTGCTCTGGGACAAAACAAAGGTGCACAGTCTGACAGACTTCCAAACAGCAGGAGGGCTGCTAAAGGGGCAAGGATTGCACAGAGCTTGCTGCTAAGGAGAAAGCACAGTTGGACAAAATAATGAGGGCACACTCTGCTTAGCAGGTTGGGAACTTTCAGGAGCTTCAGGCACTCCATCCCCCTGACTGGCTCTGCAGGTCCAAGGTCCTCCACCGTGATACACCATCTGCTGCGCCATCATCCTGGCCAGCCAGCACTGGCTCACAAACTGGCAGACCCTGCCCTGGCATCAGGACAGCAAGAGGGTGGCCCCGCCTATGGCAGCTAAAAACTAAAAGCATAGAGGCTTACACCTGTGTTCTCGGCCCACTGGTTCTGGCAGTGGAGATAGGCACAGCAGCTGGGAAGCAGGAAACAGGTCTTTCCTCTCAACAAGCACCAGCACTGTTCCCCTGTGACTCCCAACTTCACTCCAGGGGCTGAGCAGCCTCAGAGAGTAGAGCTTCTGACCACTAAAGGGTGCCACATATAAACATGAAATGACAAAGGAGCCTGGTTCAAACCAAAATACTACAAACAAGAGAATAAGGACCAGGTGAAACTAAACTCATCAATCTTCCTGAAAGAGATTTCAAACTAAACATCATAAACCTCTCAAGGAAGTACAGGAAAATATTCAATAACTAAGGGATGCATTCAGGACAGAGATTCAGTCATTAAGGAATTCAATATCTGAAATGAAACATACAATGGAGGGGTTTAAAAGCAGATTAGATGTAGTAGAGGAGAAGGTAAATGGAATAGAAATTAGTGAAGAGTAATACAATGAAACTGAGCACAGAGGAAAAAGGATCTCTAAGAATGAAAAAATATTGAGAGAACTGTGTGACCAATCCAAATGGAACAATATTCACATTATAGAGATATCAGAAAAAGAAGAGGGAGAAAAAGGGATAGACAGAGTCTCTGATGAGGTAATTGCTGAAAATTTCCCCAGTCTTGGATAGGAGATAGTCTCTCAGGCCATGGAGGTGCACAAATCTTCCAACACAAGGGACCCAAGGAAGACAACACCAACATATGATAATTAAAATGGCAAAGATCAAGGATAAGGACAGATTTTACAAGCAGCCAGAGAGAGAAAAAAGATCATATACAAAGAAAATCCATCAGGCTATCATCATACTTCTCAACAGAAACCTTACAGGCTAGAAGGGAGTGACTTGATATATTTAATGCAATGAAGCAGAAGGGCCTCAAAACAAGAATACATATCCAGCAATATTATCATTTAAATTTGAAGAATGGATAAAATAATTTCCAGATAAGCAAAAGCTGAGAGAATTTACCTTCCACAAATCATTTCTACAGCATATTATGAAGAAAATGCTATAGGTGGAAGTGTTCCTAAGGCTAAATAGCTGTCACCAGAGGAAATAAAACCACAGTGAAGAAAGTAGAACAATTAATTACAAAGCAGACACAAAGTCAAATCAACTACATCAAAAAGTCAGTCAAAGGATAGACAAAGAGTATACAATATGATACCAAATATAAAAGAAGGGAGGAGGAAGAAAAAGGAGAAAAAAAAACCTTTAGGTTGTGTTTGTAATAGCATGCTAACTGAGCTAAATTAGACTGTGAGATAGTAAGGGTATTACCCCTGAACCTTTGGTAACCACGAATCTAAAGCCTGCAATAGCAACAAGTACATTCCTATTGACAGTCACCCTAAGTGTAAATAGTCTGAATGCACCAATCAAAGGACATAGCGTCACTGAATGGATAAAAAAAAGACCCATCTATATTGTGCCTACAAGAGACTCACTTCAAATGCAAAGACCTAAACATTCTAAAAGTGAAGGGATGGAAAAGATATTTCATGCAACTAATAGGGAGAAAAAGGCAGGAGTTGCAGTACTTGAATCAGACAAAATAGACTTCAAAGGAAAGAAAGTAATAAGAGAAAAAGAAAGACATGACATAATGGTAAAGGTGTCAGTCCAACAAGAGGATATAACTGTTATAAATATCTATTCACCCAACACAGGAGGACCTAAATATGTGAAACAAACACTAACAGAATTAAAGGGGGAAATAAAAAAATGCAGTGCATTCATTTAAGGAGACTTCAGCAAACCACTCACTCCAAAGGACAGATCAACCAGCCAGAAAATAAGTAAGGAGACAGAGGTACTGAACAACATATTAAAACTGCTGGAACTAACAGACATTTGCAGAACACTCGACCCAAAAGCAGCAGGTTACACATTCTTCTCAGGTGCACATGGAACATTTTGAAGAATCGATCATGTATTAGGCCACAAAAATTGCCTCAGTAAATTAAATAAAGATTTAAATTGTACCAACCAGCTTCTCAGACGAAAAAACGTATGAAACTAAAAAAAAATTACCCCCAAAAATGAAAAAGCCCACAAACACAATGAGGCTTAACAACATGCTTCTATATAATCAATGCATCAATGACCAAATAAAAACAGAGATCAAGCAATATATTCAATTCCACATTAATTCAATACCACAAAATCTGTGGGATGCAGTGAAGGCTGTCCTAATAGGGAAGCATATTGCAATACAAGCCTACCTCAGGAAAGAAGAACAATCCCATATGAACAGTATAAATTCACAACTAATGAAACTAGAAAAAGATGAATAAATGAGACCCAAAGTCAGAAGGAGGAGGGCCTTAATAAAGGTTAGAGCAGAAATAAATAAAATCATGAAGAATAAAAAACAGAAAGAATCAATGAAAGGAGGAGCTGGTTCTTTGAGAAAATAATCAAAACAGACATAGCCCTAGCCAGACTTATCAAGAAAAAAAGAGAGTATACACATATAAACAAAATCAGAAATGAGGAAGGAAAATCACTATGGAAACCACAGAAATACAAAGAATTATTAGAGGATACTATGAAGAATTATATCTTAACAAAGTGGATAACCTAGAAGAAATGGAAAACTTTCTAGGAAAATACAACCTTCCATGGTTGACCCAGGAGGAAACAGAAAATCTGACCAGACAAATTACCAGCAATGAAAGTTAATTGGAAACCAAAATACTACCTAAGAACGAAACTCCTAGACTTGATAGCTTCACTGCTGAATTTTATCAAACATTTAGTGAAGACCTAGTACCCATCGTCCCTAAAGTTTTCCAAAAAGTAGTGGAGGAGGGAATACTTCCAAACTCATTCTATAGGGCTAGAATCACTGTAATACTAAAACCAGAAAAAGACACCACACAAAAAAAATTACACACCTATATCCCTGATGAACATAGATGCAAAAATCCTCACCAGAATATTAGCAAACAGAATTCAAATATACTTCAAAAAGATCATCAATCATGATCAAGTAGGATTAATTCCAGGGATGAAAGGATGGTACAATATTAGAAAATCCATTAACATCATCCACCACATTAACAAAAGGAAGGACAAAAACCACATGATCATCTTCACAGATGCTGGAAAAGCATTCAACAAAATTCAACATCAATTCATGATAAGAACTCTCAACAAAATGGGTATATAGAGTAAGTACCTCAACATGATATAGGGAATATATGACAAACCCACAGCCAACATTATAATTAACAACGAGAAGCTAAAAGCTTTTCCTTTAAGATTGGGGAGACTACAAGGATGCACACTCTTCCCACTTTTATTCAACATAGTTATGGAAGTACTAGGCATGGCAATCATGCAACACAAAGAAATAAAAGGCATCCAGATTGGTAAGGTAGAAGATAAATTGTCACTGTTTGCAGATGACATGATATTGTACATAAAACACCCTAAAGAATCTACTCCAAAACTATTCTAATACCTGAATTCAGCAAAGTTGCTGGATACAAAATTAATACACAGAAATGTGTTGTATTCTATGCACTACTTATGAACTAACCGAAAGAGTAATGAGGAAAACAATTTCATTCACAGTTGCATAAAAAAGAATAAAATACCTAAGAATAAACCTAATCAAGGAAGTGAAAGACCTATTCCCTGAAAACTATAAGACACTCATGAAAGACATTAAAGATACCAATAAATGGAAACACATCCCGTGCTCATGAATATGAAGAATTAATATTGTCAAAATGGCCATCCTGCCTAAAGCAATCTACAGATTCAATGCAATCCCTATCAAAATACCAACAGCATTCTTCAATTAACTAGAGCAAATAGTTCTAAAATTCATATGGAACCACAAAAGACCCTGAATAGCCAAGGCAATCCTCAGTAGGAAGAATGAAGCTGGGGAGATTATGTTCCCCAACTTCAAGCTCTACTACAAAGCCACAATCATCAAGACAATTTGGTATTGGCACAAGAACAGACCTATAGATCAATGGAACAGACAAGAGAGCCCAGATATAAACCCAAGTATATATGGTCAATTAATATACTATAAAAGAGCCATGGATATACATTAGAGAAATGACAGCCTCTTCAACAACTGGTGTTTGCAAAACTGGACTGCTACATGTAAGAGAATGAAACTGGATTATTATCTAACCCCATACACAAAGTGAACTCAAAGTGGATGAAAAACCTTAATGTAAGTCATGAAACCGTAAAACTCTTAGAAGAAAACATATGCAAAACTCTCTTAAATATAAACATGAGCAACTTTTTCCTGAACACATCTCCTTGGGCAAGGGAAACAAAAACAAAAATGAACACATGAGACTACATCAAGCTAAAAAGCTTCTGTATGGCAAAGGCCACCATCAGCAGAACAAAAAGGCATCCTACAGTATGGGAGAATGTATTTGTAAATAACATACCTGACAATGGATTAACATTCAAAATATATAAAGAACTCAACACAAAAAGCAAATATCCTGATTATAAAATTTGCAGAGGATATGAAAAGACAATTCTCCAAAGAAGAAATTCAGATGGCCAACAGGCACATGAAAAGATTCTCCACATTGCTCATTATCAGGGAAATGCAAATTAAAACCACAATGAGATATCACCTCACACCAGTTAGTTTTGCCAACATCAAAAAGACTAAGAACAACAAATGCCGGCAAGGATGTGGAGAAAAAGGAACCCTCCTACACTGCTGGTGGGGATGTAAAATAGTTCAACCATTATGGAAAGCAATATGGAGGTTCCTCAAAAAACTAAAAATAGAAATACCATTTGACTTGAGAATTCCACTCCTAGGAATTTTCCCAAAGAAAAGTTTCTCCGATTCAAAAAGACTTATGCACCCCTATGTTTATTGTAGTACTATTTACAATAGCCAAAATATGGAAGCAACCTAACTGTCCAGCAGTAGATGAATGGATAAAGAAGATGTTGGACATATACACAATAGAATACTATTCAGCCATAAGAAAGAAAGAAATCCTACCATTTGCAACAACATGAATGGAGCTAGAGAGTTTTATGCTCCGTGAAATATGTCTGGCAGAGAAAGACAAATACCAAATGATTTCCCTTATTTTTGGAGTATAACAATGAAGGAAAACTGCAGGAACAAAACAGCAGCATACTCACAGACTCCAAGAAGGGACTAGTGGTTACCAAAGGGGAGGGATGTGGGAAGGAGGGTGCAGAGGGAGGGAGGGGGTTGAGGGGGATTGAGGGGTATTATGACTGGTGCACATGGTGTGTGGAGGGTCACAGGGAAGACGGTTTATCACAGAGAAGACAAGTAGGGACTCTGTGGCATCTTACTATGCTGATGGACACTGACTGCAAGGGGGTGACTCAATAATAAGGGTGAACGTAGTAACCACTTTCTTTTTCTTGTGAAACCTTCATAAGAGCATATGTCAATGATACCTTAATAAAAAGAAAGAGAGCATTATGGTTGTAATTATTTGCACAAAATGCCATTGGGAATTATAGCAGGTACTTAATGTATGCAAAAAGGTGTTTGTTCCTAAACTACAGATAATTGAGGCAAAGTGCTTTTAACATGTGAATTATGTAAATAATATCTCAGTGCTCATCCCATTCTATTGAGCCTGAGCTTTATTTTAGGAGTTCCAGTTAATGCTGTCCATCCTATTTCCATTGGATGTTACTCATGTAAATTTACCTGGAGAATCATTTTGAAAAAACTAAAGCTCAATCATCTGTATTTTACAACTTTTCCCCCTTCAGTTGTAAAGGTAATCAATTCATTTTTTGTAGTTTGTATTGAATGTAGCACTTTATTTCTTTTCAAGTATCATTATATAAAGTTAAAAGGGATTGAAAGTTGATTTAAGTCATAATACACCAAATATTTAACTTTCTTAGAGCTTTTTTGTTGGAACTTTAAGAAGAAACATTAATTTAAGATTAATAATATTGGTGTTTTGTCTTGGTCAGAGATCAAGTGGTATTAGCGTATGAAAACCAAAATTTTTAAAATAGCTATTTTTAGTCCAAAATTGGATATTAATAAGCACTGATATACTATGTAAAGTTTATGCCTTATATATACCTCTTATATTCTTATAAATATGAATTATTTCAGATTTAGTGATTACAATTATTTTATTTATTGTGTGTGGATTTCAGTGTGAGTTGAGTATCCTATAGTTCTTCTGAATGCTATGCACTGAATGTTCACGTCCACTCAAAATTCATATGTTGAAACCTAATCCCCACTGGGATGGTACTTGAAAGTAGGATCTTTGAAAGGTAGTTAGGTTTAGGTGAGGTCCTGAGAGTAAAGCCCCTATGAGGGCTTGACACCCTTAGAAGAGGATGCGATCAGAGATCTTTCTCTTTCAAAAGGATTTAGAAATAAGATGCCTGGCTGATCCAGGGAGAGAGCCTTCACCAGACACAGAATCTGCTGGCACCTTCATCTTAGACTTCCCAG
This sequence comes from Smutsia gigantea, assembly GCA_032199065.1. Classification (NCBI taxonomy): domain Eukaryota; kingdom Metazoa; phylum Chordata; class Mammalia; order Pholidota; family Manidae; genus Smutsia; species Smutsia gigantea. The sequence continues at coordinate 153,993 of JAVSCE010010610.1, read as the reverse complement.
CCTCCAGAACCATGGGAAATAAATATTTATTGTTTAAGATACTCAGTCTATGGTATTTTATTATAGCAGCCCAAACTAAGACATTCTCCTTTCTTCATTCTAAAAATACATTTATTTCCTAGTGTATCCACCTGGAATGCCATGGTGCAAATCCCCCCCAAAATAATACTCTGTCTCCATTTGTACAGGTGTTAGGCTTACTTTATAATGATATGTCTGAGGTGCGGGACTGTAAACTTGTCACTACAGGGCCTGACTGAATCTGGATTTCTCCAGTGTTATTCTTCAATTCAGAGATGCCCTTGCACCTTTCAGGATGCTGCAGTGTAACTCCTAGAAATAACCCCCACCCCATGTCAAATAAATCAGTCATTCAGTGATTGGTTTCGACTGTTGGATTTGGCTCTTAAAAATAAATAAATAAATAAAGCAGCCCAAAGGCATTTATCAATTTTTATTATGTGTGTGTCTCTGAAGAATTCATGCCATTTAATTACCATTATGTAATTAATCCTAATGGTAGAGTAAGTTCAATATATGAAATATTTGCCAGTAGTGAACATGGGCAAGAAAACATCCTGCCAAGGTCTGGTCATTGAGTTTCTCAGTTGAAATTTTGTTTCCCAGATCCAGTGCAACTGGTCTAACACTGGTGAACCTCTATTTACAGAACCAGGCCACTAAAAAGTTATCAGTACACTCTCTTCTTCACTTATTATACATTGAAACTAATAGCAAAGAGAAGTACATCATTTTTGATTTGTTGTGCTTCAGATTCTGGGACTATAAATCCAGGTAGGTTAAAAGAGATGGTAAATATGAATAGTGAACAATAATACCAGTATAGTAATTATAATATACATAAAAGAACATACAATAATTATATAATATAATAAATATGTAATTACAATAATAATCAGTTTATCAACAGTCTGTGTTTTTAAGGACTTAAAAGGTAGTCTACAGTTTCTAATATTTGTAAACAGAAGCCGTCAAGGTAGCCAGTAGTCTCAGAGACTCATCATGGCCAAGGTGTCAGTAAAGTCTTACTTCAGCAGAGCACAGGAATAAGAGCCACAAAGTTACATAATTCTAAGAGTCGTGAAATGATACTTGGTACAAGAAAGAAGGACTCAGAAAGGAGGACTCAAGAGAATCAAGAGCTGGAAGGTGGTAGAAGTCAAGATGTGGCAGTTTTGATGCAAAAGCAGGTGTGGTGGTATTTTTTCAGTGCATTTTGTCAGGACATTCTTCTGAATGTTGCTCTGTTATATCATCTTACTCACTCAGGCCGTCCCACCAGTTTTCATTATTCTCCCACACTGTCATACGGCACTATCATCCCTCATACTTTTGTTACTCTGGATACCCATTCTTGCAGATTGTTATCTGCCTAATTGTGCTTTTATAAAATTACTCATCCATGTTAAATAATATAATATAGATCCTTCTTATATACATCTTTTCAGGATAAAGACTTGCCAAATTTGAACTCATAGGTAAAAATATGGAAAATACTTCAGCTGATTGTAGAACAAAGGAGTTATGACTTCAGGTGATTCTTACAGTGACTAATTCAGAGATAAGATTTTAAGCAGGAGGATTTTGAGCACTGACTCTTGTAAATAGAACAGCAGCATTGATTTGAAATATTTACTGGGCATTACCCATGGGCTAAACACAATTCTAGGTTTTGGCAATATGGCAGTGAATTATACATACTGAATTTGTGCTTATATGGGGCTTACATTCCAGTGTGGGGTGACAGTGAAGTAATCAGTAACTAGTTAATTTCAATCACTCATGTATGCTTCAAAGTAAAATAAAATTAGAGCAATGATATTGACTTGGGGTAAGAGTCATTGTGTGTGTGTGTGTGTGTGGCAGGGGGTGAGGGGGGTGGGGGTGGAGGGGGGGTCTTTTTAATACCCATTGGCCACGGAAGGCCTTTCTGAGAAACTGGTATTTGAGGGAATACTTGAAGTGAGAGCACAGCCATACATATTCAGATACTCTTTTGTTTTGAAGATTAAGTACAAATGCCCTAAGGTGGGAGCTTTCTTGCAGGTTTAAGAAAAAGTAAGAAGGCCAATGTGAGTGAAATAGAATGAGCACAGAAACTGGAGGTTTAAAAGGTTTAGAAGCCTTGTAAGCTATGTTAAAGACTTTGGGTTTTATGCTAAATGTAGTGGGAAGTCATTGGAGATTATAAGGAGAGAATTGTAATTTTGTAAAGGGAGAATATTGACTAAAGATTTAGAGCAAAACTTACTGTTTATTAAAACTATGTGGAAGAAACAGTAACACAGATGGAAGTTGGAAGCCCACTGCACCTCATTTCCTGGGTGGCCTTTATGGAAGATGTTACAAGTTGAAATACTCCATAAAGTTTTCATTTAAAATTGAGCTAAAGCTCAGTCATCTTGGCTATTTATAAAAATACCGATGATGTACATTTGAAAGTGGGAAAGTAAATCCCATGAGTCTATCAGTTTGTTAAGACTTTTCTTCACTGACAATCAACTGTAACCGAGAACTCAGACTGTAAGGAGCACTGTTTTCTTCTTTGCTGTGAGGATATAATTTGTGTTTTACAATGACCGCTCCAAGTGCTGTGTGAAGATTGTAGTAGTGGATCTAGAAGGGAAGCAGACAGACCTGTTAAGCAATTGCAGCCATCCAGTGGAAAGAAGATAGTGGCTTAACCAAGGGGAATATTAGCAGAGATGGAAAGTATATCATTTTAGGTGAAGGTCTTAAGACCTTCTATTTGCTGGTAGATTTAATATAGGGTAAAGAAGGAAGAGATAAAACTTGAAAGAATGATGAATCCATGTTGAGTTATGGGTCAAATAAGAAGGAAAATTTTGCCTAGTGAGAAAAAGGCATCTTTGCATAAACTGTTTATAGCTGTAGGGAGAGAATAACCCTGGCATCTTTTCTAATTGCAACCCACATAGGAGGTAAGATTGGCTTGTAGCTTTGGTTAGAAAAAAGAATTAAGAAATAATGGAGCAATGAAGTAGAAAGAGGTTCAAAAGCTCAGTCATCTTGTGTCCCTTGTCCTAACCAAAAATATAAGAACATCCAAGAGCATAAAAAATATCTGAGACTGGCCCACCATCCCGTGTCCTGAGCACCTTCCTTGTCTTTTTTCATAAAGACATGCACACTGTATGTAGGACTTTGTGACTACTCATAGAAAGAGCTGACCTTGATGCTCATTTTGCCTTCGAGTGAAATTTCATGTGTTTAAGAAACAGGACTGGATCCTAGGAAGAGGGAGTCTTTCATCAGTTAAAGGAAAAGAAAAGGGCTCTGAAATGTGCCAGATTCTGTTCCTGATGAAGGATTTCCCTGCCCACAGTAAACCCAAATTAAACTTTGGCAATACCATTTAAATTATTATATCAAGCAGACAGAGCCTTTGTTTGATCAATTTAGTTTATTTAATATCATCTAGGGATAAAGTGAATACATGCTTCTTGATAAAGATTATGGTGACAGATAAAAATAAATGCAATTACATCATCTCATCATTCAGTGTACATTTTAAAATGTCCTAGCAAAGAAATGAGGTATAAAACCTAAATATTAATTTCCCACTTAAACCAAGAGACATGAATCAAGGAAAACAGAGTAGTTTCTTTACAATCTTACCACTTTTAAAATTTAATTTTTACCTGCTCTTCTCTGTATTTACATTAGTTACACTATAACTCTTTTCAGTAAAAGCAGCATCACAGCTTGAAGGGCAATATATATTTTTTAATATAATTTATTTTATTATCATTAATCTACAACTACATGTGCAATATTATGGTTATTAAACTACCCCTTCATCAGGTCCCCCCCACCAACTCCATTACAGTGACTGTCCATCAGCATAGTGAGATGCTATAGAATCAGTACTTGTCTTGAAGGGCAATATTTGACTAGAAATGAAAATGTTAAGTAGACTTATGGATAGAAACAATCTGTATTTGAAATGTTTCTGATTTTCCATGATGTCTTCAAAATTTCTCTCATTCTTGGTTCCTTCACCTAAGCTAAAATATAACTTAAATGTATTCCTTTAAATCTGATACATAGTTAATGTTGACAGAAGAAATATGTGGTGTGTGCATGCCACATAACCTCAGCATTGCTCTGATACTCTGAAGCCATTACATCTCTCCTGGAAGTTGCAGGCTCTTCCTAACTAATCAGTCACCTGCTTTCAGATTTATCCTCTTTTATCCACATAGCAGCCAGAATGATCTTTTTTAAATGCTAAACTGAACTCTAACTTCCCGTCTTGAAACTGTCCCCTGGGACTTTCTGTTAAATACTGAAGATTGAACAAAAGTGTTTAATTCTATCTGTTCATTTTTGGAATTCCACTGTAAATATAGTAAAGAAATGTGTTTAATTGTATTGACCCAAAAAGATAAAAACAAATAAAGAGGAGACAAAACCTGTGAGATAATTTTGGATGATAGCAGATGATTATATGATAAATGAAATAGGTTTAATATTTCTCTGCTTTGCTGAGTACAGATGGGTATCAAGATGAAGAACTCATAAAGGATCAAAAATCAGAGGCTCTAGACACCTCTGAAGATGGGGTACCAGGCAGGGCTAGTAAAAATGGATTAGCTAAGAACCTGTTTTGAGAATAACCAGGCTACTAGATTTCCTACCCCATTTCTCACAGCTAGGCAACTTCTTATTCCCTACTTTAAGAGAAAAGGGAATGTCTGATTTCTGAAGCAGTTAAACCATCAGTGTCTGGAATAATAAAAGGAAGCCCCCAGACTGTGGCTATCTATCAAACCAAAACACATTTGAACAACAGGATGACAAACAACAGGAAGGATGTCAAAAGCCAAAAAAATTAATAGATTACTCTTTTGTTTGTTTGTTTTTCCATTTAGGGAGGAGTTTTAGAGTTCTTTCATAGAATTGTGCAATAATGAATGATAAACAATGCAGAATGCTTAAAAAAAAGGTTATTGAAGGAAGAAAGTATATTCATATTAAACTACTTTCTTTGCATGTCAAATTATAGTCATAATTATATAAACACTGAATATTAATTTAACTTAAACGATTGTGGGATGATGAGGAGAAAGAAAGTGTGTAAGGGTATAAGGAATTAAATCCTAATACTGTATAGTGGAAAGTCAATGAGTTATATATAAACTTCAAAAACTTTAAAATCATAGTAGAAACATGTTATATAGAATTATGGAAGTAAATATAATTGAAATAACTAAAACAATTAGAAGAGGGTAAAGAGAGGTGAAGTGGACACTGCTGGTTTTAACTGTAAGCCTTGATAGGATGTTTGACTTTTTAAATCATATACATTAACTGTGTAAGAAAAAAATTATTTTTAAAACAAAGTGACTCCCTGGTTTTAATATGCAATTATTATAAAATCCATTTTTTTACTGCAGTTTACATACCCTTGCCAATCTTTGCTTCCTCATCTTTCCTCAGTCATCCATGTTTGAACTATGACACAGCTCCTCCCACCCTTACTCCTCATTTTTAGAATGACCCAAGCTCATTCCTGCTTGGTAGACCCTGTTCCCCAAACCTCCACATGGTTAACATCTTGTTATTCTGAAATCAGTGCAAATATCATCATTCTTAGGATCTTTCTCTGACAGTCACTCTGTAAGAAAATAAAAGTTATTACTTTAATTTTCTTCATGACACGAATACTAACTGACTCTCTCCTTCCTAGGAAGGGGACCATAGAAGGGATCCAGATATGCACAAATGCAGTTGTGTCAGTACAGAACCACACTTTGTAAAAGTAGAGCAAACATTTTTAAGACAAGTTATCCCAGTCTTTGTTTATGAGCATTTATGGAATATCCCCTTTTTTTTAACGTTAAGCTGCATTGCAGGTAATTTAAGGGAACCAAAACAGTTATTGGAACAGAAATTTTAGTTCAGATATAAGTCCAAAAATGACATGCAAATAATGGGAAGCCAACAAAATCTAGCTCTATACGCTACAAGGATTGAACTACTGTATTAGTTATCCATTGCTGCATTACAAATTACTCCAAAACTTAGTGGCTTAAAAAGAACAAATGTGTATTATCTTATGTTTCTGTGGGTTGGATATTGAGGAGTTGCTTAGCTAAGAGGCTGTCATAGGGTTTCTCCTGAAGTTGTAATCAAGATGTTAACCAGGACTGCAAGCATCCAGCAGCTTATCTGGGCCTGACATATTGGCTTCCAATCTCATTCTTATGACTGCTGACCGTGCGTCTTTGTTCCTTGCAACATGGGCCTAGATACAGGCTTACCTGAGTATCCTCACAGCATGGCAGCCAGCTTCCACCAGAGTGAGTGATCCAGAGAGAGAGAGAAATGGAAGTTATAATGCTTTTTATGACTTACCCTTGGATCTCACACTCTGTCATTTCTGTCACAGTCTGTTCAATACAACAAAGTCACAAAAAACAGTCCACATTCAAGGAGGGGAAGAGTAAGCTCCACCTCCTAAGAGAGGAGGAGTATAAAAACATTAGAGGGCATATTTTAAAATTATCACAACCATTGAGTGTCTATCTTATTAATTAATTAATTAATTAATTAATTGTTTTATCTAATACCGTGTTATTCTGTAGTGAATGCTACAAGAAGTCACAAAGACATAAACTAAAAGACAGTCCATTGGTTCCCTCTAAGAGGCAACTTATATTTGTGGAATACCTACTGCATGTCATTATACTGGATTCTTAATGTTTGTTGTATGATTTAATCCCCTGACTACATTGTAAACAGGATGTTGTGTTTGTTTAATGTCACAATGACTTCTATAGGTATTAGTAACTCTCAAGAGCATACTGTAGGTAGAGGGTTAGGCTGAAGTAAAAGAGTGTTTGCTTTGCTTTGGTAGAATCGCTAGTATAGGACTTTGATCCAGTGTGGCTGCAGAGAGGTTTAGTTTGATATGCAAAATACTTTACATGATTTTTAGTGTTCTAGTTTGTTTTTAACTTTTTTTTTTGGTATCATTAATATACAATCACATGAGCAACATTGTGGTTACTAGATTCCCCCCATTATCAAGTCCCCACCACATACCCCATCACAGTCACTGTCCATATGCATAGTAAGATGCTATAGAATCACTACTTGTCTTCTACCTGTGCTATACTGCCTTCCCCGTGCCTCCCGCTACAATATGTGTGCTAACTGTAATTCCCCTTATTCCCCTTCTCCCTCCCTTCCCACCCATCCTCCCCAGTCCCTTGCCCTTTGGTAACTGTTAGTCCATTCTTGGGTTCTGTGAGTCTGCTGCTGTTTTGTTCCTTCAGTTTTTTTTACTTTATGGTTTTTAAAGATTAGTTTGTCATATTTAAAAATTGGGAGACTTCAGTTGAATTCAGAAATTTGTATCTTGGGCTTCTTTGAAACAATGAAGCATTTCTCTATCAAAACAATCAGTGAAAGTGAGAAGTGAATTGAATGAAATCAGTGAATAGAGTAGATGTATTTTTAGGCCATCATCTAAGTTTGTCATAGTCCCTCCTAACAAGTTTTGCTCATTTATCTTTCTAATCCATGTAGACATTTAAATATGGCTGGTCGAAGATCATATAACAAACAATTAATGAAGAAAACAAATACTAAAATTTTTCAGTGTATAATTTTCAGACAGTTAAAAACATGACTCCTGCTAATATAACATGTTATTGAATCATTTAGCTCATTAATGAACTCATTAATAAGCAAGATGGTAAATCTGGTTCAAATAAGTATGGAAAAAGCTGAAGTGTTTATAATTCATGAAAAGAAAAAAATGCTGGTTCAAGATTTTAAAGTTAGATATAAAACTAGTTAGTGTTGTACAGGACAATAAAACTGGGGTTATCTTTACTACCTAATGGAAATTATTTGCATCTCTATTGAACAAAACTTATTTGCCATTTATCAATGTACAAATCAATGTCTAAATTCAGAGAGATCAGGACCTAGTCAGTATTAAATTGAAAGTTAAACAAAAGTGTATTCCACAGGAGAACTGACTAATCTCTGAAGGGATCTGTTAGACAATGGTTCCATATGACATTGAAATGAGATGCACACATCCTTTTCATTTTTTCTTACTTTGACTTTTGTTGTCAATAATTTTGTGGCAGGGACTACTCTATCAAATAATAATTGAGTAGGTGTATTATTTTGCTAGAGCTGCCATAACAAAAGACCATTTTGAGTTGCTCAAACAACAGAAATCCATTTTCTCACTGTTCTGAAGGCTGGAAGTCCAAGATCAAGGTGCCAACAGCGTTGGGCACCTCTAGGGGCTTGTCTCCTTGGCTTGCAGATGGTATGTGCAGCCTTCCCACACTAATCTCTTTTTATAAGCACATAAGTCAGATTAGATTCAGACCCACGCTAATGGTCTCATTTAACTTAGTCATCTCTTTAAAGACTTTATCTCCAAATACAGTTACATTCTGAGGTATTGGGGATTAGAACATCAATCTATGAATTTTGAGGGGAAACAATCTAGTCCATAACACTAAATATACATTTTAGTGAATTAAAACTATTTAATTTCTACATTCAACTCTGGTAGCTAATTACTTGCCTTATGATGTGAAAAAATTTGATGTTACCATTTTTTGTCCAAATCATAAATATTTGTCATCTTCATTTTTTGGTTTGTTTTACTTTGCCCTTGAATTTTTTAATTAATTTCCACTGGGTACAACTTTGTCAGACTTAATAAATACTGAGTTTTAATAAAATTGTTAATAATTATTTATATTTATAGAGAATACTTTAAAAGTTTTAAAGGACTTTTGATATTTTCTCATTATTATTTAAATTTTGCCAATATTGATATCCAGATTATTTTGTAGATATTAGCAGCTTTTGTCAATTAGAAATTCTGAATAACAATAAGAGCCATTTCAAGACAACAGTGACTTTTGATTGTAGAATGAATAGAAGGCAACAAGAGAACATAATAGCAGGACATATTTAAAATTTTGTTGTAGTAACAGTAAAGTAATAAAGATCTTATTTAAAATGTAGAGATTTTTTTCTTAATGCCATAAAATGATTACAGTTATCTTCAGCAATTTCCTGTGAACTTTGTTATATTTCAGCAAAACGAACATGAAATAATGAATCCGTTGTCTAGAAAATTCACCTCTTAAAACGTTCAAATCATTTTAACCAAATTTATTTACTTATCCATCTATCTCTATCTTTTGGCTTGTGTACTTGAACTCTTTTTCTAATTGCCTTAATTCTCCAATCTTAATAAACTTGCACTAAATCAGACAGAAACTTCAAATATAAGAAAAGGAAACAAAACCAATTCCCACAATTACTAAGTGTTTGGCTAATTATTAGGTTCTTTAGTGAGACCTTGCTACTTCAAACTTGGATGACTGTTAACAATAGCTATTGTTTCAGTAGCAGAGAATCTTTCTGCAATGATAAAGAATTGAAAGAAGGTGTGAATGCTGTCAAACAGTTCTTTTGTTTGAAATTACAATTGCATAGACTGAACCAACCTGCTGCCTAGCATGAGGGGTGCGTCACTGTATGGACTCTGGCACATACTTTATCTGAACCCAAGGTATTTGAAATGACATTTGAAATAGTGGATCCTGTGCTCAACCTGATATAAAATGCAAAAAGAATCAAAAACAAAGCATGCATTTCGAGATTTCTGGAGAAAGAGAAGTAGTTCTGATTTTTAGAAAGCCTGGTTGCTAAACTGGTTGAAAAAAAGCTTCATGTAGTTGGTGGAACATTTAAATGCTTATGTTTTCATACAGACTATGAAATTCAGAAATGAAACTGTAATCAGTAGTTTAAAAATGTATATCCAATGAATGGCAAAACCCACTTCCTGCTTGTCCTTATAGGACATGATAGAAATTCCCACAAAGTCGTGCTTCCTCTACCTTGCTCTGACAATATACCGTTATGAATGATAATGATGGTACATGTGTTCATGTTAGTCTTTCTTTCCAGGGAATATCATTAACTGAAGCAGCATGTTAGTAAGAAGTATTTTGAAGCATAGAGTAAGAAGATATTTAGGTTCAGATTGCAGAAAGAAACTGCTTAGTCAGTGATGAATCATAGATCTATAGTTAAGTTCAAACAAGGAGGTATCAAAGTTTGATTTCCAATAGATTTTAAAAATATGACTGTCATACAATTAAGGAATGAATATGGACATTTATTTATAGCATTATTGAGGGAATAAGCCCCATATTGCTGAGCTAAAAGCATTATTAGATATTTACAGGCATTTTTAAAGAAAAAGAATGTTTAAATAAGATGTGTCAGCTAGATATAAAAATGGTTAATGCCTCACAGGGTAATAAAACCATAACCTTTGTGGTTCTGCTTTCTACCAGATAAATATTTACAAATTAGCTTGAAATTTCAGAGTGTACAGGCCTGATCAAATAGAAAACACTCAAGTCAAACACAGATACATTCTTCTGGAGCTGGACTAGCCATAGAACTGTGAACTACCTACATATTTTTTGTTTAAATTTGAATTAATTGAGATTAAATTAAAAATAAAGATTCATTTTCCTAACCACACTAGCTACATTTTAAGCGCTTACCAGATACATCTGGCTAATGACTGTTAGACAGCATTTGGCTGTTGACAGCATAAATACAGAATATTTCCATCACCACAGAAAGTACTATTAACAGCACTTTCTAGAGAATTAATCTTTGATCAGGCCTGTGCTGTAAGTCTATGTATGCCATTGAAAGAATACCATCCTTCCTTTTGCTTTATTTCCAAGTTTTGGATACATTTTGTAAACAAAGGATTTAAAGGTCTCTTTTTCACTTTTCCACCCTGCCTTTTTTTAATAGAAGAAGATCTGAAAATAAGGATTTACCTTAAGTTCACAAAAAGTTTACTCCTCTTACTCCTAAAGAGTTTAGCTGTGCCATTGAATTAATTATGCCCTTTGGTGTCAATGAACTATTTTGGACAAATGCAAAAGCTATAAGAAAGATTTTATTGCACATGTCTATATTTTAGGATTTAGAAACTCTTTGTCCGTTTATCTAGGTCATTCTTAATCCTTATATAGCAAGAAAAAAGTTATCGATAAGTAGTTATTGTTTTACAGAATAATTAAATCACTTATTTTGGCATAGCAAAAAAATTATCATTGCAGTTTTTTTTTAATCCTAAACCTATCTATATTTTTGAAATATCCTCTCATGATTTGGGCTAACTTATGTACTCTTAGCTTATGATATTAGATTTCTATCTCTGATTCAATGATTTTGTGTGTGTATGTGTTTTCAGATGTGCAACAAATGGCGATTGATTGGCTCACCAGAAATCTCTATTTTGTGGACCATGTCAGTGACCGGATCTTTGTTTGTAATTACAACGGGTCAGTATGTGTCACCCTGATTGATCTGGAGCTTCATAATCCTAAGGCGATAGCAGTAGATCCAATAGCAGGGTAAGAAATTCTTCTTTTTAGTGTTTGATCTGCAATGCTTTCCATTAAAAAATAATAAAAGATCAAGAATCCGATTATAGTTTTGGAATATGATAGAAGCTCAACATTTTTCTTTTAATGTTGATTTTAACAACTGCATTGCAGGAAGGAAGAAAGGCCCTAATTTACCATGCAGAAGATGGGGACTACCAACTCCTTAACACATCAATATTGCAGGCCCAACCTAAGACACAAACAACATACCATTCTCCCAAGTATTGCTTTAGGGTCCCTGAGAAGAGCCTAGGATAGTTTTAGGTTAAAGAGAATAGTTAAGTTTCTTAGCAGTGGACCTTGCAGTTAGTAATCTTCAAAAATGCTACTTTAAATATGTACGATTAGCAAACTTACATCTAGCACAACACTCAGGTTTAATAAAAGGGGTGTATGTGTATATAAGGCATGCTCAAGGTTACTACTAAAACAATAAGGTTGTCCTTGTTAGTTGAGACTTTTTTTTTCTAGCTACTGCTATGCAAACACTATATTATTATGGAATTTCTGAGTTTTTCATCAGAATCTTCCACTTTTTTTTTAACTTTCCAATTTTCCATGTCATTCTATTGGTTAAAAAATTAAAAAGAGGCCTTAATCTTATCTGACCTTCTTTTAGCTAATAGGCTCATTAATTTTTTTAAATATTTTACAATTTGTCAAAATGTAGTATTAAATGTTTAAATATCCATCCACTTTGTTCACTATGATTAGAAAATCAAGACAGGGATCATGCTTTGATTTTGTAAGTGTTATGGTATTATTAGAAGGGGAGGAGCTAATTATTTGTAGAGCCCTATAAATCTGGTTCCATCACAGTCATTATGGGGCCAGGATGCTCACAGACTAATGATGTACTTGGATGAGTTTATTTGGAGGAGCTGTTTCTTCAGATGTAAGTTGTAGCGAGATTGCAAACTGAAATTGTATCCTTGTCATTGTTTTCATTGTCCCCAGGCAGTTCAGGCTGAAAAGTCTGATGGAATATATCCTAAGCTGCCATAAGCCTCCATGCAATAAATGGGAAAATATTTACTGAAGAAACAGCTGTCATCCATATGTGGACTTTTGTCACTCTTTACTTAAAGTCTGATTGAATATTAAGATGCATCATCACAATGGTTCTGATTTTGACAAGAACAGCTTGCACATAAGAACTCTGCTAGGAAGGCTGTGTGATATGATTCTTGAATGTACCACTGTTTGTATTTGCAGCAGATGGTTACTTGACTCAATCTGACTGCAGTGATGCTTCAAGAGACATTAGTGAGAGAAGTTGTGTTTAAACTGATTTGTTTGTGTTGTTGGATAAGGGTAGTAAGAAAGAATTGGAAATTTACAAATGTGCTAACAACATTCTCTTGGAATTTTGTGTCAGAATATATTTACTTGCGTGTTTTTCCCTGGATGTGCTGACTGAATTTCAGATTAGCCTTTAGACAGTCTCCTCTGTCAAAAATGTTAAGAGGTGAGGCTATTGTGTTTTTCTGTCATCCTGCCACTCTTATCCTTTCTCATGCTTAAAAACAAAGATCCAGAGTCCCTTTTCAGTTAAAAGTGCCAATCTGAAATATATGTGAACACCACCTCCCTTTCTGAACAGTAACATATTTTGTGTTCTTAAAAAGCTTCCTGTTTCTCCCTGTAATTCCATGAAAGAACCTTATTTTGTCTTTTTGTCAAAGGAATTGGGAGTAGAAACCCCCACATTGTTTGCACTTATTCTCTGCTGGATTCCTCTGGGCCTAGTAACTGTTTAAATGTAACTTTGTCATGTGTCATTGATCACAATAGGTTCTTTGGAATTCTTTGAGTTTGTTCTGCCTCTCTAGCACAGTTTTTCAATCATGAATCATAAAAATCAGAGAACAGAATGCTCTGCTCTTTTGTAAACATAAGAATGCCTGCAATGGGACACTTTCAAATATATTCTACTTTTCTCTTTATAGCAGAAATTTGGCTTGGATTACTGTGATGGTATCTAAGGAAGGAACAGTAGGCTTTTCCCTTTATTTCTACCTTTGGGCCTGCTCAAGAACCATTTGAATTGCTGGGGCTAGAACAGCTCTGCATGACTTACTAAAGGACCAATGTGCCACCTACGAAATTTCTCCTGCCTTTTCCTAATTGTATAGGCAGATATATCCTTGCCTCTCTCTGTTACAGCTTCAGTTCAGAACACATCAGAATGTATTAAAAGTCTGACGTGACAAGATCTTGACTTTAATAGGAATGGAAATGGAGGGAGATTTGCTTTTTTCTCCAAAGGCTGCTCTGAAAAACTGTCTTAGGTTGGGCTCCCCTTTTCACTTCACTTTTCTTGACCTCCTGTTCCATTTTAATCTAATGACTATTACACCACTTTCATTATCTTTTTCAAATTAAAAACAAGTTAATTCTTCATAGGTTGAATATAGACTACTAATTTTCTTTGGACTCTCAATATGATTTGAACCAGAATCCAATCCAAATATGGCAGGAAGAGATTGTTTATAAACCTTGTTTGATCATTCTCTTGTTTTTTTAGATGTTGGCATGATTCATTAATTCAAGCTCATTTTCTGTAGAGGCTTCTTGATATTTTCTTCTTTCTTTCAAATTTTAGCAATATTTTCTTAACCAATGGTTCCTTGAAGAAATTTCCAAAAATATTCCTATAGAGTTAATAGAGTAGGAAGTTAGCATATCGATGAGCATTCAACCAATATCAAAATAACACTTCAGGCAGTAGTTGTTAGGGCTTTGCTTGTTTAACAGTTAAGCACTTGATGCTGGAGTCGCTCTCCCTAGGATCGAATCCTGGCTCCACACATTACTAGCTGTGTGATTTTGCATGCCTCTTTAAACGTTGTTTTTCTCATCTTAAAGGGGCTATTGTGAAGACTAAATAAGGTCAAACATCACTTTCATAATTTCTGAGTTGCAGAATATGTGAAGATTTCTTTTTCATGTAGCCTCAAAAATAACTACTAATAGTACCTACACTTATGATACCAGTATGAATAAATGAGATGATGAATGATGGGTGACATCTTACCCCATTAAAGATGATCTTCTCATTTCCACCCATGTTCTTTTTTTACTACAAATCCTCCTAAGATGGCTTACATGATATGGACTAAATTTATTGTATAATAAGGTACTGAGAAAGAGGAAGGGAAACAAGAAAAAAAAGTGGTATACTTTGGGAATAAAGATGAAGTATATATACAATATTGGAGAAAAGTACAGAGCAACTGTGGATATAGGGAAGAAAGAAGCAGAAGAAACATTATTTTAATAATTTTGTGCACAATGTATTTGGTTTACCTTAAAGGTTTTCAAAAGATAAAGGTAAAGAATAAAATCCTTTCACAGTTACCTTTGTCCATTGAACTGTATTTTTGAATATGATGTTGTTTCAGTAATAAACCAGATAATAAATGTAGTATTTGGGCCTAGTGAGAGTTGTAACTAATGACAGAGTGGAACTAATTTACAACTGTGGTTATAAGGTGTGGTCCTGAGCTTCCTATTAAATTAAAATCATCACACTTAACTTGAGACAAGTGCATTTTACCCACCAATGTTAAATCGTTGCAATAGTATTGCAAGAGAGGAGCTCAGTTCATGCTAAGCATGGTCATAGAAAAATAGTACAATTAAAGAGTTATTTTAGGGATTGCACTGAGGTTGAAATTGACAATTTGGAAAAAAAAAATGTTTTAGCAGACTTGGGTACCATGTATAAAGCCCACACTCAATAAGAGTTATGTGAGATGGGTAAATTGAGGGAGGGGAAGCCTTCAATGTCATGTAAAACAGCAGAAATTGAGTATTTTCCAGGTACAGTGTCTACCTTTTTTCTTTGTAGGATGGGCTTTTGATTGCAGAGAATGAATAGCAGAGTGATATTTAGAATTTATCTGTGAATTCAAGACCACATGTCAGTACTGACTGTGGGGAAGTGTACTGCCTTTGTTATTTTCAAGGGCAGGCCATCTGCCAGGAGGCAGAGAAGTGAAGATCAAGTCTCAGAAGTTGAATTCACACAGAAATGATTGACAGTATTTAATAGTTAATATAGCCTTTCCCATCATCCACCTGGATATGCACTGTTGGTGAAACAATCATGGCTTAAAAATTAAAGATAGAATCACAGTTAATAGCCATCAAACAGTAGAACTGACTAATGAAATTCTGATCTGAGATGCTGTGTGAATGTGGGGAACTAAAAAATGAACCAGGTTTGCCTATGCTCATGGAAGGGATTTTGCATCAGTTAGATCCTTGGGGTAGATATCAAGTTCCTTACTTCTGTTAGGTGGCTCCTGGAGCCAGCCCAGGTTCCAGGATAGAGCCTGCATTTACTATTCAGTTGCAATAGGACATAAGTAGAATTGTTGCCGACCTTTGTGTGTTAAACCCTTCAGACTAGACTGTGGACAAATTACACCTATAGACTGTACCCCCACAACTAACCATACCTACTGATTTGAGGATTCAGATGGTTCTTCAATTGATACCAGTCTGAATATTAGAAAGCATCTAAAGACATGCCCCTGTGCATTCTTTTTAACTTTATGGAAGGTTAAAAAGGTTGTCAGTCTTGGAGGATTGCATGCTCATCTGCAATTCATAATTACACCTATTTTTTTGAAATTCATATTTGCAATTTGATAGATTACAGATTATAAATCCTGGCTTTTTAAGGAAGAACTATCCTGTATGTACAACCACAAAAACTAGATATAGATAGGTAATAGATATAGTTACAAATACAAACAGATGTAGACATCTTCTAGCCTCATTCACGACTTTAATATAGCTGCATGACAGATTCCCACAATCAGAAGCACCTCTCCATAGTTCAAAGAGAGCTGTTTTTTTTTAATTTTCTTTATTAAGGTATTATTGATATACAGTCTTATGAAGGTTTCACATGAAAAAACAATGTGGTTACTATATTTACCCATATTATCGAGACCCCATTCATACCCCAGTTCAGTCACTGTCCATCAGTGTAGTAAGATGACACAGATTCACTGTTTGCCTTCTCTGTGCTACACTGTTTTCCCCGTGATTCCCCACACCATGTGCACTAAACATAATACCCTTCAATCCCCTTCTTCCTCCCTCCGCACCAGCCCTCCCACACTCTCCCTTTGGTAACCGCTAGATCCTTCTTGGAGTCTCTGAGTCTGCTACTATTTTGTTCCTTCTGTTTTGCTTAATTGTTATACTCCACAAATGAGGGAAATCATTGGGCACTCGTCTTTCTCCGCCTGGCTTATTTCACTGAGCATAATATCCTCCAGCTCCATCCATGTTGTTGCAAATGGCAGGATTTGTTTCCTTCTTATGGCTGAATAGTATTCCATTGTGTATATGTACCACTTCTTCTTTATCCATTCATCTACTGATGGACACTTAGGTTGCTTCCATATCTTGGCTATTGTAAAAAGTGCTGCAGTAAACATAGGGGTGCATATGTCTTTTTGAATCTGGGAAGTTGTGTTCTTTGGGCAAATTCCAAGGAGTGGGATTCCAGGGTCAAATGGTATTTGTATGTTTAGTTTTTTGAGGAACCTCCATATTGCTTTCCACAATGGTTGAACTAGCTTACATTCCCACCAGCAGTGTAGGAGGGTTCTCCTTTCTCCGCATCCTCACCAGCATTTGTTTTTCTTAGTCTTTTGGATGGTGACCATCCTTACTGGTGTGAGGTGATATCTCATTGTGGTTTTAATTTGCATTTCCTTGATGATTAGTGATGTGGAGCATCTTTTCATGTGTCTGTTGGCCATCTGAATTTCTTCATTGGAGAATTGTCTCTTCATATCCTCTGCCCATTTTTTAATCGGGTTATTTGCTTTTTGGGTGTAGAGGCATTAAGTTCTTTATATATTTTGGATGTTAACCCCTTGTTGGATATGTCAGTTACAAATATATTCTCCTATACTGTAGGATGCCTTTTTGTTCTGTTGATGGTGTCCTTTGCCATACAGAAACTTTTTAGTTTGATGTAGTCCCACTAGTTCATTTTTGCTTTTGTTTCCCTTGCCCAAGGAGATGTGTTCGGGAAGAAGTCGCTCATGCTTATATTCAGGAGATTTTTCCCTATGTTTTCTTCTAAGAGTTTTATGGTTTCATGGCTTACATTCAGGTCCTTGATCCATTTCAAGTTTACTTTTGTGTTTGGGGTTAAACAATAAACCAGTTTCATTCTCTTGCATGTAACTGTCCAGTTTTGCCAACACCAGCTGTTGAAGAGGCTGTCATTTCCCCATTGTATGTCCATGGCTCCTTTATCATATATTATTTGACCATATATTGTTGGGTTTATATCAGGGCTCTCTAGTCTGTTCCATTGGTCTATGGGTCTGTTCTTGTGCCAGTACCAAATTGTCTTGAGTACTGTGGCTTTGTGGTAAAGCTTGAAGTTGGGGAGCATAATCCCCCCAGCTTTATTCTTCCTTCTCAGGACTGCTTTGGCTATTCGGGGTCTTTTGTGGTTCCATATGAATTTTAGAATGATTTTCTCTAGTTCGTTGAAAAATGCTGTTGGTATTTTGATAGGAATTGCATTGAATCTGTAGATTGCTTTAGGCAGGGTGACCATTTTGACAATATTAATTCTTCCTATCCATGAGCACGGAATGTGTTTCCATTTATTGGTATCTTCTTTAATTTCTCTCATGAGTGTCTTGTAGTTTTCAGAGTACAGGTCTTTCACTTCCTTGGTTAGGTTTACTCGTAGGTATTTTATTCTTATTGATGCAACTTTGAATGGAATCGTTTTCCTGCTTTCTCTCTCTGCTAGGTCATGAGAGCTATGTTTCTTGAAGACAATGTACACTTAGTCTCTCTGAGAATCTTCTGGCATGTTCTGTTTCATAAGGGGAAAAAAAACCTCAGAGAAAAATGGGGACATCCCAATGGCTCCAATAATCATTTCCTGAATTTATGGATTGACGTGTTGTAATTTCCCTCATATACAACTTGTACTTAAAGTTTCTTTAAAAGAAAATAAAAAGTTTGATAAACAAAATGGACTGTTATAAGTGTTTCTTGGTTTTAGGCATGACAACATGCATATGCAAGTATGTGTTTCATGATCTGCACTATGAACTTTTCAAAGGCTCACTCAAGGGTATAAACCATATTATTAGTTTTATATAGGACTCAAAACTTTCTCATTAATTTTGTGTAGGTTCAACTTCTTTCCAGATTTCTCTCTAAGACTTTCCTCAGGTGGAGTTTCATGTATGATGTCACCTTTAATTACTATCTCCTGTAACAAATTATTTGTCTATTGTATGGTGATTAGCCTGGGAATATGGAAGAGGGATTTAGAGTGGTTTATGTTCAGTATAGCCTTCACTAGAAACTTAACCTACATTGATTCAACTCCTACTGTGTTTTTGACTCACATCATTCATAAAGTCAAAATAGTGCAAAATATTCTACATCTCTATTTGCTCTCTGCTGCTCTCTCATTATCTGTCATAACTCTGTAAATGTTCAGTGTGTCATGCTTGTCTATAAATTACTGTGTTTACTATTCTGTTTCTGATAATTATATGCAATGTCTTTCCAATCTTCCAACCACTCCCTGTAAAATAAATTTCTTCTCTGAGTTCTCAATCTGATTAATACTGTCCACTCAGATTGATAAATAACAGAAGAACAACTGTGTATAGCTTAAATTAGAACAATGTTATTAAATACCTGGGTTGCTTCTACCTCCTTGTTCTGTGATGTTATCTTTGGCATATGCATTTCAGGTTAATTCTCCTCTGATCATAAGATGGCTACTGAAGTTCCAGGGACCCCATGTAGAAATATGGTAACTAGTTAAAAAAAAAAGTGTTTTTCCCTCAGGTGTAGAAGAGCTCCCAAAGCAAACATTCCTTCATGTCTTCATGGTCAGAACTGGGGTACATGCCCACGTACATGAGACAATCATAGAGTTTTTACCATTGGCATATGAAAGACAGAGGGTCACAGGAATGAAACTGGGACCAAGCTAACGTGGCAGAAGAAAAATGGATTTTGAACCAACATTCTATACTATACCACTGTCACATGATAGTCCTTTCTCGTGGGCAGCCCTTTGTCCTTTCTTTGTTCTTCCAGGCACCAAGAAGTCTTTTTTCACTTATCTAACCCTGTTTAGAATATGGACAAATATTTTCTTCTAACTCTAATCTGTCTTCTATCCAAGATTGTTACAACTCATACTGAGGAATACTTTTCTTATCTCTTTTCAAGGCAAATAACAGGTCTTTATTTTTTCATTAACATTTTATATAATACTAAGAAGCTGGGGTGGGGAACTCTGGATAACACTCCTAGTATCCCTATTTTTATCTTTAAAGACAGTTTGAGAAAGTGAAGGGGCTTTTATTCTATGAGATTCTCCAGCACTTTTGGAAGCTATGTGAATGTTTCTAAGCCACTAGGGTAATATGAAGTAAATTATTATTTCACTTATAAAATGGTTCTCAAGTGGCATGAAAGCTTTCTTACTCTTTGCCAGAGTTTACATACTGGGAGAATGTGTGCCATTATTTTAAAAAAATTTTATACATTCAAGTAGTTTAAAATTATCTCTAATTGTCTTCTACATTGAATTTCATAAAAACAAGAATTATATATGAGTCAATGGTATTGATTTGCAAATGTATGGACCATTTTCCTATATCAATTGATCAGGATATTAAAGATAATAAAATGATCTATAGAGCTTATAGCATAACAGAGTTGTGCATCAAATATCAAATATTTCAATCAGAAGATATCATTTACAAAAAAATTCTAAACAAACTCAGTAATAAGCAATAATTTTATTTGCAATATCTGAGGTATATAATGGGTCAGTCACAAAATGTTATTTAAAAAAACTGAGAGAATCTTGGTTTATAAATACAAGAAAGGAAAGGAAAAAGTTAAAAACAACAACTTGACACCTTTCCCCTTGAATATTACCATTCTTCCATGCAAAACAAACATTCAGGATTTTACCATGTGTGGTATAATCATATTCAACCAAAAAACAAGAAAAACAAAAATGAAAAACAACAGTTCATTTTTATGCTGAATTGGATTTTGTTCTGCTCGACTGCTGAGTCTTGCAGGATAGTGAACCAAAATTGCTGTCCTTTGAGCCAAATTCTTAGTGGTTTTACTTGGGAGAAACTGGCCTGGATTTAGGGCCAAGGTATATATATATATATATATATATATATATATATATTTTTTTTGTCAAGTCTTTTTTGCTCAAGATATTTTTTTAATCAAGCAAAGGGAAAAGGCAAATGTTGAGGTTATTTGGTCTTTTTTCACTTTTAATGAAATAACTGTCTTTGTAAGCACTTGTAAAAATTGTGTTTAGTTAGGAGGCAGCATGCATCCTGATTTCAGGCTATACTATAAAGCTATCATCATCAAAACAGAGGTGGTACTGGCAGAACAGACAAGCAGACCAATGGAACATAAATGAGAGCCCAGAAATAAACCCGAGCATATGCAGTCAGCTATTTGGCAAGTGAGCCAAGAATAGCTAGTGGAGAAAAGAGTCTCTTCAATAAATGGTACTGGGATAACTGGATATTCATCTGCAAAATAATGAAATTGAACCCATAGCTTGAACCACTGACAAAATTAACTTGAAATGGATTAAAGACTTACATGTAAGCCCTGAAACCATGAAAGTCCTGGAAGAAAACACAGGAATAAAGCTCTTCAACTTGGGTGTTGGTAATGAATTTTTAATATGACACCTAAAGCATAAGCAACAAAATAAAAAATAAGCAAGTAGGACTATATCAAAGTAAAGAACTCAGCATAGCAAAAGAAACCATCAATAAAACTGGGCAAAAATGTGGAATAAAAGAATGTATTTAGATAAACAATCAACTGCAAATGAAATGTTCCCTAAAGATATCTTAAAATAATTTAATGCTTTTCTCCATATGATGATTCGAAGATAGAGGCTTCTTCCATCTTATGGTTCCTTCATCCTTTAGGGCCTCATAATCATCTGATATTTGACCAGAGAGGAAAGACACAACTGCTTTCTTAAAACTCAGCCATGATATCCATCATTTTGGTTATATTCTAGAAGTGACATCTAGTCACGTAAGTCACATCTGTTGGCAAGCAAGCTCAAAAACATGGTTTCTAGCTAGGAAGTTTTCAACCACATTTTGGAAAGGGAGGGGTTTGCATTTCTGGTTGACAGATGACTGTGTCTGCCACTATAACCACTATCTGATTTCATTATTTGTTCAGCCTTCTTGTTACTAAGAAATTAAATGTAGAATAGGTTAGCATGTCAAAGCCTTTATTTCTAAAAGGTGTTTTAAATATGGTGGCTTCATCTTTTTCCAAAGTTTTTACACTCCCCTGAATGCTCCAAATTCAGATTTGTCATTTTAATCAGAGAAACAAGTAGATTATACCCTGGCTAATGAGTGAAATAATCGGTAACTCCACATTGGGGCAATTTCTCTAAATAACTAGTGCCAGAATCCTAGAACCTAAGCACCTGTTCTCTGGAAGATCTGGAAACACCATGAGAAAATTCTGTTTTCATCTTATTTTGACATCAGAGTGATTATTATTCCCCTATTTGTACTCCTCAAGTTCTCACTGCTCCCCCCAACCCATAAAAGGTCTTGTTTTCCAGACTGTGTTGGATTTAATTTGACACACACTAAGTTATTATTTATCCTTTTTTATTTTGGAGCATGCTCAGAATAAATATAATGTTTGTAGAAATTCAATCTGAGTGTGAAGTACAAAATGGATTATTGGGGACAACACTAGAGGTAGAAAAGAAAAGAACGCAATTGAAATGGTATAGATACAGTCAGTAAATTTTAAAAGACTTTCAACACTAACAGAAATCCTAACTCCAGTTGGCTTAAATGATATGTTCATTTATTTTCTCAGTTAAGGCTAGAGAGGAGCACATTTGGCTGGCTATAGACTTGGTTGAATTTATGCCTCAGTAACTTCATCTAAGAGCCACATTCCTTCCATCCATGTTCTGCCATTCACAACCACCCCCTGATTCCTCCCACCGGCCCCATGGTCATTATAGGCTGTTGCCTGCAGCACCTGAGCAAAATTGTGTGTTTATTCTCATGCAGCTGTGAAAAGTAAGAAGTCTAGCCCTTCAAAATGGACTATAAATCCATTACTACAGTCTGAAAGTACTACAGAAGGTTTTTTCTCATACCTGGAGCAGTATCAGTTGCTGGGGAGATACCATGTGCTATTTGGACTTGTATTAATCAGAATGCACTCTAAGATCTGGAAGTGGGTTCAGTATCTCCTGAGTGACATGGGCTTTGGTGGTGGGGTGGATATGGAAAATGATGGCTATCTGAATATAGTCAAATTTCCATTAGGAAAAATAACTGGAAAAAGAAAAATGAATAATTTCAGTGAGAATGCAAGAGAGATGGATTCAGTGGTACGGGAATATTTGCTGTGGAATGCAAACTACTTTTGAGCAAAATCATGTTCTTCCTGATGGATATTTTGAGGACCTTTATCAAAGCCCTGCAAATACAAGATAAGGAAGGTGATGGAGGTGATGATGATGATGACAAAGATGAAAAATGCATCATAACATCAAGGAAGGGGATGCTCACCTCAGCATGGCAGTTATTCAAACTGTGTAGCTACCAATTGTGTATGTGTGTGTGTGTGTTTTATCTTGAAACTTGCTAAATTTAAAGAGAAATCCTTAGCTTATTCCATAGGGAAAGATACTTTAGTGATCTTTAGTGATTTTCCAAAAGATAAGATAGATACAGCTTTCGATGATTGAAGATAAGGTGATTTTTAGTTAGAAAATTGGACTAGCTGCTGGAAACTCTGACTTCCTTACAGCCTCTTACTCTTTGGATCTATGTGTGTTACTATTATTCAAAGAGAAGTACTTGTCAAGATAGACAGACTAATAATACATAAATTTGAGGTTGCTTAATAAAGAAAATATTTTTTACGCCATGCCTGGGTTTTGTTTTGTTTTTTATTATAGTATTGATATACACTCTTATGAAGGTTTCACATGAAAAAACAACATGGTTACTAAATTTACCCATATTATCAAGTTGCCACCCATATGCTTTTGCAGACACTGTCCATCAATGTAGTAAAATGCCACAGAGTCGCTATTTACTTTGTCTGTGCAGCACTGTCTTCCCCATGACCCCCCAATAAACATAATACCCCTCAATCTCTGTCTCCCTCCCTCCCCACCTACCCTCCCACACCCGTCCACTTTGGTAACAGCTAGTAACTTGTTGGAGTCTGTGAGTCTGCTGCTATTTTGTTCCTTCAGTTTTGCTTTGTTGTTATACTCCACAAATGAGAGAAATCATTTGGCACTTGTCATCTCCTCCTGGCTTATTTCACTGAGCATAATATACTCCAGCTCCATCCATGTTGTTGCAAATGGTAGGATTTGTTTCTTTCTTATGGCTTAATAGTATTCCATTGTGTATATGTACCACCTCTTCTTTATCCATTCATCTACTGATAGACACTTAGGTTGCTTCCATATTTTGGCTACTGTAAACAGTGTTGAGATAAACATGGTGTGCATGTATCTTTTTGAATCTGAGAACTTGTATTCTTTGGACAAATACCAAGAAGTGGGATATCTGGGTCAAATGGTATTTCTATTTTTAATTTTTTGAGGAACCTCCATATTGCTTTCCACAATGGTTGAACTAGGTTACATTCCCACCAGCAGTGTAGGAGGGTTCCCCTTTTTCTGCATCATTGCCAGTATTTCTTGTTCTTAGTCTTTTCTAAGCTGGCCATCCTAACTGGTGTGAGGTGATATCTCATTTGTCTGTTGGCCATCTGAAATTCTTCTTTGGACAATTGTCTCTTCATATCCTCTGCCCATTTTTTAATCAGGTTATTTGCTTTTTGGGTGTTGAGGTGTGTGAGTTCTTTGTATATTTTAGAAGTTAACCCCTTGTCAGATATGTCGTTTGAAAATATATTGTCCTATACTGTAGGATGTCTTTTTGTTCTTTAGATGGTGTCCTTTGCTCTACAGAAGCTTTTTAGTTTGATGTAGTCCTATGTGTTCATTTTTGCTTTTGTATTCCTTGCTTGAGGAGATGTCTTCAGGAAGAAGTTGCTCATGTTTATATTCACGAGATTTTTGCCTATGTCGTCTGCAAAGTGTTTTGTGGTTTCATGACTTACATTCAGGTCTTTGATCCATTTCGAGTTTACTTTTGTGTATGGAGTTAAACAATAATCCAGTTTCATTCTATTGCGTGTAGCTGTCCAGTTTTGCCAATACCAGTTGTTTAAGAGGCTGTCATTTCCCCATTGTATGTCCATAGCTCCTTTGTGGTATATTAATTGACTATATATGGTTGGCTTTATATCAGGGCTCTCTTGTGTGTTCCATTGATCTATGGGTCTGTTCTTGTGCCAGTACCAAATTGTCTTGATTACTGTGGTTTTGTAGTAGAGCTTGAAGTTGGGGAGCATAATCCCCCCAGCTTTATTCTTCCTTCTCAGGATAGCTTTGGGTATTCGGGGTCTTTTGTGGTTCCATATGAATTTTAGAACTATTCTCTCTAGTTCATTGAAGAATGCTATTGATATTTTGATAGGAATTGCATTGAATTTGTAGATTCCTTTAGGCAGGATGGCCATTTTAACAATATTAATTCTTCCTATCCATCAGCATGGGATGTGTTTCTGTTTATTGGTATCTTCTTTAATTTCTCTCATGAGTGTCTTGTAGTTTTCAGAGTATAGGTCTTTCACTTCCTTGGTTGTTAGGTTTATTCCAGGTATTTTATTCTCTTTGATGCAATTGTGAATGGAATTGTATTTCTAATTTCTCTTTCTGGTAATTCCTCGTTAGTGTTCAGAATGCAATAGATTTCTGTGTATTAATTTTGTATCCTGCAACTTTGCTGAATTCAGATATTAGATCTCGTAGTTTTGGAGTGGATTCTTTAGGGTTTTTTATGTACAATATCATGTCATCTGCAAACAGTGACAGTTTAACTTCTTCCTTACCAGTTTGGATGCCCTTTATTTCTTTGTGTTGTCTAATTTCTCTGGTGAGGACCTCCAGAACTATGTTGAATAAAAGTGGAGAGAGTGCACATCCTTGTCTTGTTCCCGATCTTAAAGGAAAGGCATTCAGCTTCTAACTGTTAAGTATGATGTTGGCTGTAAGTTTGTCATATATGACCTTTATTATATTGAGGTACTTGCCCTCTATACCCAGTTTTTATCATGAGTGGATGTTGAATTTTGTCGAATGCTTTTTCTGTATCTATGGAGATGATCATGTGGTTTTGGTCCTTCTTTTTATTGATGTGGTGGATGATGTTAATGGATCTTCTAATATTGTACCATCCTTGCATCACTAGAATAAATCCTACTTGATCATGGTGAATGAACTTTTTGATATATTTTTGAATTCAGGTTGCTGATATTCTGTTGAGTAATTTTGCATCTATGTTCTTCAGTTCTCTAATTTTCTTTTTTTGTGGGGTCTATGCATGGTTTTGGTATTAGAGTGATGCAGGCCTCATAGAATGAGTTTGAAAGTATTCTCTCTTCTACTTTTTGGAAAACTTTAATGAGGATGGGTATTAGGTCTTCACTAAATGTTTGATAAAATTCAGCAGTGAAGCCATATGGTCCAGGGTTTTGTTCTTAAGTAGTTTTTTGATTACCAATTCAATTTCATTACTGGTAATTGGTCTTTTCAGATTTTCTGTTTCTTTTTGTGTCAGCCTTGGCAGGCTTGTATTTTTCTGGAAAGTTGTCCATTTCTTCTAGGTTGTATAGTTTGTTAGCAAATAATTTTTCATAGTGTTCTCTAATAATTCTTTGTATATCTGTGGTGTCCATAGTGATTTTTCCCTTCTCATTTCTGATTCTGTTTGTGTGTAGACTCTCTTTTTTTCTTGATAAGTCCTGTTAGGGGTTTTTCTATTTTGTTTATTTCCTTGAAGATCCACCTCTTGCTTTCATGATTCTTTCTTTTGTTTTATTCATCTCAATTTTATTTATTTCTGCTTTAATCTTTATTATGTTCCTCCTTCTACTGACTTTCGGCCTCAGTTTTTCTCCTTTTTTTAATTGTGACTTTGGACTGTTCACATGGGATTGTTCTTCTTTCCTTAAGGAGGCCTGTATTGCAGTACACCTCCGTCTTAGCACAGCCTTCACTGCATCCCACTGATTTTGCAGTGTTGAATTATTTGAATTGTTGTTGTCCTTTGTCTCCATATAATGCTTGATCTTTGTTTTTATTTGGTCATTGATCTATTGGTTATTTAGGAGCATGTTGTGATGCCTCCATGTGTTTGTGGGATTTTTCATTTTCTTTGCATAATTTATTTCTAGTCTCATACCTTTTTGGTCTGAGAAGCTGGATGGTTCAATTTCAATCTTTTTGAATTTACCAAGGCTCTTTTTGTGGCCTAGTATATGATCTATTCTTGAAAATGTTCCATGTGCACTTGAGAAGAATGTGTATTCTGCTGCCTTTGGGTGTAGAGTTCTGTAGATGTCTGTTAGGTCCATCTGTTCTAATGTGTTGTTCAGTGCCTCTGTCTGATTATTTATTTTCTGTCTGGTTGATCTGTACTTTGGAATGAGTGGAGTGTTGAAGTCTACTAGAATGAATGCATTGCATTCCGTTTCCCAGTTTAATTCTGTTAGTATTTGTTTTACATATGTAGGTGCTCCTGTGCTGTATGCATAGATATTTATAATGGTTATATCTTCTTTTTGGACTGACCCTGTTATGATTATGTAATGTCCTTCTTTGTCTCTTGTGACTTTCTTTGTTTTGAAGTGTATTTTTTCTGATACATGTACTGCAACTCCTGCTTTTTTCTCCTTATTAGTTGCATGAAGTATCTTTTTCCATCTCTTCACTTTTAGTCTGTGTATGTCTTTGGGTTTAAGTGAGTCTCTTGTAGGCAGCCTATAGATGGGTCTTGTTTTTTTATCCATTCAGTGGCTCTATGTCTTTTGACTGGTGCATTCAGACCATTTACATTTAGGGTGATTATTGATAGATATGCACTTACTGCTATTGCATTGTTTAGATTTGTGGTATCCAAATGTTCAAGGTTAATTTCCTTACTATCTAAAATTCTAACTTAACTCTCTTAGTATGCTTTTACAACCCAGTCTGAAGGTTCTTTTTTTCTCTTCCTGCAATCTTTATATATTAGGTATCATATTCCGTACTCTTTGTCTATCCCTTGACTGTCTTTGGGGGTAGTTGATTTTTAATTTTGCATTTTCTTAGTAATTAACTGATCTACTTTCTTTACTGTGATTTTATTACCTCTGGTCACAGCTATTAAACTTTAGGAACACTTTCATCTATAGCTGTCCCTCTAAAATACATTGCAGAAATGATTTGTGGGAGGTAAATTCTCTCAGCTTTTCATATCTTGAAATTGTGAATTCCCTCTTTCAAATTTATATAATCTTGCCAGATAAAGTATTCTTCGTTCAAGACCCTTCTGCTTCATTGCATTAAATGTATCATGCCTCTCCCTTCTGGCCTGTAAGGTTTCCACTGAGAATCCTGATGATAGCCTAATGGGCTTTCCTTTGTATGTGGTCTTATTTCTCTCTTTGGCTGCTTCTAATAGTGTGTCCTTACCCTTGATCTTTGCCATTTTAATTATTATGTGTCTTGGTGTTGTCTTCCTTGGGTCCCTTTGTGTTGGGAGATCTGTGCACCTACATGGCCTGAGAGACTATCTTCTTCCCTAGACTGGGGAAGTTTTCAGCAATTACCTCCTCAAAGACACTTTCTATCCCTTTTTCTCTCTCTTCTTCTGGTACCCCTATAATACAAATATTGCTCTGTTTGGATTGGTCATACAGTTCTCTCAATATTCTTTCATTCTTAGAGATCCTTTTTTCTCTCTGTGCCTCAACTTCTTTGTATTCCTCTTCTCTGATATCTATTTCATTTATCTTTTTCTCCACTGTATCTAATCTTCTAAAATCTTCTATTTTATGTTTCATTTCTGACACTGTGTTTCATAATGATTGAATCTCCTACCGGAATTCATTTCTGAGTTCTTGAATATTTTTCTGTACCTCCATGAGCATGTTTATGGTTTTTATTTTGAAATCTCTTTCGGGAAAATTAATGAGATTTTTTTTTCATTTGACTCTTTCTCTGGTGTATGTATGATTTTGCTTTGAACCGGGTTTCTTCGACATTTTACATTTATATGTGGTTCCCTCTACTGCCCAGAAGCTCTACTCTCTGGACCTGCTCATCCCCTGGAACAATGCTGAGGTTTGCAGGGGAGCAGTGTTAGTACCTGGGGGGAGGAAAGAGCTGTTTCCTGCTTCCTGGCTGCTATGCCTATATCCACTACCCAAACCAGTGTGCTGAGCACACAGGTATAAGCCTCTATGCTTTGTGTTTATAGCTGCTCTAGGTGGGTCTTCCCTCTGGGTGGCCTGACACTGGGGAAGGGTTTGCGAGTTTGTGTGCCAGGTATACAGACTGGCCAGGAGGAAGGCACAGCAGGCTGAGTATCACTGAGGGGGGCCTTGGGGTTGCATAGCCAGCCAGGGGGCTGGAGCACCTGAAGATCGTCAAAGTTCCCCACCTGCTGGGCAGAGTGCACCTGGGCAATTTTTTATCCCTGTCCTTTCCCTTGAGCAGTAAGCTCTGTGCAATCCTTGCCCCTTTAACAGCCCTCTCGCTGTTAGGACATCTCTCAGACTGCCCAGTTTCTTTTGTCCCAGAGCATCCAGATATGGATCCCTGTTTTCCACAAGCAGCTGGAATCTCAGTCTCTCCAGGTATTCAGGTATTCTGCCTGTCTTAGCTTTCCAACCCCCCTAATCACCAGAGCACCATGCAATGTACATTTGTGCTCACAGAGCAGATCTCCAGTTCTAGGTGTTCAGCATTCCCAGGCCTCCACTCCCTCCCCACTCTCTTTTTCTTCCTCCTGCCAGTGAGCTGGGGTGAGGAATGGTCTTGGGTCCCACGCAACCATGGCTTTGGTATGTTACCCTGTTCTGTGATGTCTGGTCTCTTCTCCAGTCTGGCGCAGCCCTCTTTCCTTTTGCTCTTTTAGGATTAGCTGTGTTAATTATATTTTCATGTTATATGTGGTTTTAGGAGGAGGCCTCTGTCTCACCTCTCACGCCACCATCTTTCACCTTCTGAATTCTACTCTAATCTTATACCACAGCTGGGTTTTAAAATTTTATTTTTTCATGGAGTTACTTCATATATCAGATTCCATTTATCTGACAATATTGCATGATTTAAATAAGTTAAATACTTAAATTATTGATGAATAATAGTGAATATCAATAGCTTTTAATACTTCTGTTTTTTTTGTACTCTGTAGGACTAAGGCTAAAGTTTGATTATGATGAAATAGTAATATTTATTTTAGCCAGTAATATTCAAAATAAATTTAAAGGATCAAGCCCCTCCCTAAATGCCTGTAATAAATAGTATGCTTCAAAATTTATATCTTAGCTGTGGCATTTTCTTGGTGGTTGCCTTATTAAAGTTTTACATTACCAAGGACATTACATTATAAATTTGTCATAATGATATTCTTATGGTTCAAGCATATATAAACCAGCTGAGACAAATTATACCTGAATGCTTGTGGAACATCCTGCTCTTATCCCTTGTCCTTTTTGTATTGATAATGAATATGTCACATAGAATTCATGTGTGTTATATGAACTTCTCCATAATAGAGATGATTTTACTGAGCATGTTCATATTTTTGATCTGAAGTACACCAGAACCTCAAGCCATTCCACCATCATTTTCCTAAAGACTAAACGGTTTTACTCTAGTATATGTAGTAGATTCAATTAACTAATTTTTCATTATCTATGTTATTTTCCTGTGGTTTGTGCTACATCAGAATGTACATTTGCAATTCTGATAGGTCTCAGGTTCTTTGAGAGCCAAAGAGGGAAAGAAAGAGATTAATATCACCACCAATGTTACTGACTGTTTACTTTGGGCTAGTCTTTGTTCTTAACACTTTTTATGTGTTGATCAATTTAATCTTCACAGTATCTTGTGAGGTGCTTAGTACTATTACCTTCTTTCACAAATGAGGCTTAGAGAAGTAAATTAAATTACATGCCCATAGTCAAAAAGCCAGTAAGTGTCAAAATCAGAATTCAAGCTCAAGCAATGTCACCACAGCCTGCACACTTATTCACTACACTATACCCCACAACAAGGTAGCTCTAAGAGGAAAAGTTTAAGGTGAGATAGATGGGGGTTTGTGCCATGCCGGCTGTCGTCCAGAGCACTGGGTACTCACCCTGAGGAAAATGGCACTGAGGAATATGCAGTGTGGGAATTTTATACCTTTAACATGGGGCACCTACAAGTTTGCTTACATCTTATCTCTGTGAAGATGAGTCAAAATTGCACACAGGACTTATTGCTGAAAATTTAAAGAAAGAAACAATTAGTTATTCTGGAAAAGGGAAGACTATAGAGAAAGTGGAAAAATCCGTGGTTGCCACAGGCTGGGCCAAGAGAGTAGGAGGAATGAACAAATGACTTAGAAATTTTAGGGCAATGACACTATTTTGTATGATACTGTAATGCTAAATACATGTCATTATGCATTTGCTGAAACTTATATAGCTAACTGTATAAACTGAGTGAACCCTATTATAAACTATAGACTTTAGTTAATAATAATGCATCAGTATTATTCTATTAATTGTAACAAGTAAAACACACTAATGGAAGATGTTAATAATAGGGGAAACTGAGAGTGAAGAAGAAAGGAGGTTTTCAGGGATTCTCTGCTTTATTTTCTATAAATCTAATGCTCTAAGAATAAAGTCTTTTCATGTTTTTAAGACAAATAAAATAAACTGTATACTCACAGATCATATGCGTGTAATTGCAGATCAATCAAGAAACAGATGACTAATTTCAGAGTAATTGTATCTTTTCTGTTTTAGGGCTGTCATCCAGGACTTCCACTTCCACATTCTCAGTCAATTACAGTCAAATTCCAAAAATGCCTTTCTCCTTTTCTCTCTGTAAACCACTAACCATGAATTCTGGGTGATCCCAAGCCTCCTTCTTGCCTCAGCTACTCTCTAAATAGAAGAAAAACACCTTTCAAAAGCATCAGTAAGTCTTATAAAGCCACAGAGGAAAAATTACAGTGTGTATGAATAGTTTCCTTAAATGTATAACTTACAAGGACAGAATAAAAGAAATCTCCCCTGCACCCCTTACCGTGACAATGGTGGGTCTCTATTTTCCCATACATAGTCAGCTCTTGATATGCTGGCATTTGAGAATAGTATTTACTTATAATTTTAAACATAAAATATCTTGTACTGGCTGAGAAAAAGGAGGTGAGTTTATACTAATATTTCTTGTGGAGTGAAAAGTAGTTCGCCTGTACTTTTCTTACTATCCAAGTCAGAGTTTGAGAAGGAAATTATGTAAGAAACTGAGATGGCCAGTGAACCCAAAACTGTGCTTTCTCCACACGGTTAAAGCTCAACATGAGACAGGCTGGCAACACAAACAGTAGGAGAGAAATCAGGTTACAAGAGATTATTAGAGAAAGCAGAGTAAGGAGGGAGTCGCATTTCATCATAAGCAACTAGCTGACTCACCCAGGCAGGAGATATGCTTGTTCAGGTTGTCATTTTCTGGGGCTGGTGGCTCCGTTGCCCCACAAAGGGCAGCTCCCTATTCCAGAAGGATGTATGTGAGTTACATGAGCCTCATTATCATATCTGCCATTTTAGGATTATTGAGTTTACTTGGTCCTCATACCTCTTCATAAGAAAACAGGAAATTTTTGAAAAGATAGCACACTTTTGGAAGAGCTAAAACACTTGCTAAATATCACAGTTACCAAGTCAACCCAGGTGACTTATATACTATAAAGAATATGTGTTGTTATATACCATTTGGTAGGAATAGGAGTATGTAAACAGATTCACAAATGTATAAGAGTTTGTATAATGTATAACCAAATATCTATCATGGATATAATATTAATAACATGTTTGGCCAGAGTAGCCACAGTTTTTCTCTGTTCAGATTTTGATTCTTTGGTGGGGGTGGGGAAGAAGTGGTACCTTTTTGTGTGCCAACCTGTCCCCAAATCCTGTCTCCACTTCCATATTTGAATCTGATTGACGTTGGATTTCCTGCTTCCTTTTATCATTTTTTATACATTAAGTGATAAAATCTCAAACCTTTGTTCTTAGAAAGGACATATTTTCTCCATTACTGCATAACAACTGTAATTTTGTTGCTATGTCCTTTTAACTTCTGTCCCTATGTCCCATTCAGTTGAGGATTAATGATAATGCAGTTCTCCTCAAACACTTACCTCAACTTTTTGTGGCAGTCCTGGAAAACTTTGCAATATAAGCTATTGGTGGTGTTTCAGGAAACATCCAGTGATTTTAAATGGGGGAGAAAAACCCAAAAGGTAATGACTAGTTAGTAATCAGAAGTTTTTTTCCTATTCTTTACTGACACGTTTCATCTTTTCCAACCAACTTTTGTCCTACTAAGCATATATATATATATATATAACAAAATGCCCTGAAGCACCATGTCTATAATGATTACTACTAGGAGATTTGGCATTTATTCTGTCATGCTCTTTAATAAGATATTTGTTTGTATTATTCATTTAGTCTTCACAAAAGCCTGAGATATGTATTATTTGTTATACCCATTATACACATCAGGAAACTGAGGTGCAGGAGATTAAATGCTTGCTGAATATCACACAGTTACCAAGTAATAAAATCAGGATTTGAACCGAGAAAACTTTGCTGTAGAACTCTTGGTCAGTTACAAACTGCTGGACAGAAGCAATTAAATTAAATGAAGACTATTAGACATTAAAAGTTGCTATTTTGTAATAAAACATTATCATTTATATTATTATTACCATTACTTACTGTAATTACTTTCTCTCATCACCTTTTCTCCTTTGACAGTCTGGACTACAAAATTTTGTATATGATTTTGTAGTTCAGGATTTAAAATTTCAATAGTGCTTGAGTTTGATAATCTAATAATTCGTGTTTTACACAGCGCACCCCGCTACTCTAAGTGACTGACTCATTTTCTCCCTAAACATAGTTATGGTAGAAACCACTGCTTCACTTTTTAGCAGATGGAGAACAATCTTGTTTTAATGCATGTAATTTACAATAGACACAAGCTGTCAGTTAACTTCTGGTAAAATAGGATGCTGAATCAGACATTTAGTTTTAGTGGCAATTGTTAATGCACAGACTAGCCCTCCCAGATTACTGACTCTATAGATAAAATATGCTGAAATATTCTTTGTCATGTTTCATTTTAGATTTCTGTTTTTTACTTCTTACTACACTCCAATTCCTATCTATTCTCTTCTAGCAACTTGTTTGTCTTAAAACCATTATACTTTATCTTAATAGTTATATCTTAGTTTTTATTTCTGTGTTTGTTGAGAATCATCTAAAGCCTAGTAGCTGTAAGTGGTTGCACCACAGTTGCAGGATGTGCTCTAGTACCCAACAGACCTGAATTTGAAGCATAGCATAACCACTGATTGATGGAATGGAAAAGATATTTTAATCATTGAAAAACTTGTTTCATTTCATTATACTTCTATCAAAGATTGTGAGAATCAAATGAATTAATGCTTCTAAAGTGATTATAATTTACCATAGGTATTATTAACTTTACCTCTCTAAAATGAGTCATCAAATAAATTATAATGAAAGCCCTTCACAAAAACAGATTTTATAAAGTGAAGGAATTAATTAAAAGTGAGCTGAATTAACACCTATATGATCATATTGGTTATATATAGTCTGTTCTGGTTAGCTGATGTCTACCTTGTATTGTTTGATAGTTAGTTTATCCTGCAATTGAGAAGAAGAAAGGAAGAAACATTGTTATTATTTATTATGTGTAATAACTGGGTACCTTTTGAATGCCTCTTTTGGTTAATTCATGTAGACATGATCCTAGGAAAATATAATGGAAGCTAGATTTGGATAAAACTAAAAATGTTAAGTGCTTAATTCAGAAATTACAAAAAATAGAACAATACAAAGACTACCCTGCCTCCTGCACAAGGATAACATTTGTGAAGCATTTCATGTATGTTTTTGTATATGCAATGGTAAAGCAAGTATGGTAAAAATAATAAATGGGGATTCTGGGTTTATGCGAGTCATTTGTATTATTCTTGAACTTTTTTATAACTCTCAAATTATTTAAAAAATTCAAAAAATCAGTTTTTTAGGAAATGAAAAATAAAGACAAAGTGGTATCCAATCTTTTAAATTTATGTTTCAACTAGATTTGGATGAACCCCTGCAAGATAGGTACTTTTGAAGTGTAGAGATTTAATGTTTTATGGATATTATATTTTAAGTTTTGCATGTGCTATCACTATTCAACACTAAAACTTATTTTCCTCATATCTTCTTTAAAAAGTTAGTTCAACTGGTATGTCTTATAAAAACAAATTATTAAAAGAATGTTATTTATTCTTTATTCTGATGTAACCAACAAGTACCTTCATATCTAGATACATTCATACATACAAATTATCATGGGTGCTCTGTGAATATAAGTGATGCATTATTGTTAAGACTGACAGGACATTAAATTAGTTGGCCAGTGAAAGTCTCACTGAAGAGATGGCTTTAAGATGTTATCTAAAGGATAAGACAAGAAAATTATGGAAAGGAAAGTGAGAATGTAGACAGTAGGACCTTAAGTAGCAACACAGAGAAAGAGCATGTCTAGTGCTTTGAGGCGGTAAAGAGACGGGCATGCTTGAGAAACTGGAAAAAAAACAGTTTGGTCAGAGTAAGTATAATAAGCGAGAAGAGTGGCTTCAAATGAATGTGGAGAGGGCTGTGTCATATAGAGCCTTGTAAGCCAGCTTGGCAAACTTTAAACTGTGGAGTCAGTTGGTCACATTTACAGTCTAGAAAGCTGTATTGTTGTAAAATGTGTGGGGGGGGACTGTGTAGAGGTCATAATGTAATGACAAGATTAGTGAGGAGCTTATTTCAGCAGTTTAGGATGGATACCAGTTGCTTGGACTACAGTAATACCTACCTAGTGGAGGACACATATTATTTTAAAAACCTTGTGAATGTATTATGTGTATAAGTGATTTATTTTATTAGAGATAGCTGTGGCTTAAGACTTCAACTGAAAACATGCTAGTAACAGCAGTGGCATGCTTAGCTTAGAAACTTGCTAGAGTGACCATTGAGTTAATGAAAAGTTCTTACTAAAATTATTTTATTTATTTTTAAGTGAGCAGGAATTTAAATGATTATTCATATAATCACAGATTATATGGGACTTTTAATTTCTTATTGTCCAATATAAACTCATTTAAATAGAGGTAACTTACTGAGAGTGTGCTATTGTTCCTATTTTCTTAATGGTTCAATCATACTTTAAATGATTAATAACACAATTTCATGTAATATTGGTATAGGATGATGATGTACTTCCTAAATGAATAGAATATTAATAAGTGAATACTTAGTTGTAAATCTGGTTATGTGAGCTTGTAAGAAATAAATAGTAGATGATGAAAAGTTATTAGCTAATATTGTTTGTAATCATGATATTCCATGGGGATTGGTAACCTTTCTTGTTATATTTAGAATAAGTATGGACATTTACTCAATGCTATCAATAAGTCACTACTGAATAGTTGACAGAGTAAAGGCAACCAAAAGTAGAGGAAGAAAAACAAGATAGTTGGTGATTTGGAGATACAACATAGGATATTAGAAAGAACACCGGCCTAAGTCAAACGATTTGGCTTCCAGTTCTAGATTTAACTTAGTCATTATGGTTGATGATTTCTGAGGTTCCTTTCAACTCCCCAGTTCTGTGATTCCTTTTTTTTTTTTTAATGTACCAGAGATTAGCATTCTCTGGCTACTTTTATCTAGGCATTCTTGTTTATTCCACATTTTCTCTGCATAA
Organism: Smutsia gigantea; assembly: GCA_032199065.1. Lineage (NCBI taxonomy): Eukaryota > Metazoa > Chordata > Mammalia > Pholidota > Manidae > Smutsia > Smutsia gigantea. Next base: position 117,426 of record JAVSCE010010610.1, on the reverse strand, counting down.
TGACTTTTTAAAAGAAATCCTAGATTAAAAATTAGTGAAGATATTTCATTGTCTCTCATTGTTATTTGAGTTTATAGAGGAAAAAGTGGGTTCTTGGGAGGAAGGGAAAGATTAGATGGACTATGGTATGCTAGAAACAGTAGTGAGAAGATTAAAAAAGCTGAGCCATTGAGATGGTGGGTCAAATAGAAATAAGAAAATAACAGTAACTAGTTTTAGTAGTTGGGCAGGAAAACATTACAAATGTAGCCAGCAAAAGAATCCCAGACCACCTGCTCCTGTATTTCCAGTTGCTTTATATCTTTTTTGAGTGACTCAGTATCCTCCAAATTCCAGAGTTTATTTTCCTTCTAATGAGACTGCAGGAAATTTAAAGCTGCTTCCCTAATTGGAGTTTCAGCCAAGTCTGTTTGGTACTACCACAAAAAGGAATATGACCCCCAAATAAGCATAATTATAATGTCTACAGAAGAAAAAGCCTGGAATTTGTGTTAGAATATCTTGAGTTGAGCTCGAGCTTTGTATCCTACTAGAAATATGTGAAAAGTCACTTATCTGATATTAAAAAGCAGCACTTGAAAAATGTAAACATTATCTGTTTCATTTATCATTATTAGGAAGCCATAAGAATTATATATGGCAATTTATATAAAAGTGCTTTGTTACCTAGAAAATGCTATGTGTGTGTTCACTGGTTTTCCTGTTCATCAGTTTAGCCTATGTAGTATGACCACTGATGGATATGGATGAACATCAGGGAACTTCTTCACCACTATTAGTCAACTTTGTATTACCATAGAGAGAGTTTAACAATGATTGAGTTGTATTCCCACATCGGACACTAATTAAGGAAAAAAAAAACCCTCCACAAAACAGAGTTCCTCTAGTTTTTCAATAGATTATTACAGGACCATTAACTTCTCTGTAAGATTTTGTTTCACTCCTTTAACTTCCATCTCCACCTTCTGCTTCTTTGTAGAGCAATCACTGATTCTCTTTCTCATATTATGAGTTCCCTGAGGTCATCAAACTCACATAGCAACCAGAATTGAATCCAGTATTTTATGAATACAATGTAGATAAAAGGTTTTCCATGTCTTATTTTGTTTCTCATCAGATCTAATGTAGATTTTCTACAAAAAAAAAATAACATAAAGTTTGAATGATTTTTTTAGAATATCTCCAAATACCTAATATTAAGTAGGTCCAAGATGTAATATTCTTCTTCAAAGTATAGTAATTTGACTTGGTGCCAAACCAGGGGTTGTAATCCTTATTTTGTCCAGGCATCTTCCTAGTCCATTCCCATGTAATTTCACAAATTATCACATATCCAAATAATCATCAGTCAGAAGAAACATCTTTCAATGCAAAATGGTATTATTATGAGGTTGAGGGATTTTTATTCATGTTGGAAAACTCAATTCAATTAGACCTTGTGATAAAAACCTAAGTGAATTTGATTAAACAGAAAAAAAGTTTGTAAATATGCAATGTAAACATATCTTTTGTGAAATGAGCTGTTGCCTTTGTCTTAATTTAGGTACTTCCCTAAAGAAGAGCCTCAGACAAGTATTTGTGTTTAAGAAGCATTTAGGTGGTGGTTCTAGGAGGTGGTGAAGATTGACTGTGACAAACTCTTTTCCTCTAATGTTTGAGAGCAGCCCTTCATACATTAATTTCCCAGGATTATGCATGCCTATTGAACAACACTTAGTTTACTCTGGACAGGGAGATGCTATCAACATATGGAAAGTCAAAACTTATTTTTATCTGTCCACCATAGATGCCACAATAATAAGAAGCCAATAGGATGCCTGGGGGGATATCAGATACATTCTTACATATGCTTTTGCTAACTTCAGTGATAAGCTACCTATAAAAACAATGTTTAAATTATCTAGGACCCGGGATTATTGATTTAATTCCTGTAGTTCCATTTTACAGTTTCAAATTTGGAAAGCCAGAATATCATTAAACTGGGCCTTCTTTAGTTATTTTGCTTTTATGTGAAAACTGCAAATAATCTGAGATTTTATCTTATTTGCAAGCCAACATGTTTGCCTGCCAGAGTTTCATAAATCTTGACAGAAGACATGAGACTTTTGGGTCAAAGATAAAGTACTTCATTACTCACAGGACAGAAGGCAACATGAGCTGCATGTCAAACTCGTTCCCCTCCTTTTCAAACATCATTGGAAAGATAAAGAACAGCACCAGGTGTTTACATTCTGCAGGAAGCCTCCAGGGGAAATTCTGAAAGATCATTAATGCCCCTCCATCTCCCAATTTTTCCATAGTATAAGGCCATCTCTCCACCAAGTAATAGATTTTTGTTTTTACAACACTTCCAAACTGGAGTAGCTATAACTTCGCCATTTTTCTTCCCCAATCATCTCTTACTCCATCCAGATGTTTGTCTGGAAGAGTCATGTAAGAGAAGGACAAAAATGTATTTATAAACTGTAACCAGAATTAGGTTTTAACCCCCAAATTCTCATTCTGGACAGGCTGCCATCCAGAGACTGTACCTATTAAGCTGGTCTGGGGTTGCCATTATAGGCTAAAGAAAGACACATTATGCTGAGGAATGGTCAGGAAGGAATCCTGAAATTTCAAAAAAGTGTATATATTTCCCTATAGTCTCCCAGCCCCTCCATCTGAGAATTTAACCTGTTTACAAGCCAACAAGTTAACTCGTCCAAGTTTCATAGTCTTGTAGGTCAGAGACGAAAAACTTTATTCAGCATGGCACAGCACACAGCAGGAGCTTAATATTCACATCAGTTCCACTTGGCCCCTAAGGCCCAAGCGGGTGATGTATAGGTGGACTCAGGTAGATGACACGCACACAGTGAGTTTCTATCACAGATGAGCAACTCCTAATTAGGAAATCACCAATTTTTTATGGCTGCAGCTAGCAACCTGCCTACCTTTGCCCTGGTGGAAAGCATTATCTTTATTTTTCTGGTCAGGTAACAGATCTCTCTGTCTCAGAGGGAGAAACTATCTCTGTCTTCTCAGGCTCTTTGCTCTACAAACATCCTTGGGAAAGGAGTATAGAACAAAAACTGCCGAAGCCTTTGCTTAAAATAATTGGGAGAAATATAAGACACTCACTGGAGAACTCTCTCTCGATATTTTATTTATTTTGGTGGTGCAATTTTAGTCTTTGCATTTGAAATGACTTTATTTCTGTTACTATCTATCGCCATCTGTCAGGCAGCCATGCTCTGTAATAATTTGACCTGAGAAAAACCTGCAAATAAAACATTAATTGTGCAAGGAATTAAAGATGGCTATTTAACAAATTTACTTTTTGATCACTGTCTTACAAATGAGTTTCAGCCCCAGGCAATTTCGCTCTAGATTCACTGTGACCAAAGAAATTTACAGCAAAGGGTTCTTGGGGTGAAAAGGTTATACCCAACGTTATTCCAGGTGGCAGGTCAGTCACTAAAATCCCGTTCACTCAGAGCGAGTCTGTGTTATCACTGCTGCTTCGGATGCAGCAAGCTGGTCTCTGCCTCTGGGCCCCTCTGTCTGCACAGCCATCCTCTGGGCCTCTGTCCTTGGCACTGCCAACACGGCAGCCTCTGCTCTGCTCTCCTGCAGCCTTGCAGCCCTGCCACCCCATCCTGCACAGAGCACTGGGCGGAACTCTTTATATTAACACAATAATGGCTTATTGCCTAAAGGTGTGGAAGGGGTAGCATAGCAACAGGCCAGTTACATCATCAGGTGGTTTAAGTTCAGTGAGGATCCTGGCCATAGGAACTCCACTTTACCCACAATCACCATTGTACTGTTTTGTTTTGTTTTGTTTTATCCCATTTCTTCCCAGAAATAATATTAAGCACTGTAATAACTAGGAAAATGGAACTTCTGTATATTATGATCATGCTGAAAATATTTCATATCTTTTTCATGAGGTAAATGTACAAATAGCAACAGCTAAATTGGAAAATAAATCAAAGGTAATGGAGAAAAACAAGTTGAATTTTGTAGTAATTTCCCTCTATTTTAGGCAAATGGCAGAGTATCCTTTATATTATTGTATTTAATACATTTAATACTTTTATTTTGAAATACTTTGACTCTCCAAAAGCTGAAAAGAGTCCCTGTGAACCAGTCATCCTGTTACACTTAATGATAGCATCTTACAAAACCATAGAAAATTAGTAAAACCAGGAAATTTACATTCATGTAACACCATTAACTCAACCAGAGATCTTATTCAGATTTCACATGCACACTTTTTTGGTATGAAAGCTCTTTGAAATTTCATATATTATTAATTTGTGTGGACATCACCAAAATCAGGATATAGAACACATCCCTCACCACAGAGAAAGTCTTTTTTTCCCCTTTTAGAGTTGCACCCCCAGCCCTAACCTCTGGCAACCACTGATCCATTCTCATCACCATTTTTTCAAGAATGTTAAATAAATGGAAGATTATGCACTCATAATTTTTGAGAATGGCTTTTTTTCACTCAGCATGATTCCCTTGAGATCCATTCATGGTGTTGTGTTTATCAATGATCTATTCCTTTCTATTGCTGCATAGTATTCCATTGAAGAGATGTACCATTTGTTATTTATCCAGTCACACACACATAGTAGAAAGTTTGGGTTGTTTCCAGTTTGGGGCTATTACAAATAAAATTACTCTGAACATCTGTATGCAGGTTTTTATGTGTGCATAAATTTTAATTTTTCTGGGATAAATACCCAGGAGTGTGATTACTGAGTAAATTACATGGTAAACTCATGTTTAATTTTATTAAAAAACTGACAAACTGTTTTCAGAGAGTCTGTACAATTTTACTAGGAATATGAGAGATCCAATTACTCAACATCCTTTCTAGTACTTGGTTTTGTCAGTATTTTTTATTTTAACAATTCTTATAGTGATACAGTGGCACCTTATAGCTTTAATTTGCATTTCTCTAATGAGTAACAGTGTTAAAAATTTTTTATTTGCTTATATTGTCAACTTTTTAAATTGAACTGAATTTGTTTTGTTTTAGCAAAATGCTAAACTGTAACTCTAAACATAGGTCTTTTATTTTGCCCACCTTATTGATTGATTTCTTGCCATTTTAGAGTCCTTATTTTTGTCATTAGATGAAAAGCTTATGCTTTTCAAATATTTTAATTGTTCCTACACATTGAGTTAATACTTTTACAGAGTTGCCTTTTGATTTCATCACGTTTGCTTTTTTGTTACTCCAAGATCTCTTATGCATCTCTTTAAATACTGCAAGGATTTGTATTGGCTTAGCAGCAATATATGATCACATACTACTTAATCAAATTATTTTCCTTCCAATCCTATTCTTATCTGGTCTCATAAATTATAAAATTATGTTGGACGTTTGCAATAAGAAGGGTGAAGAAGATTGCTGTTTATTTACTAAAAGAAGTTCATTTTGGTCTCTCAGGATGGAATACAGAGAGAACAAAATTGAAAAGACAAGTATCTTGGGAGTACAGTGAGCGTAGACTCAAGAAAGACTTGATTGGTGTAATTAGTGCTGCTTTATGTCACAACTTTCTTTGTGTTTCACCAATTTGTCTGTAAGACAACAGAATCATCTTTTCTGTGTACTTAGAAATGAGACAAAATTATATGATAATGATTTCGAATACCAGCTAAACAGTATGATTTATATATTTTTCTTCCTATTTTGGTTTGAATTCAGCTGACCCTTGACATTGTATTTCATAAAGCTGCACTGAAATTCCAAAAATCAGTTCAGAGAAAAAAGGATTCCATTTTATAATTAGTAGCAGGAAAAAGAAACATGAAGAATAAATATAGAATTAATTTAACAGATTAAAAAGAGAAAAAACAATGTGCTTTGAATCATTTAACAATTATATTAAAATTACAGTTCTCTCTATATTCAGTGAGAAAATCAGAATATCTAATATTTCACAAACTTAACAGAGCTACCCATAAATAGAATACGTTAAAATACCTGTTCATAGACAATGTAACTGGCTAGTTATGAGGACTGGAGTATTTGTAGATCCAAGTAAATAAATCACAAGCCCATATCAAAACTATTTTTTTATGTGTAGACTTCAATAACTATTGTGTTTACCTCTGTCTCACCGATGACATAATGGTTACATCAGTGAGAGTTTTAATCATAAAATGGCTTAATGATTTTTGTTAGTTCATTCTTATGTTCATAGAATAAATCCTTACATAAAATTTTCCCTAAGTTATTTTCTCATAGGAGTAATCAAATGATAACTAGTGTGCCAAGTAGTAAACTTTTTTCAGTACTATTTTTGTATAATTAATGGAAGGAATATGCATAAGTGAGATTTGTCAGTTCTTGTTGACAAGGATCTGCTTATGATGGGTTATTACTATATGTTTCAATGAATGAAATTGTTGGAAAATCCACTTCTACATGTTTATATGTATCTTAATTTTTTGTTTTGTGCAAAAAACAATAGAAAGATGATAAAAAGGCCAACATTCTGATTCTGTAGCTACTATCCATGAGACTTTGGTTTATTAGTTCTTTCTGTCACCCAGTTTTCTCAGTTCTACAAAAGAAGGCAAGAACTTTCTTCAAAGTGCCTTTTAGCTTCAATATTCGTTTCCTAATATAAAATATTAAAATTTTATTAAGTAAAGTTATACATAAAAAAGTAATAATTCTACATAATTTTATTACCCTGAATAAACTGTTCATGTATTATAGTTCTATCACATGAATTAATATTTACACATTTACAAAAATTGTATGAAATTTTATACTCACGTTTTATAAATTTAAGAGCAAATTAAAATTAGTATCATGTTGCATGTACTTTCTATAAGTTTTATAAATTTAAAAGCAAATGATAGATGACATAAAACTTCTTCATTTTTAATGACTATACAGTACAATACTCTATCCAGTCAAATGCAACAATATTACTATCTTCCTTTTTGTTAGACATGTGTCAGAGATGAATGAGGTTGGGGATGAGAACAAAATTCCACTGGGCAGGAAGAAATGGTATCCTGCCTAGTATTCTGTACTTTTCACCAACTCAAATTTTTTTCACCAAAACTAATGTTGAGCTTTTTCTAGCAAACTTTTATTTACTGTGACACTGTTTTGAAATTTTGCATTTACTTCAACTACCCTATTTCCAGACTGACTTTTTAAATAGAAAGAAAAGATTCCTCAACATTCCTAAATTGCATGTCTTCTAGTGGGTCTCCTATGCTAACTCCTGCTTTTACTCTGATCTGCAAGAACTTGTACTCTCAGCTTATAATGTGGCACTTCTAAACACCTCCTACTTCCTACCCAGAGTTGTAGTTTGTCGATTTCTTTGGGAGGAGTTGTAGTGACAGAAGAGGGAAGGACCAGCAGTACTCTGAAGAAGAACACCAGTTCTTCAGAGTCCAGCTCCCATACCTTCAAGGGCCAATGGCTTGTTTTTTCTTTTGGCATGGTCCCTGAATTTCTCAGCAAGGTGACAAATAGGTAAGAGGAGACCAATCATATTTACATTTTTTTCTTCAGTTAATGTTTTTATTTTAATTTTGAATAGGATATAGTTATATATTTAGTTTTGGTCATTAACTGTGTTTGTCATTCCAATTTTATCAACCATTTGGCAATTTAAATTCTTCTTGAATTCTAGGAAGTAGTTGAGTGACTGATGGTGATACAAAATTGGAGTCTCTTATGTTTCTGTGGGACTTACGGAAGAAAGTAGAGAGGAGCTCAGTCAAGGACCACTATCCTGACACCATCTTAAATCAGTCTCACATCAACTTTTGATCATTTACAAGTTAATTTTTCAAAAATACATTCAATTACATATAACCTATGTAACTAATATTGTTAAATTGAATAATTTGTTACATGGGAAATTCTTCTAAATGTAGTTTAAAATTATGTTATATGAATAATATTAAGAGTAAAATTTCAAGATTTACTTTAGTAAAATTCTGTCAGTAATGTAGTGTATGATTTTAAAATACAAGTATAAACTCAGAAACACAATTGTTGTTATAGTTGCATAAATGCAGTATGTCCTGAGGATGTGCAAAGATGCAAGTCCTTAATTCATGAAAATTCAAAAGTACTAAAGGATATCTATTTTTAAAATATAAATAAATATACTCTACTTGTCCAGCACACCCCCAATTGTATATTTACTCTACTACCAAATAAGTTATTTTAAGTTTCAAGTAAGAAAATATAGGTAAGCACACAACACAATGTATAATTATAATTTACACATATTTTTAAAGAAAAAGGTAAGCTTGTTTTGAAAAAAAAATTGAAATAAAAGGTAACATTTTGGTAAAAGAACTTTCTTAACAGTAACTTCACTTTTATTTCTATGTAGATGTATTCCAATAAGGGCATCATTAAGTAGATATTTGTCTCTCAAGGATTTAACAACAAGAACAAAAAAAGTTTGTCTTTAATTAGAGGCAAAAAGCAATTGTGTTTCTGCTCTAGTAAGTGGTTCAATTATATTATTCTCTATATGTCTAAGAAACTGGCAATGAATTTCATTTTTCTATGCATTTTTATAGTGTCTAGAAATACTCTATAAACTGCTTTTCCTGTTTAATTTGTACTACTATAGGCAAGTAATGTACAGTCCATATATTGTAATAGGGTTTGGTATCATCTCTGGGAGACCTGGAAAATAGTTTTCCCTAGGCTGCACTACTACTTTCCATGATTATTGGGAAGAGAAAAACAGAGATATGGAAACGAGTTAGAAGGCAACTGAAATAACACAGGGAAGATTTTATGTAGTCCTGAATTAAAACAATATCTGTGGAGATAAACTGTTTGAAAAGAATTTTTAGAGACTCCTTGGGATTGTAATAGACAAAAATTAGTGAAAAGATAGATTTAGGGAATGATTCTGGATCAGGTTATCAGACAGTGGTGCCATTCTTAGATAAAGAATAAGGAAAAAGGCATATTTGGTGGGAAAGATATTTAGTTCAGTTATAGACTATTGAACTTTAATGTTGAATATCCAAGTACATAATCAAACACAGCAATTACAAAATACACTGAGAGATTATATACTATTCTAGAATCACAAGTAAAGATAGAAGTGGTAACTTCAATCATATGAGAGCTGATAAAATAGGCTATTGAAAATATGTAATAACAATTTTTGCCATAATTCTGCCTAAACAGTAGTCTAAACAGTCTTTTTTATGTAATTGCTTAGACAAAGGGAAAGCTAAGGATAAATGAATCTACAGGGCGATAAAACATTTGCAGCTATATGACTTCCTGATTTCTTATCTAAGTCAAGATATAATAGGCTACATCTTTTTTGTTTTGTTAAGTGTCAACAATTATAAAGAGGAATCATTGTGGTAGTTTAATTTCTTTAAACATAAAATAATTTTAAAAGATTAATTAAATTATTGGATAATTGGAATGAGGTAAGAAATCTAATAAAACTACTATTAAAAGTGTGCTCCAGCATTCAGTCATGCTTAAGCATTTAAACAATTCTAAGAGAAGATTTCTGGTTCAGGATGGTGGGATGTGGGATATTTGTTTATGGCTGAGTTATATGAGAAATTCTATGGTGTGTCAACAATAGGGTTGCATTAAATACATGCAGTTTTACTATTTTCTTTTTAAATTATAGTTTCTTCAGTCCTACTAGCCTATAATCAATTGAGCAGAAAGAGTGAACAAAAGAGAAAACAACATACCAGGAGTTTGGGTGCCTGGGCATACCATAGCTAACATGGCAGATCTGTCACCTCATTTCCATTCCAGCCTGTCTCTGAACCATAATTATGTTTTTATTTTCTTAAGTATAGTTGATATGCAATATTGTATTGGTCTCAGGTGTACAATATAGTGATTTGACAATTATATATATTACCAAATGCCCACCATGATGAGCACAGTTGCTACCAATCACCATACAGAGATAATACAATATTATTAAACCATAATTGTGTTTATTTCTACATTTTCTTTTTTTTCTCATAGAGGAAGACTGGTTAACAAATAATAGTAGTTAATTATTCAAATGAATGGCAGATATCTCCATTCCTTCACTACACTCTTCCACTTGAAGAAATTTTCAATTCTTTTTGCTTCCCCTTGCCTGTTATTCAACTTCACTTATATATTTCACCAGGAAGCCTTATTTCTTCATTTACAAATTAATCTTAAATCCTAGGAGTAAGATTATTCAAACATGATCTAGAAGCTTTTCCTGATACTGTGATGCTAAGAGATTTGAGAATGAAACTATTGGAGTAGTTTCAGTTCAGGGCAAAATCCAACTGAAAAAATGAAGCATGTAGTATTGCCCGAGGGGTGAATCTGAGAAAACCTCAGCTTGTCTTATTTGAAAAGTCACAGCGGTTCCCCCTCACATCTCCCTCTCTGAGCCAAGGTAATCATATTTCCATGGAAGTCTATGCGAGTCTGGCAATTGGTCTTTCACTCTGTTCCTATCTTCTATTTATTGGTGATGCTCACGTTCTTCAGAACATTCTGAGTCATTTGTTGGGGAAGGAAATGGAGTGGTCCACTTAGAATAACTTATTCCTGAGTGATTTTCCCCCTTTTATGAAAACATTAATTATTAGTCATTCCTAAAGATCTACAGTTAGTTCAGTGTAGAGTGTGTAAAAGAATTTTAAATGGGCAGATATTTTAAAAACATTCTCACTAAAATTCTGATATAGCTATTATCTGTACCATAAAAACAAGGAAACCTGAGGCTCAAAGAATTTGCACAGTTAATAAGTGGTGTATATTTTGATTAAGTAACCCTAAACCATACTGCTTAATAAAATAATGAGAAATGATTTTAAGAAGTTAGTAAAACAGATACATGGTGATCCAATTAGATCCTTTCTTGCTGAGTCACACATTTGGGCAGAACAAAATTTATTGTTATCTTTCAAAGCATAATTATACATTGAAAAAAACCCTAATTTTTAAATTTGATGTGATAAAACAGTTCATTAACTTAATTTTTGGTTATATATTTGTGCCAAATTAAAATGACCTCTGATTATAGTCTAAGTTTCAGTAAAATCAATCAAGAACAATTTTTTTTCCATGTTAGATTTGTTTTAATGCTTGTTTTAAGCATGGTTACTAACTGGATCATGTCCTGATGACAGAAGTTAGAAATAGAAACAATCTACAAGCAGGGATAGGTGCATAATCTGGAAAAGGATGTTAAAAAATACGGAACTGATACTAGCCCAAGATACTAACATATATGGCAGCAGTATAGTATCATTTATTGTTTTTGAATGATAAAATCATATGACTGAAAAAGAGGCAATAAAGTGTGACCTGGATGATAAATAGCTCTAAAAAAGTAAGAAAGGAAGCAATCGTTTCCCAGCAATATTCAGTAAGTTATAAGCAAGAATTTAAACAGAATACTATACTCGATCATATAGTACCAGCTGACAATTCTATAGCATAATATAGATGGTCAATATGGTATAATATTGATGAGTATGACCCTGTCTTCCTATGTTCATTAGAAAGTCTTGCTTACTCAGACTGTTAGATATGCATATATGACATGTTTTGTCATAATAGGATGCTATTGGGGAGGAAAAAACTTCCTCTGCCCCTCAAGTTTCTTCTAGCTGGTCTGAGAATCAAACTGATATCAGACAGATTAACAGGAGGAGAAAAAAAGCAAGGTTTAATTATGTACATATAGGGAAGCCATAGATATGGGTTCCAAAACCAGTTAGGGAGAATGAGGTATATGTGTCATCCTGAAGCAAGGAGAAGGTGGCTAGAGTGTCTGAGACTTAAAGGAAAAGGAAGTAATTCACAGGAATATGAAAAGAGTAAATGTTTTGATGGGTCATGCAGAAACAGTGGTGCAGGGGGCACAACGAGGAGATTTAACACACTTCCTATATCCCTCCCTGTCTACCACACCTAATTTACATTATAATTATCTAAGATGGTAGACTCTATCTAAATTCTTTTTATGCAGCTGGAGAGGTTGGAGATCAAAATTTCTTTCTGAGTCTTTTGGGCCTCGATGGTTTTCAGCTCAAAATAATCTGCATGTCAGTGGCCATCTTAGGGTGGCCTGCCCTTTATCCCTACAATGCACTGAAATGGAGTATTCATCTTTCTAAGATTTTAAATGACTACAATATAAAGATCCTCAAGAGTCTTCATGTAGCAACAGTTAGAAACATACCATTATTTTTAAGATATTGACATATGAAGTTGTATGTGACTGCAGCGTATCTTTGCCTATTCTGTCTGTTATACATATTGTAAATTTCTTGATAGTATAAATCACACCTTATTAACTATGTTAATGAATGATGACACATAAATATGCATTGCCCCCTGAGTATACAGGTTAAGGGAGCATAGCAAAAATAACAATATAAAAGACATCTGGAACTGAGGAAAGTTGTTTATGTAATTTATGGGCCAGAAGTAAGTGCATTTACTGGTAGAAGACAAATGTTAACCCTAATTGAACTAAGGAGCAGGAAGAACTTTGGGAATTCTATTAGTGAAGTAACTTGAGGCCCTTGCCAATCACAGAACTAGCAATGGGGAATTCTGAGGCGAAAGATTCATTTTTGTTCTTTTACATAATAAAATACTGCATTAGGAATTTAGTTGTACTTTCTGTGACTCTAGTTGTGAAACTTTTACATAGCAAGGAAACATGAAACTGACCTGTAAATTGCTGAGTAGTTTCTCGCATCCAGACAGTTCTTTTTTTTTCTTTCTGTTTTTTGCCTTGGTGAGAGAGGAAAGGACAAATTTGGCAGCCAGCTATGTCATTAGAATTAACTTAGGCTATGAAGGTGCAACAGATGCACAGTCTAATCACTCCAAGATTTACCTGTCTGCAGGTGGAATTCCTATCTTAGACACTGACATAGAAGGAAATGTTCCTGTTTTGTATTTTCTTTATACCAATCAAATTGTTCCCTCAGGACATATCATAAAGACATGTCATTGAATACTTTAATTGTTGCATTCCCTAGAGTGATTTAAAAATAAAAAATCATTGGTTGCCAACTTGGATTTTAATCCAAAACAGAATTCTGGTGAGTAGAGTGGTTTTTCCAATATTTTTAAGCTTAATTTTTTTTTATTGTCATTGGCACCATAAACTGAACCTGTATTCAAAAGATTTGAGCCAAATTAGTTCAGCATTTTACAGTTAAGTTGAAATAGAAAACCTGCATTTTTCTCTGAAGACAATACACATACACACCTCCACACACACCCCACACAGACCAACCTCACCTTAACAAAATACTTTTTTTTCTCTCTGCATATTCCTCAAAAATATCTGAAAGTTTAAAATTCAAACTTGGCAGTTGTAAAATCCTCCCAGGGAAGGAAATCCAGGAGAATTGAAAGAAAATTGGCTCAGCAATGTGTTTTGAATACAGACAACAGAACATTTTCTATTTGGGTAAAACTACATCCATGGAGCTGAGTGAGCGAAGTCTTTTGTAATGCCATTTGGAAGGTTGTCAGAGCTAAGGAAGGTTTCATAAGAATATCAGTCAGAACAGGGAACTGCCTTAAGGAAAGACTATCTCCTTTCATTTCCTGCTGTGGAAAAATAAAGACCAAATGTAGGGAACCATAAAGTTATTTCGGCAAGGAAGAACCAGTCTACCATCCTGGGTATCAATAACCATTTAAATTATGGTTATTGCTACTGGTACGTGGCTCACTATGATGGCTGTCAGTTATTTGATGCTTTGACACTCTTCCCACAGATCTGAGAGACCTGTCATTGCTTCTACCAAGAGATTATGGAGGAAGTGACACTAGGTGACTTCTATGGTCAAATTATAAAAGGCCAGTGTTGGGAAGGGAGAAATTTACTCTATCCTTTGGGGTTCTTCTAGTGGTTTTAAGAATCAAATCGATATGAAACAGATTAACAGGAGAAAAAAAAAGTAACTATGTACATATGGGAAACCCATAGATGTAGATTCTAAAGACAGGGAAAATGAAGTACATATGTCATCCTGAACTAAGGAGAAGAGGATAGGGATCTGGGACTTAAAAGGGAAGAAATTCACAGGAAGATGAAAGAGTGAATGTTTGGTAAACAAATACTTGATGGACCACACAAAACAATGGGACAGAGAGGAATTTTAACAGATTTAGTGTAACTCAGAAGGGGTGGTGGTGGGAAATATGCTCCCATCTTGGGGCAAATAACATTTAAAGCCGAAATCAAAGGGAGAAATAAAGTGGGCAAAACCCATTTATTGCTTACAAGCAGTTGTTTATTTCTGCTTGCTGGTGTCTTTTGTGACTCGGCTGCAAAAGGACCCCCAAAATACCTCTCTGGTCCAGGCGCACCCTGTGCCTCAGTTTCCTCATTTATAAAATGGGGAAAAATAATATGGTGCATTACACCTGTTGCCTTACTTGTATCTTATACATTTGTCTCAAAGGTCAAATGCATTTGTTTTAAAATTGTTATTCAATTTATTTAAACTACGAAAAAAAAGTTCACTCATTTCTCCCACTCTCCACCTCAGCATCTTGCAACTACAAGTCTATTCTTTGTATCTATGAGCTTTTTATTTTTATATCCACATATAAGAGATCATATGCTGTTTGTCTTTCTCTGATTTATTTCACTTAACATAATTAATGCCTTTGAGATCCATCTATGTTATTACAGATGGCATGATTTCATTCTCTTTTATGATTGAAATATATATATATATATATGACACAATTTCTTTATCCCTTTATCCACTGATGACACTTAAGTTGCTTCTATATCTTGGCTATTGTAAATAATGCTGCAATGAACATATGGGTGCATGTATCTATTTGAATTAGTGTTTTTTGTTTTTTTCAGATACATACCCAGAAGTGGAACTGCTAGATCATATGGCATTTCTATTTTTAATTTTTTGAAGATACCTTGTACAGTTTTCCATAGTGGTTGCACATTGTAGTTAAATTTACAAAACAGTCAATGATACACCACCTTAAATAAATTTTTAAAAGTCATGTGATCATCTCAACAGATGCAGAAAAAGCATTTGACAAAATTTAGCTTCCATTTATAATAAAAACTCCAAACAAAGTGGGTATAGAGGAACATACCTCAACATAATAAAAGTCATATGACAAGCCCACAGCTAATATCATACTCAACAACAAAAACTTGAAAGCTTTTCCTCTAAGAACGAAACAAGGCAAAGCATGCCCACTCTCGCCATTTTTATGCAACATAGTACTGGAAGTCTTGCCAGAGCAATTAGGAAAGAAAAATGAATAAAACACATCCAAGTCAGAAAAGAAGAAGTAAAACTGTCTCTATCTGCAGAAGATATGATATTATATGTAGAAAACCTTAAAGACTATACAAAAAAAAAAACTGTTTGAACTAATAAATGAATCCAGTAAAGTTTCAGGATACAAAATCAAAACACAAAAATATGTTGCATTTCTTTAATAACAAAACCATCAAAGAAATTAAGAAAATATTCCCATTTGTAATTGCATCAGAAAGAAAAAAAATACCTAGGAATAAATTTATCCAGGGAGGTGAAAGACCTGTATATTGAAAACTATTAGACATTAATCAAAAAAATGAAGAAGATACAAGTAAATGGAAAGATAGTCCATGCTGATAGATTGGAAGAATTTATATTGTTAAAAGGGCCATACTACCCAAGGCAGATTCAATGCAATTCCTATCAAAATTCACAGTTTTCACAGAAATAGAAGAAGCAATCCTGAAATTTGTATGGAACCACAAAAGACTCCCAAAAGCCAAAACAATCTTAAGTAAGAAGAACAAAGCTGGAGAGTTCAGGCTTCCCATTTTCAAGCTATATTACAAAGAAATCTAGACAGTTCTTACACTTATAGAAAGGCAAAGTTGTTTAACAACCAAACAGAGTGAAGGGAACAAAGTAGAATAGTAGGAACAGAAGCAAAGGGGAAGAAAAACAAAAAGACAAATACAAAGAAAAGTGGTTTTGGGTTTTTTTTAGATGTATTAGAAACTTGCTCATATTTTCCTTGCTGAGAAAATTTAGCTAACCCCTCAACAAATACTAAGTGAGCAGATCAGAAGAACAATGGTGCCTGTGATATGATGGTTCTGTGCAAGCCTAATCTCACTGAGCACATTAATTGTTCATTAACTGTTCAAGTAATAATTATGCAATATAATCAAAGCATCAAAGCGATGCCTCCTTGGAGGATGAAAATTGTTTCCATCTTAAAGTCATGAAGGAGATTGTGGAGTCCCTTAGGTGCTAAAGAGCTCTGTGACTTAGCTAAATGGCTTCTTCTCAGTCATGCAATTCTTTTAGCAGGAAATACCTAGGCTATCTAGGACTGTTTAAGGTAAAAAGATCTGGAATTTATGAATCTGGGGGATATGGCTTCCAGGAAATTTTCTTTAAGCCATAACTATCAGACTATCAACTGAATATACTTTATGACCAAACAAACAAACAAAAAATAAGACCCCTTCTAAAGGATGTGACTGCATACATTTCTTAGAGATTCCATATGTTAAATTTGGTCCACCCCAGTATCCTAATGTAGCAAGAAAGACATGAGAAAAAATTATAGCTATTTCTCCATATATAGTTATTTTATAGATACATATAACTATATATGTAGTTATTTCTATAGTTCCACTGGAAACTTCCAGCATCTGAATCTAAGACAGCAGTATTTAATGAACAGGGATTCTTTTCACCTAATTGGCATTATAGCTACCTTTTCATAGTCCTGAATACCAGATCAGACTTCTTCAAGGATCATGTATTCTTCTGTCCAGTGCAAGAAAAGGATTGCCTCTGTCTTTCACTTCAATAGTAGAGGCCAAAGAACGGAGCAAACAGGATACTTTTTTTCCACGGGGGTTCTCCTGAGGCCGGGTCTCCTTTCCACCAACCATATATGTTCTTTATCCTTATGAGTAGTTTTCTGGTACTCTTGAGAGATATATCTGCATAAATTGATTGTTACATTTCTACATATAACCCACAGGGCTCCTTTGGATTTTCTCAAATTATTTATGATTACAAAAAGTGCCAAACTTTGGAACATTAGAGATAAAAGATCAGTATGTAGTTGAATTAGATTTTACAGGATGCCAGGTTATATTCCTAATACATAGGAAATCACTAGCCTTGAGTATATCTGTGAAACCACAAGGTGTAATTCACAGTCATTACTGGAACTGAGACTCTCCCTGAATGGATACTGCCAGGAAGCAACTGTTTCTAAGTAATATCTTCATAGGACCAGTTGATGTTATTTGGCATAGTAAAGCAAATGCCTCTTCTAACAGCAGGCAAAAAAGTATGCCTCAAATCAAAATGTCAGTAAGAAGTACTTGCAAATATAGATAGACATGACAATTGACTTTTTAAAGTAAATGGAAAACACTGAGGTAGAAATCCCTGAAGTCATGCCAAATTAGTTAAAGTGTCAGACATTAAGTTCCTGAGGATTTTTCTTTATTTCAAAAAATAATGTTACCTGTTCATTAATACATATTTTACTTTTAAATGGTTTTTAATATGTGAGTCTGTGGACTTGAATATATACAAAATGTTTAAAGCAAATGTTCCTAGTGCTTCTTCTGTCCAGTTGAAATTCAAGAAAACTATTTTTATCCTATAATGGAATCTTGTATCAGTGAGGGTCCTGAAAGGATCCTCACGTGGTTCAAGAATTTAAGAGACTTCTTTCAAAGGGGTGAGAAAGATTTAAAGGTCCCAGTAAAGGATGTTTGAGGCACTGAAGATGCGAGAAACAACAGGATGCATGACCACCTCTAAGCTTTAAGGGCCAGAGGACCAAGCAGCTCTAGCAGATCCCAGTGAGACTTGGAGCCTTGGGAGAAGCTGCCCAAACCCTGAATGTATAGCCTTCTACCAGAAAACATGATCCAGACCAGAAAAGGAATCAGGAAGGAGAAGCTCAAATAGTCTCAGTTCTGATCTCCCTTTGGTAGTCTTCATTGAACTCAACCAGAAACTGGCCAGGAGCGTGTTCAGGTTTGCAGTCCACAGGGTTCAGAGCAAACAGTTGATTGAAAAAGGTAAAGGGAGTGGAGGCCAGAAAAGAGAAAAACTAGCCCAGCTCTTATTTTTACTTTTGTTTTTATACTTCAAGTAAAAGTACTGATCCTAGCCCCTTTAAAATACAGAATAGACAGAAAGGTGGAGAAGGGTGACTGAAATGCTATTAATGAGAAAACTATGCTATCAATATCATATTGCTTCCAAAAGAATGGAGGACAAGATAAATAAGTTGCAAATATAGTCACATGTATGTGATTTATCTGCACACAGCCGTATGTCAGTGTGTATTTGTATCCTTTTGTTACCTCCAGTTATCCCCTGTCCTTCAACAAGGCAAGAATATTTCCCATATGTTTAATTTCTCTATATATATTTGTGAAATAAGAGAGAGCCTTCCATACAAAATTATCCATATTGCATTTTAGAGTAATTTCATTTATTGGTCTCTGACTTTTAAAATTTTTCGTGGAGAAACTGAAAAATTGCCACTTGACTTTTATAAATAGAGCCTGTAACATGGTGATTCTGGTTTGCACTAAAAACTGCTTATCCAATTATTCCAATTTCATGTGCTTTCATTGTATTTAAGAAAAATAGATTTTGCCAACCATAGTGAACATAAAAAAGAAATATGAAAAAATGTGAATGTAGAGAAAAGCCTATGAAGGCAACTGAGGAGGAAAAATGAACACAGAATACAAGAGAGAATACAAAGGAAACAGAGTAATAGGTGTTAAGAGTAAACTAATGAGATGAAATAACAGTGAAGCTCCATAGAGGACATATTTTCTGTATCATGAAATCTAAATTCTGATACCAAAGTGAAAATGTTTAATTAAAACAAAAAGAAAGAAAGAAAACCAGTATTTTATGATAGCTATGTCAGCAAACCAGCGCTGTTATATTCATGCCATAGAACTTTAAGTATCTTAAAAACCAGTTTATTACAATAGTATATGCAGCATAATCTAAATATCTGAAGGAAGTATAGGTTTATTATTTCTGTGATGGCAAACTTTTTCATGATAAAAGCTTTTTATATAGTGTATAACTATATAATCAACTTCTTAGTTTTATATCAACTTCTTAGCACATGGAGAACTCCAAGCTGGAGGAATACTAAATAAAAGAAGGATCTATTCTCAAAGCTCTTATTATGTATTTATAGTATTAATTTATGATAAATGTTTTTAATTGCTTATAGTTTTATTTATTATTTTTATTGAGGAATAACTGACATATAACACTATATTAGTTTCAAGTGTATTACTTATTTTAATAGCAAATCTTTTTAGAATAAACTAATAGAAGTTGAAGGGCATTATTAACATATCATTAGTTTATGTAAATCTGATGTTGCCTAAATTGAAGTCATAGCCACAGTGAAACTCTAAAAGTAAAACAGAAAATTATTTTCTTAACTTTTTTAAGAAATGAAGACATCACTTGTATAGTGTAAGTTAGAAAAGAGCCTGGGTTCTCTTTGGAGGCAGGACCAATTTGTCTGTTTCTCAGCACTCAATGATTTTGGGGATATTAGTCAACAAAAAAAGTACTAACAGCTCTTGAAATCATTAGTCTGAGAACCATTCTCCATTTAGTCTGTAGTTAGTTAATTGAGTGTATGTTCATTTGTCCATATAAACTATAAAATCCTACAATGAAGATGTAATTATAATTAACACTGCTGACCAGTTAAAAGGCATAAACAGGCGTATGCCCATCAATATGCACTCTCTGTTTGCTGACATTTCCAGTTATGCCAGATGGTGAATTTAATGATGGCGCCTTGTGGTGCTTCCAAGGATTTTTGTGCCTGATGGTACTTTTATAGGGCCTGTCGCATCATAGAAGGCTGAAGAGTAACTTAATAATGATCTTGGAGCATATGAAGGGTCAGGAATTTTGTGGTTATAAAGTGACCAGCTGTTGTTACTCATTCAAATGAGAAGTAGTCGATTTAATTGTAACTAGAGATACTTAACTTAGATGTGAAGTAGAACTTCCTGATGATAAAAATAAAATACATTTAATGAGAGGAGTGGTGAGATGCTATAGAATATTTTCTTTATTCTTGAGAATAGAATATGCTCATTTGTATGAAATCCAAGTTTGCTCTTATTTTGTGGAAGTTATTTCAGTTTCTTTTCTGCATCTATTAGTCTATATTTTCCATACTCCAACACTAACTGGGTTCATATCCTGGCTCTTACTTATTACCCATGTAACTGTATAAATTAGTTTCTTAAATATTTGGAATCTTGATGTACTTATCTGCAAAATGTGGAGGTGAAATCTTTCATCTAAGTTGTCTAGGACAGGCCAAAAGTACTATTACTGTAAGGTAGGGTTGACTTGACTTCTTTCATTTCTTCTCCATGAAAATGAGACGAGACAGGACAAAGATAACCTTTTAGTAGGATTTTTTTTTATTACTCTGGAATCCCAGAAAAATGGATGTCTGTGCAATAGCAGGGAGTAATAGAGATCTCTCAACCTCTGCTCTTGAGGTCATTTCCTAGCCTGACATGGACTAGAAGTACATCATTCGTAACATTAAATAAATGCATTATGTTTATAGAAAGAGCAAGTGAAAGACCTTGTTTTAGTTTAGGCTCCTGTAATTACTGACTATACAACCCCAAACTCATTTAAATTCTCTGTTTTACATTGCCCCCTTTGGAAAATAGGTTAGGGGATGTGGCACTAGTAGATAAATTTCTATGTCACCTTTGTTATGGGAAAACAGGAGACAATGTTCATTTAACCATGTGTATCAAGTGGGAAAAAGCAGTTTGAATCAATGAGAAAATGAGATGGCACCAAACCTCAGGGGACTGGCTTAGAAACTGTTTGACAAATATGTTCCAGGCACTGTTCAAGATATTAAGAATGTATCAGTATACAAGTCCAATAAGTTGCCTGTCTTCATGGAGTATTGAGGAAAAAAAATCAAGAAATAATCACGTAAATAAACAACATAATATACACTAGAAGAAAATCAAACAGGGTGAAGATAAGATTATGTCTCTGGGGAAGAAGTGCTCTCTGGTCCAGGAAAGCTTCTGTAAGGTCAAACATGACACTTGTTCTCTACGTAACAGGAAGGATTCAACTATGCAAAGATAGAAAAGGGGACAGTTAAGCCTAGCAGTTAAGACTCAGACAGTCTGTTCTCTTGCTCAAACTTGTGGACCCTTAAGGGATAACATTGACAAAGTTTTGGTTAGATTCTGTTTTGGCTTTATCAGTTACTAACTAATCTCTGCTCATCAGTTTCTTTATAGGTGGAATGTAGGAGAGGGAAGAGGAATGTTATGAGAAATTGATTATTTTCACTTTTCACTTCTAAAATGTTGAAATTAATCTCTGTCTTTCCTATTTCACAGGACAGATTTTAAAATGAAATGAGGTTATGGATGAGTAACCAGTTCATTGAAGACAACTCAGTGGGATATTGATATGAAACAATTTTATTTTTTTTCTAATCACTGCTTTCAATCATTCTCTGGTTTGTTGTCTACTTTCCCTATCTCTTAATGCCACTGTAGGCAGATAGCATATTTTTTCTGGTCTCTTTCAGTTATTAAAACTCTATCCAGTCTGGTTAAATATTCAAATCACACAACATATTTAAAGCTCCATTGTCTTTTACTTTGAGACTTAGCAGCAATACTAAGGAAAATTCCCAGTCCACATCTTGATTATATTTGTAAAGAGAACTTTTTATACTATTAGCATTATAGAACATAAGGCGCAGTTGTTATTAAAGGTAGAATTTTCAATTAATGAGTTGTTTAGTTATTTGATGCAGAAGTTTTAAGAAGAAAGAACCTAGCACATGTATTTGTAGCCAACCAGGAAGCTTAACTCTGCAAGTGACTCTAGGAGCCCAAGGACTAAAACTGAATCCATTGTTTGTAAACAAGGTAGGAGAACTGCTAGGATCAATCCAATCACTAATATTTTGCCTAAAAATTTAGAATAGCTGTCAACATGGTAACATTTTTTCAACATTCAGAGGCCTGTAATGAGACAGCATATAGTGAGAAGATGTCAAGATTCTTCCACATCTCAGAAAATCAGGACAGAGCAGTTAAAGGAGTTTGGAAGATAATTAGAATATTTAAAAAAATAGATTGTTTTTATTAAATGCTAGATTGTTGATGCTTTATAACCAGTGCCTTACGAGAATCAATAATAATTGCTTCTACTGTATTTTAGAAAAACATTTATCATTTTATGTTATATTACACAGTATAATATTTATAAGCCTATTTGTTGGTATATTCCTACACATGCAGAAACCAGAATGTAACTAATGCATTGAATATAGAATTATTTCATTACTGAAAAAGAAGGTGATTTACATTACCCCCAACCATTTTTCTACCTGCAGATTACCATTTTATTCTTATTAGAAAAAGAGTAAATTAATTTTCTAAATTTCTATCTAAAATTAAAGATATCACTGAAAAGCCACATTTTTTTACAGGCAGAGAAATCATTCATTTCAACACTCTTTTTGTGTACTATAAATTTTATGAACCTTTCCTATAAAAGAATGATCCAACTGTTAAGTTTGTTGTTTAATAAAAAATCGCTACACAATTGTTTGGCAGTATTTCTATTTTCCAAAAGGTTACAGGGATTTTTTTTTTTTTTTTTACTTTTATTAAGGCATTTTCCTCTTCATGTAAGTGGATATGTGATCATTGTCCTGGAAAGAAACAGGGAAAGATTCTTCCAGATAATTTCATTCATAGACATGCTAAAAAATTAGAAAACAGTACCTTTTATAGAGAAGGTTGGCAAACTATGTGTTCATCCAGATTTATATTTGCACTGGCCACACCTATTTTCCTAGTGAATAAAAAATACTCATTCTTCCTAGATATCTCCAGAGAAACATTCTCAAAGTTCAGTGTTCTATTCTAGTGAATAAATGAAAAAACATATATACACATATACATAGTACATTTGAAGAAGAATGAATCAATATATATATAAATCTAGACAGAGATGCAGTAACAAAACAGGAAACAATACTGAGGAAGAAAAACTGAAAATCATATTCATAATCATCTCAAATAGAATAAAAAATAAAATTTTATTGCAGTAACTCACAAGCTTATCAACATTTCATAACTAAAATTTCTTTGTCTTTGGGAACTGGCATTATCAGCCCCAAATTATCAAGACTTCAAAGCATAAATAAAAATGTCAACTTCATTGTGAAAATCTGTTAGTTTCATTTGGCATGCTGATGTTATTTCAACAAAATTAATTGATATATACTATGTATGATTGTAAGAAAGTAATTGCTATTGAGATAATGCTTTTCCCCTCTTAAAAGAGTGAATAGCATCTTAAAATACATAAGGAATCACTGCTTTATTATATTCACACCAAGAAACATTGTCGAAAGTATAATATCACCTCCAAAAATTTGGGTTTGGAGTAAAATGAGAGATGCAAGAGCGGTGTGATGAAGTGATAACATTTTGTCCCTCATTTAAGAGTCTCTGGGCATAGCCGATTCATACCATGGTACTCTTGATCTGAAGTTTAAATTTGCAAAACCTGCCATTTAATCCCCAAAAACATACTTAAGGTGGATCAAAGGATTTATGATGTTATATATGCATTAAATGTCATCTGACTACTAGCAATACTTGAAAATTCCTGGGACAGCATCAACCAAAGAGATAGTAGGTGAGGTCAGTTAATATTATGTCAGTGTTAACTACATTAATTATTTTTTAGCAGCTTTTGTATTATATCCTTAAATATTTTATTTAATTCTCTTAGTAACTTTATGAGATAAGTAGTATTTTCTTTATTTTACCATTAAGGAAATAGAAGCTTAGAAAAGTTGCTAACTGAAGTCCAGCTTTTAGAACTACTAGATAGAGGTAAATGTCAATCTCCATTCCTTCTTTTTCTAATTTGAAACCCTGTACTATCTACAGGTTAGGAAGGTTATACACCCTAGAGTCAATCTTTCACTTCTTATAGAAGTTGAGTTTCCCATCTCATACCTTGTACTTTTGGAACTGCTCACCTTTT
This sequence comes from Smutsia gigantea, assembly GCA_032199065.1. Taxonomy (NCBI): domain Eukaryota; kingdom Metazoa; phylum Chordata; class Mammalia; order Pholidota; family Manidae; genus Smutsia; species Smutsia gigantea. Next base: position 93,264 of record JAVSCE010010610.1, on the reverse strand, counting down.
ACAAGTTGACTTGGATATATACATGTAACAGATTTCCTGGGGATTGTCAAAGACAAAATTCATAGATAATTTATGATCACTGGGTGAAGGCTTATTTATTTTTTCTTTCAAAAAGTCCCACTTTTAAATCTGTAGGATTCCATAATAAGAATTTATTATATGACTGAAAATTTTGGATAATTTTTGGTTGGTTTTGAGAAGTTTTAAGGGTCTATGTTGATGATGACAAAAGAGGATCATGGATTTCTTAAGATGTAAAATTTTAAGATGGCCAAGTAATTTATGGCTTATCTCTTGGAATGCAAAGCAATTGTAAATATCCTTTGTAGTTCATAGTACCTCCATGTCAGATTTTGTTTCTTTTTCAGTTCTTCTTTGGACTTAGCTTTATTTCCTATGGCAGAGATTTGTCTAAATAAGTTTGCTTTGAGATATTTGACTGTCATTAACTTGAGTTTTATTCAGTTTATTCTTTGTTACTTACAGTGCTGCAACAAGAGCTGACGATTATTAGTACATAGAGAACTTGTTTTAGGTTCACAAAAGTAGAGCCATAAGGAAGAATTAACGTCTCTCTGGAGACTGTGAAGTCCCTAGTATTACATTTTTTATCATCTTTATAGGGTAAGAAATATTTTTATTGCCCTTATCATTCCTGAATTCCAAGGTTAGCAGCCATGAACACCAACCAGTTTTTCTACATAACTATTGCCTGCAGTTCCTAAAATTCTGTTTATACGTTTTCTGAAATCCCGTATGTTTCCATGTTTCCAGCAGCCAAGAAAGGACATTCTTTATCACCTGAAAGACTAGGACTCCTTAAGCCAGAGAGCAAGTATCAGATCAGTTCCTAGTAGGAATTTGTATTTTTGTTTCCATATAAAAAGACAAGTCCTTGTTCCTTAATAATTGGCCTGTCATAAGTAATTAAACACTTGTTTAAAACATGACATTTCAGGCAAGGAAGTGGTTATGAACCTCATGCAAAAAGAAAACAAAAACAAACAAAAAACTACATTGCCATAGAAGGTAAATTGGTTCAGTAAAGGCATTTTATGATATTTGACCATTTTTTGTATAATTTTACAGACAAAGTCAATATAAATGTATGTGATTTTCAACAGAATCAAGATCCTCAATTCTTTTGATAAATCACTATTTAATAGTTTATATTAAGATTTACCATGAGATTTTCCCCCCTTAGTTCTGTTTGATTAATAAACCATTCAAAGATTATTTTATTCCAGATTATACAAGAATAGCCTGCTGCATTGAGAAGCTGATTGACTATGAAGAAAACAAAAAGATTTCTTAATATGCTCATCAAAAAATATAATCTTATCCACATTCAAATTTCCCTTATCAATGCAATTCAGACTCAAATAAATATTCTTTTTCTGCCAGTTCTTATATAAGTAGTTTTCTCTTTCAAAGTCATCTGCTTCAGGACTAAATAAATCCTGGTTTGGTCTCCTGTTACAGTGTGAAGATTTCTACTCATGGTAGCAAAATCAACTTAAATCTGGAACCCTATACCCAATAGAATGTGTGTTTTCTCCAGTGTCACTAGTCAAGAGCAGTTTATATCATCCAGAACTAAGTCTATCATTCTTCTGATATTTCTTCAGAGGCTTCCATTTCTGATCTGTTACTTAGAGCAGGAACTTTATTAAATGTAGAGGAAAGGAGGGACTTCTTGACTATAAAGTTATATGGCTCTCCTTAAATTATATAGTAAACAATAGAATTGAGCACAGTGAATCCCCTATTAGAATATATTATGTAATAACTATTTCCTAGACATTTGGTCAATGATTATACAGATGGTAAGAACATACGGGGTATAAAGGCATTAACACATCTCTAGCACCTACCAGCCCGTCCACGAAGGTTTATGTTACCATCCTAGTTGGAAGTTTACAAAAGAAGCAAATGTTTTTCATTGAAAATGATAAGTAAAATAATATTCTTTGTCACTCAGTTCATTTAATTTTCTCTTTATAGATGTTAATGTCCTTTGAATATGTTTTGTAGTCAAATATTCTTAATTAACTTAGTAGACATACAAGTTAAATACAAGGCTTTTAAGTTAATTAAGGATGTGAAAATTAATTTTAAGTTGACGTTGCAGAATAACACAATCACTGTTGATAATAAAAAGTTAGAGGAGAGGTTAAAAAATTTACCCATCTAGTGAAGTGGAAGGAGTCCACAAGATCTGTAGCCTTATCTAAAGTTCAAATGTATAAATCCTTTTAAAAGACCTAAGTTATTACAATATCCTTTGGTTGAACCTATGTTTGCATTCTTGATATACATTTTATGGAAACAATATTAATTCATTTGACACATAAAAACAATTAGGAAACTTGAAATAAATGCTACATAAGAATGAACAAATGCTGTATAGATAAAATATTATACCTGCATAATATTTCAATTTGCTATAATTCAATCAAGAGAAAACAGATGGCATTGTTAAAAAAAATTAACTGATTTGTCCAAAGATTAACCTTAAGTAATTGTATTACATAAATGTAGATCTTATAATTCCTCTGTAGTAATTGACTAACACAATGTTTCAGAAGTTTCAATTAACATTTTTACATTTTTTTCTTGCAAAACTAATGTTTGCAATTCTTTGTTTCTTATCTAGCAGTCAGAAGTCAACACAGCTAAACTGTATCTGTGAGAAATTGATCATCCCCCAATCCCATTTTGAAAGGACAACATAATTAAACGCTAAAAATACATCTTTTTTATTTTGGGAGAATTCTTGAATCCTATGTTAGATTTATATGAGTGCTTATTAATCTCAATAAACCAATCAGATTAGGGACTTCTTCAAGTTTTTTTGTTTTCTTTTTAAGGCACTTATATTAGTTTGCTAAGGCTGTCATAATAAAAAGCCAAAGACTGGTAAAAACGACAGAAATTTATCTTCTTACATTTCTGGAGATGAAACCCAAGATCAAAATGAATCAAAGTGTCAGCCAATTTGCTTTCTCTGAGGCCTCTCTCATTGGCTTGTGGACAGCTGCCTTCTTACCATGTCCTTGCATGGCCTTTCTGTGTATGTGTATCCTTGATCTCTCTTTCTCTTGTATTAACGACATCACACCTATTGGAGCAGAACCTCACCCTCATTACCTCATTTTATCTTACTAAACTTTACTAAAGGTCCTATGTGTAAATACAGTCACACTGGGGGTTAAGACTTCATTATATGAATTTTGGGAGAACCCAATTCAGTATGTAATAGCATCCAATTTACCTTATCTAATCTTTGTAAAGACCCTATTAGTAGTGTTCTTTTAGTATCCCAATTTGTTAAAACAACTTTACTGTGATATAATTGACATTTGATAACCAACACATATTTGAAAAATAAAAGTGATGGCATATGTATATATCAGTGGAACCTCACTGTAGTCAAAATAGCATATCCATCAACCTTAACTGCTCATTTGTGCCCTATGTATTCCCTTTCTTCCCTACCTGCCAAACAATAGCTTACCTGCTTTCTGCCACCATAGATTAACTTGTATTTTTTAGAGGTTTACCTAAACTGAATTATATGGAATATACTTTTTTTGTCTAGCATCTTTCACTCAACATAATTATTTTGAGATTCATTTATAATGTTTCCTTTATCCACAGTTAATCTCTTTTCATTGGTGAGTAGTATTTCATTGTACAGATACTACCACGATTTACTTATTCTTGTACCTATTGAACATTTCGGTTCAAGTTTTGGCTATTACAGGTAAAGAAGCTGTAAATCTTTGTGTACAAATCTTTGGATATCAATTTCCTTTTCTCTTGGATAAATACTTGTGAGTGGCAAGGCTAGGTTATGTGGTAGATGCATATTTACCTTTCTGAGAAACTAGCAACTGTTTTCCAAAGTGGCTGTGCCATTTTATGTTTTTACCAGTAATGTATGAGAATTGCAGTTTCTCTACATATTTGCCAATACTTGGTTTAACCAAGTCTCTTTAATGTTAGCTATTTTAATCGATATGCATTTGTATCTCATTGCCACTTGCCTTTGCATTTTTCTGTATTCAGTAATGATATTGAACATTTTCATATTCTTATTTGCCATTCATATATCTTCTTTGCTGAAGTCTGTGTTCAAGGCTTTTACCCTTTTTGTATAGGATTGTTTTCTCATTTAGTTTTGAAAATTTTTTTTTTTTTTACATATTCCATCTATAAATCTTTTGTCAGATATATACAAGTATTTTATCCTTTTTTGGCTTTTAATCTTATCAGTGTCTTTTAAGAAGCAGAATTTTAATATATAATAAAGTCTAATTTGACATTTTTTTAGGGACTGTAATTTTGCTGTCAAATCTAAGAAATATTTATAAGACCCAAAGTCACAAAGATTTTCTTGTTTCCTTCTAGGAGTTTTATAGTTTTACATGTTGAATTTCAATCAATGAACCACCTTCAGTAAATTATATATGACACAAAGTATGCTCATTCTTTTTGCATACAGATATCAAAATTTTCCTGCACTGTTTGTGCAAAAAGCTATCTTTCTTTGCCCAACTGCCTTTAGACCTGTCAAAAATCTGTTGTTTTTATAGGTATTAGTTTATTCCTAGAATCTTTACTCTGTTCTACTGATCTATTTACCAGTCTTTCACGAATACTGGTCTATTTTGATCACTGTAGTTTCTTTTTTTTTAATTTTTTATTAAGATATTATTGATATACACTCTTATGAAGATTTCACATGAAAACACAATGTGGTTACTACAGTTACCCATATGATCAAGTCCCCATCCATACCCCAATGCAGTCACTGTCGTTCAGTGTAGAAAGATGCCACAGATTCACTATTAGCCTTCTCTGTGCTACACTGTTTTCCCCGTGATCCCCCACACTATGTGTACTAAACAAAATACCACTCAATCCGCTTCTTCTTCCCTCTGCACCAGCCCTCCCACACTCTCCCTTTGGTAACCGTTAGTTCCTTCTTGGAGTCTCTGAGTCTGCTACTATTTTGTTCCTTCTGTTTTGCTTAATTGTTATACTCCACAAATGAGGGAAATCATTTGGCACTTGTCTTTATCCGCCTGGCTTATTTCACTGAGCATAATATCCTCCAGCCCCATTCATATTGTTGCAAATGGTAGGATTACTTTCTATCTTATGGCTGAATAGTATTCCATTGTGTATATGTACCACATCTTCTTTATCCATTCATCTACTGATGGACACTTAGGTTGCTTCCATACCTTGGTTTTGTAAAAAGTGCTGCAATAAACATAGGGGTGCTTATGTCTTTTTGAATCTGAGAAGTTATATTCTTTGGGTAAATTCCAAGGAGTGGGATTTCCTGGTCAAATGGTATTTGTATTTTTTGAGGAACCTCCGTATTGCTTTCCATAGTGGTTGAACTAGCTTACATTCCCACCAGCAGTGTAGGAGGGTTCCCCTTTCTCTGCATCCTCACCAGCATTTGTTGTTCTTAGACTTTTGGATGCTGGCCATCCTAACTGGTGTGAGGTGATATCACACTGCAGTTTTAATTTGCATTTCCCTGATGGTTAGTGATATGGAGCATCTTTTCATGTGTCTGTTGGTGATCTGAATTTCTTTGGAGAACTGTCTCTTCATATCCTCTGCCCAGTTTTTTAATTGGGTTATTTGCTTTTTGGGTGTAGAGGCATGTAAGTTCTTTATATATTTTCGATGTTAACCCCTTGTTGGATATGTCATTTACAAATATATTCTCCCATACTGTAGGATGCCTTTTTGTTCTGTTGATGGTGTCCTTTGCCATACAGAAACTTTTTAGTTTGATGTAGTCCCATGAGTTCATTTTTGCTTTTGTTTCCCTTGCTCGAGATGTGTTCAGGAAGAAGTAGCTCATGCTTATATTCAGGAGATTTTTGCCTATGTTATCTTCTAAGAGTTTTATAGTTTCATGACTTACATTCAGGACTTTGATCCATTTTGAGTTTACTTTTGTGTATGGGGTTAAACAATAATCCAGTTTCATTCTCTTGCATGTAGCTGTCCAGTTTTGCCAACACCAGTTGTTGAAGAGGCTATCATTTCCCCATTGTATGTACATGGCCCCTTTATTGTGTATTAAGACACCATATATGGTTGGTTTTATATCAGGCCTCTCTAGTCTGTTCCAATGGTCTCTGGGTCTGTTCTTGTGCCAGTAACAAATTGTCTTGATTACTGTGGCTTTGTAGTAGAGCTTGAAGTTGGGGAGCATAATCCCCCCAGCTTTATTCTTCCTTCTCAGGATTGCTTTGGCTATTCGGGGTCTTTTGTGGTTCCATATGAATTTTAGAATGATTTTCTCTAGTTTGTTGAAGAATGCTATTGATATTTTGATGGGAATTGGATTGAATCTGTAGATTGCTGAAGGCAGGATGACCATTTTGAGAATATTAATTCTTCCTATACATGAGCACAGGATGTGTTTCCATTTATTGGTATCTTGTTTAATTTCTCTCATGAGTGTCTTGTAGTTTTCAGAGTCTAGGTCTTTCACTTCCTTGGTTAGGTTTATTCCCCGGTATTTTATTCTTTTTGATGCAACTGTGAATGGAATTGTTTTCCTTATTTCTCTTTCTGCTAGTTCATTGTTAGTGTATAGGAATACCACAGATTTCTGTGTATTAATATTGTATCCTGCAACTTTTCTGAATTCAGATATTAGATCTAGTCGTTTGGGAGAGGAGTCTTTAGGGTTTTTTATGTGCAATATCATGTCATCTGCAAAAAGGGACAGTTTGAGTTCTTCCTTGCCAATCTGAATACCTTTTATTTCTTTGTGTTGTCTGATTGCCATGGATAGGACCTCCAGAAATATGTTGAATAGAAGTGGGGAGAGTGGGCTTCCTTGTCTTGTTCCTGATCTTAAAGGATAAGCTTTCAGCTTCTCGCTGTTAAGTGTAATGTTGGCTGTGGGTTTGTCATATATGGCCTTTGTTATGTTGAGGTACTTGCCCTTTATACCCACTTTGTTGAGAGTTTTTATCATGAATAAATGTTAAATTTTGTCAAATGCTTTGTCAGCATCTATGGAGATGATCATGTGGGTTTTGTCCTTCTTTTTGTTGATGTGGTGGATGATGTTGATGGATTTTCGAATGTTGTACCATCCTTGCATCCGTGGGATAAATCCCACTTGATCATGATGGATGATCCTTTTGATGTATTTTTAAATTCGGTTTGCAAATATTTTGTTGAGTATTTTTGCATCTATTTTCATCAGGGATATTAGTCTATAAATTTCTTTTTTTGTGGTTTCTTTGCCTCGTTTTGGTATTAGACTGATGCTGGCCTCATAGAATAAATTTGGAACTATTCCTTCTTCTACTGCTTGGAAAACTTAAAGGACGATGGGTATTAGGTCTTCACTAAATGTTTGATAAAATTTTGCAGTGAAGGCATCTGGTCCAGGCTTTTGTTCTTAGGTAGATTTTGATTTCCAGTTCAATTTCATTGCTGGTAATTGGTCTGTTCAAATTTTCTGTTTCTTCCTGGGTCAGCCTTGGAAGGTTGTATTTTTCTAGAACGTTGTCCATTTCTTCTAGGTAATCCAGTTTGTTAGCATATAATTTTTCATAGTATTCTCTTGTAATTTTTTGTATTTCTGTGGTGTCCATAGTGATTTTTCCTTTCTCATTTCTGATTCTGTTTATGTGTGTAGACTCTCTTTTTTTCTTGATAAGTCTGGCTAGTGGTTTATCTATTTTGTTTATTTTCTCAAAGAACCAGCTCTTGCTTTCATTGATTCTTTCTATTGTTTTATTCTTCTCAATTTTATTTATTTCTGCTTTAATCTTTACTTTGTCCCTCCTTCTACTGACTTTGGGCCTCATTTGTTCTTCTTTTTCTAGTTTCATTAATTGTGAGTTTAGACAGCTTATATGGGATTGTTCTTCTTTCCTGAGGTAGGCCTGTATTGCAGTATATTTTCTTAGCACAGCCTTGGCTGCGTCCCACAGATTTTGTGGTGTTGAATTATTGTTGTCATTTTTCTCCATATATTGCTAGAACTCTGTTTTTATTTGGTCATTGATCCATTGGTTATTTAGGAGGGCGTTGTGAAGCCTCCATGTGTTTGTGTGATTTTTCATTTTCTTTGCGTAATTTATTTCTTGTTTCATACCTTTGTGATCTGAGAAACTGGTTGGTACAATTTCAATCTTTTTGAATTTACTGAGGCTCTTTTTGTGGCCTAGGATATAATCTACTCTTCAAAATGTTCCATGTGCACTTGAGAAGAATGTGTATTCTGGTGCTTTTGGATGTAGAGTTCTGTAGATGTCTGTTAGGTCCCTCTGTTCTAATGTGTTGTTCACTGCCTCTGTCTCCTTACTTATTTTTTGTCTGGTTGATATGTCCTTTGGAGTTAGTGGGGTGCTGAAATCTCCGAGAATGAATGCATTGCATTCTATTTACCCTTTTAATTCTGTTAGTATTTGTTTCACATATGTAGGTGCTCCTGTGTTGGGTGCACAGATATCTATAGTGTTTGTATCCTCTTGTTGGATTGACCCTTTTATCATTATGTAATGTCATTCTTTGTCTCTTGTAACTTTGTTTTTTTGAAGTCTATTTTGTCTGATACAAGTACAGCAACTCCTGATTTTTTCTCACTACTAGTTGCAGGAAATATCTTATTCCATATTTTCACTTTTAGAGTGTGTATGTCTTTGGATTTAAAATGAGTCTCTTGTAGACAGCATGTAGATGATTTTTGCTTTTTTATCCATTCAGTGACTTTATGTCTTTTGATTGGTGCATTCAGTCCATTTAAATTTAGGGTGATTATCGATTGGTATGTATATTGCCATTGCACCCTTTAGATTCATGGTTACCAAGGTTCAAGGTTAACTCCCTTGCTATCTAAGAGTCTAACTTAACTCACTTAATATGCTATTACAAACACAATCCAAAGGTTCTTTTTTTTCTCCTCCATTTTCTTCCTCCTCCATTCTTTATATATTAGGTCTCATATTCTATACTCTTTGTCTATCCCTTGATAGACTTTGGGTATAGTTAATTTAATTTTCCATTTGCTTAGTAATTAGGTATTCTACTTTCTTTACTGTGATTTTATTACCTCTGGTGACAGCTACTTAACATTAGGAACACTTCCATCTATAGCAGTTCCTCCAAAATACACTGTAAAGATGATTTCTGGGTGGTAAATTCTCTCAGCTTTTGCTTATCTGTAAATTACTTAATCCCTACATCAAATTTAAATGATAATCTTGTCAGATAAAATAATCTTGGTTCAAAGCCCTTCTCCTTCATTGCATTAAATACATCATGCCACTCCCTTCTGGCCTGTAAGGTTTCTGCTGAGTATTCTGATGATAGCCTGATGGGCTTTCCTTTGTATTTGTTCTTATTTCTCTCTCTGGCTGCTTTTAATAGTCTGTCCTTATTCTTGATCTTTCCCATTTTAATTACTATATGTTTTGATGTTGTCTTCCTTGGGTCCCTTTGTTGGGAGATCTGCGCACCTCCATGGCCTGAGAGACTATCTCCTTCCCCACACTGGGGAAGTTTTCAGCACTTACTTCCTCAAAACACTTTATATTCCTTTTTCTCTCTCTTATTCTTCTGTTACCCCTATAATGTGAATATTGTTCCATTTGGATTGGTCACACAGTTCTCTCAATATTCTTTCATTCTTAGAGATCTTTTTTCTCTCTGTGCCTCAGCTTCTTTGTATTGCTCTTCTCTAGTTTCTATTTCATTTATCATATCCCCCACCATATCTAATCTTCTTTTTCCATTGTGCTCTTCAATGATTGAATATCCAACTGGTATTTATTCCTGAGTTCTTGAATATCTTTCTGTACCACCATGAGCATGTTAATGATTTTTATTTTGAACTCTCAGTAAGATTCATGAGGTCGATGTCATTTAAATCTTTCCCAGGAGTTGTATTAATAATTTTACTGTGAACCAGGTTCCTTTGGTATTCATATTTGTATATGGCGCCCTCTAGTGCCCAGAATCTCTACTCTCTGGAGCTGCTCAGCCCTTGAAGCAGTGTCAGGGGTCACAGGTGGGTGGTATTGCTGCCTGGGGGGAGGAAAGAGCTGTTTCCTGCTTCCCAGCTGCTATGCCTGTCTCCACTGCCTGAACCAGTGGGCCGAGCACACAGGTATAAGCCTCTGTGGTTTGCGTTTTTAGTTGCTGTAGACAGATCTTCCCTCTGGCTGGCCTAACACCCGGGTAGGGTTTGCAGGTTTGTGAGCCAGGTGGGGCTGGCTGGAAGAAAGACACAGTAGGCTGTGTATCATGGAGGGAGTCCTTTTTCTGTGTAGCCAGCCAGGGAGCTGGGGCACCTGAAGATCATGAAAGCTCCCAACTTGCTGGGCAGAGTGCACTTGGACAATTTTGTGTCCCTGTCCTTCCTCCTGAGCAGTAAGCTCTGTGCAATTCTTGCCCCTTTAGCAGCCCTCTTACTAAGGGCTTCCTTGTTAGGAAGTCTCTCAGACTGCCAGCCTTTCTTTTGTCCCAGAGCAGCTGGATATGGATCCCTGCTTTCCACAAGTAGCTGGAGTCTCAGTCTCTCCAGGAATTCTGCCTGTCTTAGCTTTTCAACCCCCTACTCACAAGAGTACCATGCAAGCCCTATGAAATGAAGGATTGTGCTCCCAAAGCAAATCTCTGGAGTTAGATATTCAGTAGTCCCAGGCCTCCACTCCCTCCCTGCTCAATTTCTCTTTCTCCTGCTGGTGAGCTGGGGTGGGGGAAGGGCTTGGGTCCTGCTGGTCCACAGCTTTAATACATTATTACCCTGTTCCATGAGGTCTGCTCTTTCTCCAGGTGTATGCAGTCTGGCACAGTCCTCTTTCCTGTTGCTCTCTCAGGAGTAGTCATATTAATTATATTTTTGTATTAAATACGGTTTTAGGAGGAAACCTCTGTCTCACCTCTCATGCCGCCATCTTTAATCCTCTCCCTTCATCACTGTAGTTTTATACTAATTCTTGAAATGAGTACTGCTAGATCTTCTTTTTTTTTCTTTTAAAGTTGTTTTGTCTATACTGGGTGTTTCGAATTTCCATCTGAATTTTATGATCAGCTTCCTAAGTTTTACAGAAAATCTGTGGGTCTTAATTTCACTGAATTGATCCATTTGGGGAGAATCAATCAACATTGATAATATCATGTCTCCCAACACATAAAGAAGGTGTATCTCTCATTTATTCTACTTAATCTTTAATGTCTCTTCACAGTGTTATCATATATAAGTCTTTTATAGATTTCACACTGTCATGTCATATTTTTATGTAATTTTCAGTGCAACTGTTTTTTAAATTTTAATTTCCAGTTATTAGTTGCCAGAGTATAGACATACACATAGTATTTGCATGTTGATTTTCTATGCCTCAACCTTGTTATTCTCACTAATTGTAGTATATCCTTTGGTAGGACCTTTTGGATTTTCTATATGGGAAACCAGATCTGCAGGTCACTTCTTTCTTTCCAATATGGTTGTCTTTTTATTCAAGTACCATGTATTATAGAGAAGTGATGAAGGTACATACCTGTCCTGACTTGTCCATACTCTTAGTAGGAAAGCATTCAGTCTTTCACCATTAAGTATGTTACCTGTATGGGTTGCTTCATAGATGTCAGTGGTTAGGTTGAACAATCTCCCTTCTATTCCTAGTTAGCTGAGAGTTTTTATCAGTAATGGACATTAGATTTTTGGCAAATGATTTTTCTCTTTTTGAAATGATTTACTTTGTTAATATGAATAATTATACTGATTTATATTCAAATATTAAACCAGTCCTGCAGTATTGGAATAAATACTACCATTTGGTCATGACATATTATCCTTTTAATATAGTGTTGGATTTGATTTGTTAAATTTTGGTTAAAATTTTTGCAACCAACTTTTTATGTAACCATTATCTTGTAACCTATTTTTATGAGGGATCTGTAGTTTCCCTTTATTGTGTTGTTTTTCTCTGGCTTTAAGTCTGAGTAATACTGACATCATAGTATTAGTTGGAAGTATTTCCTCTTCCCTAATTTTTTTTTCTAACTGGTCTATTTTTTTCATTAATTATTTTGTAGAATTTACTAATATAACCACTTAAGCCTGGAGCTTCTTTATAGGAATATTTTTAATTGCAGTTATAAGTTTTCTCATACATTATAGGGATACCCAAGTATGTTTTCTTAAATTAGCCTTGGTAATATGTGTTTTTCAAAAAACTTGTTCTTGTTCATCTAGTTGTCTCATTTATTGGCATAAACTTAATTATATTCCCTTATCCTTTTTTCTCTATGTAGAATGTATTGTGATGTCACTTTCCCCATTTGTAATATTGGAAAATTATTCTTTCCTTTTTATTTGTTTTTGGCTGAAGTTTTATCAATTTTACTTATTTTTTTAAGGAACCAGTTATTTTTTTAATTTTCTGTTACCTTTCTGTATCCTATTTCATTCATTATTACTATTATATTATTTTCTTTCTTTTGCTCATTTCTTTGTAACTTTCAAGGTTATAAATTGAGGTCATTGGTTCTAGATCTTCTTTTCTACTATAAGGGTTTAGTGTTAAACTTTCCCCCTAAAAATAGTGGGGTTTCATTCTAAATTATTTTTATTTTTATTATTATTTTAAAAAATTTTATTATATTAAAATGGCTTCTATACTCACTTTTAATTTATTCTTTGACCCATGGTGATTTAAAGTGTATTACTTGGTTTCCAAATATTTGGCTATCTCTCTAGAGATTTTATTTCTGTTATGGATTTCTAACTTAATCCCACTGTGGTCAGAAAAAATGCTTGTATTACCTGATTCCCTTTAAATGTATGTTTTATCTTTTTCTTTAATCTATCTTAGTATATGTCCATATGCTAAGTTGTTTATCTTACATTTGAAATGAAGGTTACTGATTTGATGTTCCATAATCATGAACTGTGTTAAGTTTGTTGAATTTGGTCTTCAAATTTACTATATCCTTGCTGATTTTCTGTGTACTCATTAATCAATTATTGAGAGAGTGGTATTAAGTTCCCTGACTAAAACTATAGGCTTATCAGTTTCTCCTTGCAGTTTTATCAGTACTTGCTTCATTTATTTTAAAAGACTCCTATTAGGTGAATAAAATTTAGTATTGTTGTGTTCTCTTGGTAAACTGATCTTTTTATATCACTTATTGTCTTATTAGCATTAATTGATTATTTTAATGCTTAATGTAGTATTCATACTATATTTCTTTAGGTTTTTGCAGGTGTATCTTCAAATTGTTTATACCACTTCACGTGTAGTATAAGTACACAATAGTGCAATTCCCTCTCAGAGTTATGATACTGTTTATAATGCATTTTGCTTATATGTATAGATACATATGTATACACACACATACATATATAAATATAAAATCCCTAATATATTATGATTTCTGTTAAAATAATAATTTAAACAATTTTAAATAATAATATTTTTTAAAACATATATTAATTCTTATACTTATCATTTTTTGTGCTTTTCACTGTGTGAATTCTGATTTCCAACTGGTATCATTCCACTTCTGTGTAAAGGGCTTCTTTTAATATCTTTTCTTTATTTTTAATGTTGGTGATGATTTGTTTCTGCCTCTGTATTTCTGAAAACATCTTTATTTTACCTTTGTTTATAGAAACATTTTTGCTAGGTAGAAATTTCAATGTTGACGGGTTTTTGGTTTTTTCTTTCTGTACTTTAGAAATATCACACAATTGTCTTCTTCTTGTATTGTTTCCACAAGAAATATGATGTCATTCTTATATTTCTTTTGGGTATAAAGCATGTCCTTTTTCTCTGCTGCTTTCCTCTTTTTTTGGTGGTTAAATTCACATAACAAAATTTTATCTCTGACTACTTTTACAATTTTCTCTTTATCACTGGCATTGAGAAATTTGATTATGATGTACCTTTTGTAGTTTATTTCATGTTATTTTTGAGGTTAAGCTTTTCAAATATGTGGGTTTATAGTTTTCTTCACATTTTTAAAATTGTAAGCCATTATTTATTTAAATATGTATATTGTTTTTCTGTCCCTCACACCCTGAGGATACCAATTGCCCATATACTGAGCCATGTGAAGCTGTCCTGTGGCTCATTAATGCTCTTTAAACTTCTTTTTTTTATTATTATTTTTTCTCTGTGTATTTCATTTTGAGTAGTTTCTATTGTTTTGCTTTAAAGTTGATTAATTTTTTTTTCTGCCACATCTAATCTTCCAATAATACCAACTGGTACATTTTCCATCTGGCATATTGCAGCATTTATCTCTAAAAGTTTGATTTGGATACTGACTCTATCTCCTCTCCAAATTCTAATACCTCTGTCAGTTCTGAGTCATTTTTGCTTGATTGATTATTATTTTCATTATGAGTCATGTTTTACTACCCAATAATTTTAATTGGATGCTAGGCATTGAGAAATTTTGCTTGTTAGGTGTTGTATTTTTTTTTTTATATTCTTTTAAGACTCCTGTGCTTTGTTCTGGGATACAGTTCACTACTTAAAAGCAATTTGATCCTTTTAGTTTTTAACATTTATGATTGTTTTTTGGGTCTGGAGCAATGTTCATTTAAGGCTAATTATTCCCCACTACTGAGGTAAAACCTGCTGGAGTACTCTAACCAGTGCTATGAATTATGAGTTTTCCAGTCTGTGGGAACAGGTATTATTTCTGGGCTTATATGAATACCATGCAATGCTCCCTCTAGTCCTTTTGGCTTATTCTTTCCCAAATTTTGGTTAGTTTCCTCACATGTATGGAAGAAAACTCTGAAGATCTGTGTAGTTCTCTGTGCATATCTCTTTTCCCTGGTACTCTGATGTATGAACTCTATTTAATTTTTTGATTCTTTTTGTGTCTCTTCACTTCAAGGAGTCTACTGAGCTCCATTTCGTTTTCTTTCACTGTATTATGTATGACCTGTAAAATCTTTAAAGGTAGTATTGGGGCAAAAATAAGGCTTATGTCATTTGCTTCTCATCTCTCAGTGATTGCTGTCCTTTTATTACCTGATTTGAAATGTTTTGGAAACCCCTGTTTTGTGTATCATACCTATTTTCCTCCCTCCTTCCTTCCTTCCCTCCTAGCAGGTGGGAAAATACAGTTTTGTTACTTCAACTTGACTAGACATAGAAGTAGTCAAAATTTGAAAGACCTTATAAATCAATTTATGAACTTTACCTCCAGCTGTAAACAAAAGTATACAACATATTTTCTCAGAAAACTTTTCATACTTAGATATCGTAAAGATTTAATCAAACTCTGCAACAAACTAAGAAACTTTCAGGTGGCCTTCCTTTGTAGGACAAAAAACAACCTTTTAATCTGAGCCCCAGATAGAAATCTTATTACAATTTGGATGACAATTGTGTAATTATAAAATAAAACGTCTATTTTATATGTTGTATTTTCTTTTTTTATAGCATTAGTCTGTCAGTTTGTTGTGGATAAAGCTAGGAGCTTGACGCCAATATTTAACATTCCCCTCAAAACTTCTTACATATGCCTTGACACCTTTGTGTGCCTTCTGAAAGCATAGAGAAGAAAACATGCATTCAAATCCTTCAGACTTTACAGGTAATAATTGAAATGAACTCGTAAAAAAATTACAAAAAGCAGAGTTGGTCATTTACACACATAATCAGGCTTATATTTTCTTCTGTTATATAAGGCAAAAAAAAATTTCTTTTGGGAACTAGAACTCTTGGTATCCCAAACCATGAGAAAATGGTTTTAGTTATTTTAATTTTTTACATATAGTTATTCATGTTAGATAATAAATCTATCCATAAGAATTAGATATTACAATACTGTAGGGTTTCTCAACCTTAGTATTATTGGTGTTTTGAGTCAGATAATCCTTTGTTTTGGGGGATCCTGTGAGTTATAGGATGTTTAACCGCATTCTTAGTCTCCACACCATAGGTTCCAGTGGCACCCTTTTCCCTCAGGTTGTGACAACCAAAAGTATCTCTATATATTTCTAAATGCCCCTGGGGGAGATGAGAGAGGGACACAATTGCCTCTGGTTGAGAACCATACAACAATACACCTCATATATTATAATCATCAATAATCCCCAAAACTATTCCTAAAAAGTTAGCCACAGACATATAATGGCTACACTTGCAAATAGGACATTAACTGTAAAAGGTTAGTTATTTTACTATCAAAAAGAGACTGAGGAAAATGGGAACACACCATACAAAACATGGGATGCAGAAAAGCACTTCTAAGAGGGAAGTTCACAGTGATGGACACATATATTAAGAAAAAGGAAAGTTCTCAAATAAACTACCTAACTTTACACTTCAAGAAAGCAGAAAAAGAAAAACAAACTGAGCCAAAATTTAGTAGAAGGAAAAAAATAGCAATCAGAGTGGAAATAAATGAAGCAGAGAGTAAGAAGACAATAAAAAAGATCAATGACATAAAAGCTATATTTTTAAAATAAACATAATAGGCAAACCGTTAGCTAGAATAATCAAGAAAAACAGAGAGATAACTTAAATATGAGACCTCATACCACAAAAATACAGAAGATCATAAGAGGCAGTTATACGCAATATATGCCAATAAATTGGATAACCTGAAAGAAATGCATATATTCCTAGAAACATACAACATATCAAGATTGAATCATGAAGAAATAGAAAATCTGAACAGACTGGTTACTAGTAGGGAGATTGAAGCAGTAATAAAAACCTCCCAAAAAATAAAAGTCCAGAAACACATGGCTTCACTAGTGAATTCTATCAGATATTCAAAGAATGAATATGGTTCTTCCCAAATTCTACCAAAAACTAGAACAATTTGGAACATTTAAAACTCATTAAAAAAAAAAACAGAATTACCCTGATACCAGAATCATAAAAAGACACTACAGGTAAAGAAAATTATAGGCCAATATCCCTGATGAACATAGATGCAAAAATTCTCAACAAAATATCAGCAAACAAAATTAAAAAGTATATCAAAAGTACTAAGTGGAATTTATTCCAGGGCTGCAAGTTTGGTTCATCATCTGCAAATTCATCAGTGTGATGCAACACATTAACATTAACAAAATGAAGGATAAAAAGCATATGATCATTTCAGTAGAGATAGAAAATACATGTCACCAAATTCAACATCCATTCATGATAAAAACACTCAGCCAAATGGGTGTAGAGGAAAAATATCTCAATAAAGGCCATATATGTCAAACCCATAGCTTAACATCACACTTAATGCTGAAGAGTTTTTAGCTTTTCTAATTAGGAGCCAGACAAGGATGACCCCTCTTGCCACTGTAATTTAACATAGTAGTGAAAGTTCTAGCCAAGCAATAAGCTAAGTAAAAAAACAAAATGTATCCACAACAGAAAGAAAAAAGTAAAATTTTCTCTGTTTGCAAATTTTTCAGTAGTTTATATGGACAACCCTAAAGACTGCATCAAAACTTGTTAAAACTAATAAATGAATTCAGTAAATTTGCAGGATCCAATAACAATATACAAAAATCGGTTGCATTTCCATATACTAATAAACTATCAGAAAGCAAAATTAAGAAAATAATCCTATTTCTGATTGCATTAAAAATAAAAGGATCTACAGATAAATTTTAAAAAGCAGAGGAAAGATCTATACACTGAAAATTATAAGGCATTGATGAAGGAAATTGAAGAAGACATAAACAAATAAATGGAAATATATTCCATGCTCATAGATTAGAATGTTAAAATGTCTATACTACTCAAAGCAATCTAGATTCAGTGCAATCCCTGTCAAAATTCCAATGTTATTTTTCATGGAAATATATATTTTTTAAATCCTAAAATTTATATGGAACCACAGAAGATCCCAAATAGCCAAAGCAATTTTGGGAAAGAAGAATGAAGCTGAAGGCTTAACACCTGTTTTTAAAGCATATTACAAAACTATGTTAATCAAAAAAGTATGGTATTGAAATAAAAACAGACACATAGATCAATGGAACAGAATAGACAGCCCAGAAATACAGCTACACATATCTGATCAGTTAATTTATGACAAATGGGGTAAGAATACAATGGAGAAAGGATAGTCTCTTAAAAAAATGGTGTTGAGAAAACCCTACAGCCATATATAAAAATAATGAAACTGGGCCACTTACACCATACACAAAAATCAACTCAAAATGGACTAAAGACTTGAAATAAAACCTAAAACCATAAAGGTTTATGAAGCAAACTCCTTCTGACAATGACTTTCTGGATTTGACACTAAAATCAAAGGAAACAAAAGCAAAAATAAACAAATGGAACTCTATCAGTCTAAAAAGCTTCTGCACAGCATGGGAAACCATCAAAAATATCAAAAGGAAACCTTTTGAAAGTACAAAAATATTTGCAAATCATATATCTGAAAAGGGATTAATATTCAAAATATATAAACTATTCAATAGCCAATAAGTAATCTGATTAACAAATGGGCAAAGGACCTAAATAGACATTTTCCAAAGAAGACATACAAATAGCTAACAGGCACATGAAAAGATGATCAAACTCACTAATCATCAGGGAAAAGCAAATCAAAACCACAAAGAGATATTATAACACTTGTTAGAATGGCTGTAATAAAGATGTAATACATGTGGTAACGAGTGTTGACAATGGTGTGGAGAAAAAGGAACCTTTGTGCTTTATTGGCAAGCATGACAATCATAGACATGATTTAAAACAGTTTGGAGGTTCCTCAAAAAATTAAAATAAAACTATCATATTATTCAGCAATTCCACTTCTGGGTATATATCCAAAGGAAACTGTATAACTGTCTCAAAGAGATGTCTTCACCCCTATGTTCATTACTGCTTTATTTGCCATAGTCAACACACAGAAATGAGTGTCCATGAAGAAACAAATGGTTAAAGAAATAAACACACAGAGGCACATATATATACTAAAGGAATATTATTAAACCATAAGAAAGGAGGAAATCCTTTCATTTGCAACAACACTGATGGACCTTGATGGCATTATGCTAAGTGAAAAATTCAGAGAAAGATAAATACCATACGATCTTATTTATATGGGAAGCCTTAAAAAACTGAACTAGAAACAGAGACCTGATTGGTGTTTGAGAGTAGGTGAAAATGGTTAAAAGGGACAAAATCCCATTTATAGTTAAAAGTTCTGGGGATGTAATATACAGCATTATGACTATAGTTTACAATATTGTGTATCTGAAAGTTGCTAAGAGAGCAGATCTTAAAAGTTCTTATCATAAGAAAAAAGTAACGATATGAGGTGCTGAATATTAACAAAATTTATTGTGGTACTCATTTAACAATATATACATATATCAAATCATTGTGTTGTACATCATAAACTAATGCAATTTTAATATGTTGATTATAAATAAAGTAAGCTAGGGACATTTTTAACATACATGTCTGGCTTACAGACACATTAAAAATGAGTAGTCTCAGCTTACCCAAGGAGTTAAAAGCAGAAAAACTCTTACAGGGAAAACAAAGACAGGACAGCTGGGAAATTAATTTGTGGCCAAGAAAGTTATCTAGGGTAAGACTTGGACAACTTTCTCAAACCTAAGTCCAGAAGAGTAGCTTTTATATCAATAAAACAAAAAATGGAGACCTGGTTTATACTTACATAATTTCTAGTTTGTGCTGTTATATCAGCTTGACATACATATTCATATACTATTTAATAATGCCCTTTAAAAAGTATAACTTGAATATGCTTTTCTATTTCCCTTTTTATTATCTATTTTTCATTTTTTCCCCTAAAACTCTATAATGCATTAAATTATAATTATGTAGACAAAACATGACATTTGTAATGTTTAGTGAGATTTTCAATATAGTTCAACCACAAAATTGGACATCTTTTCTTATTGTGCCTACAATAGAATGGGCAAACTCCTCCAGTGTCCATAAATTTTAAAGAAACAGAAAGATACAACCACATGTGTATTAAGATAAAGAGCACTTAACTACAATTAAATATCCAATGTACAATTATAAAATACCCAGATTTTGGCAGTGAGAATTAAATTCCTTGAATAAATATTTAATATTAACCAAACAAAAGAGTTGCATTACTAGTTAATTCTAGTTGATAAAAATAAAGGTGTGTAGGAAAATTTGAAATATCTATAGGCAGTTAAAAGGAATGTATATTTCCAACTAAAAATGCAAGTATAACTTCATTTCATTTCTCTTCTAAGAATGAATTCAGCCCAGTAGTTATACTTTAAATCAACTTCTAATGGTGTTTATGAAATTTTATATGTGCTTTTTCACTTTATGATTTTATGAGATAAAATACATTTGTTTTGCTCATCCATTGTCCATTGTTTTTTCTTCTGATAATAGTTGCATACTTTTCTTTCTGGGGAAAACACACCTCTACACAATATAGATTTGGGTGGCAATGTCCTTAATCTCATCTTTCCACAATTTACTTGGGTAAACCTAACCCAATCTGGTCAGAATAGTCTATCACCCTAGCCACAATGGTTTGACAAGAGTATGATTCAATTTAGGTCAATAGTTATAAAGACTCATTTGGAAAAATATTACTAGCTAATGCTTTATGCACCAGGAATTCTTTTAAGAGGTTTAAATAGATTAACTAATCCTTAAAAATTCCCATGTGGTATAGACCAGTACTATCCTTTTTACAGGTAAAAAAATATTATGACACTTTAGAGATTATGAAGCTAAACTCATGCCCAAGATACCCTAAGAAAATCTGACTTTCTAGTATAATATCTTAAAAACTAACTAATGCTGGCACAGTTGAGGAAAAACAGCTCTCTTCTTGCTGGATGAGGAAATTAGGGTAAAAGCCTAGTGTAGCCAGGAACTACCTGTAGAGTCTGAGGATGAAGTTCCTACAGAGGATAACAGAAGAGATTGATGTAGAGAATGGGCGAGTGGATCCCAGCTTCTTTCCAATGATACACTACGAGCCTCTGTATTTAGTTGTAAAAGAAGCTAGATCTAAGTCTGAGATTTCAGTTAGTAAGCCAATAAATTTTCTTTCCTCATTTCATACAATTTCATTTTGCCAGTATAAATGGTGATTCCACACTTGAAACCAGAATTTTGAATAATACACCCAAATAACATTTTTCCTCAATTCTAGAAAACCCTTGTTTCAGTATTGGAATATCTCTAGTGAGCCACTCTTATGCACAGAAGTTAAGCCAAAATTTCTCCTATATTCTTGTATTTATATTATATCTTTTAACTCTTAAGGTTCTCTTGCCACCAACAGATATTTCCCTGTGAGTATCAAAGTTCTGCTTTCAACTGTATGGCACAGAACTGACCACAATTTTTTATTTTATTTTTTTCATATTTGAGAGTTAGGCATTCTATTTAGTTTTATTTAAAGGTGAGTTCTTCATCTTTTGCCCTCCTCACCAGCAGGCTTAAATATTTTATAAGACATGAGAAAGCTTCATTTTCTCTACATAAACTACTACTCAATAAACAAAATGAGAGCAATCTTAATAAATGAAAGTATGAATGAACTGTAGACTTTTTTCTTTTTAATTGGAAGGTTTTATAAAATACAGAATAAACTTCAAGAGCATGTTTAAAATCACATATCCCAAATATAGAAGAATTGGTTTCAAAGACCTGAACATTTATTATCAGCAATCAGATCCAGAGTGATAATCAAAAATTTTAATGACTTTTATGTTGAACCATGACTTACTGGGTGTGATGGTGGCACTCATCAGGGAGGCAAAAACTCTGCTTTTTGTGTAGGTTAAAATACAGATAGCACTTTTATGTCTGTGTGTATATGTGTATATATATACATGTGTATATATATATATATATATATATATATATATATATATATATATATATATATATATATATTGCTGGCCTTTTGAGAATTATTTCTAGGTACCACATCTTATAAATTTATAAAAATCAATTTAATGCAAAGGAACTATTAGAACTAAAACTTTTAAAATGACATTTACCTAATAAAATACATTTTTTGGATGTTTTTCAGGTGTAGTGTCTAAAAACCTAGGTTCAGAACTTGAAATTTGGGTTCTAATCCGAGCATTGCTCCTTATTTTTGTTGCTGCATAAAATATTATGTGTAACATATATTTTTAAATGTTGGAGGACTAATATATTTAGCTTTTTTTTTACATCAATAAATCTTAAAATATTAAGGCAGGCAGTTCCTGGAAGCCTTTACATCTTGCCTGCAAGGAGCACAGCTTCGAATCTTATCAAGTGATAAGACATTCTGGTAAGCTGGTTGTTTGTTAAGTCCAGGAAGTGCTATGGTCTCTGGCCAGTATTCCAGGAATGATGATATATATGCAGCAGTTCTGAGAACCTACAGAGATGCAGGCACTTGTCTCTCTATAACTAACCTATAACCTAATTTCCTAATGCTAAGTCTGTTAGGCTGATGTGACTTAGACCTTTCAGTTGAACCTTTAAAACTGAATTGGACAAAGCATTTAAAGTTATAACAATGGAGAAAATGTCCTATAACAGAAAAATTGACAAAATTATCCAGTAAGTCCTTTTCACCTCTAATTTCCTATGATTTTAGAGCTGGCCTAATTTGATATTCATGGCGGATTTTTTTTTCAAATAATAAAACTAAATTTTGTTAACATCATTATTTAGTTTGTAGTGTTTGTAATTTCATATTCTCTGCTTTCAGCTGGAGAAAAAAAGAATCCAAAGAATTGAATAACAAATCGAAGTGTCTTTTGCATTTTATTTTAATTCATAGATGTACAACTTTTCTATCATCATGTCATGTACTTCTTTAATTTACATTTGATAGAAGTTTGGCTATACTGACATTCTAAATCAAGTTCATAGGTTCAACCTATATATTTTTCCCTTTCCTAATTGCCAGTTTCACACCATTAACAACAAATATTATATAGTTGAGTTATTTGGTAGATAATTGCAAACAGGTATATTTTTCCTAATTAATTTATCATTAGATAAGGTATGTTTTTGTTCATTATTTTATATTCAGTATTCCACTATGTGTATTGCCTGGCACATAGTAGAAACTTATTAAATTCTTTTGAATAAATAAATGATATTAGGTAGGTATTAAAATGAGAAGAGAAATGAAATTTAAAGTCCCTTGTCTTTAAATAAATAAAGCTCTTTTTTAAGATAAGGGAATTGAGGATAGAGAGGGAGTTTCTTTTGTATAGATTCATTTCTGCTTTGCTGAAATTCATTATCACTGTGCAATTTAGGAACCTGAGACAATTACATGCAAGCTTTAAAAGAGTTGTATTGATGAAAGTGAACAGTAAAGTTTCAGAATCAGTGCACTCAAGATCTGTCAAATTCTTTAAGGACATATATTTTTATCTATGACGCATTTTATTCTACCTTCATTTAATCCTCCCTCAAACTCTCAGCAATACCCCCTGTACACAAACACACCCTATAAGTTGACAAATATCTTGCCATATGCATGAAGCTTTGTACAAACTTAAATATATAGCATATGTTTTTTTATCTTTTAAAACAGGACCTTAATGGATTCTAAATGAATTTGTTGGGAACATCCATTGTCCCATTTGATCCTCTTTATTTTTTTTTGAGGAAGAAATTTTTTTTTATTAAGGTATTATTAATATACAATCACATGAGCCACATTGTGGTTACTAGATTCCCCCCATTATCAAGTCCCCACCACATACCCCATTACCGTCACTGTCCATCAGCATGTTCCATTTGATCTTAATTCTACTTATCAATGATAATTAATATAGCCTATACTCCATTATGTGCACAAGTTGTACACAGTAATAATGGATCATACAAAACATAATTCAGGAATCATTTCTATTTGTATGTGGGAAATGTTACATGATGTTTTTGGAATAAATTTTCCTCAATTATGTTTTGCTTAAGGTAATTAGTCTGAATTCCCTGTGCATACATTATCTGACAGTGGAGAAAAGACAGCCCTGAAGTATTCTGGGAAAATGTTTTAAAGTACTGCAGCTGAAAACATGTAGATTTTTAATACTTGTGTATTGACCTGGGAAAATTCCAAGATGTCTAGAATTGTCTAGAGCATTATTCAATCTTTGTGATCAAATCATGTCCCTGAAAAATAGATACATACATTTCTAATGTAACACATTTAATCTTTTCCCTCCATACCAGTTTTATAAAGGAGATTCATTGTACTAGACAGCTTGATGAAGGAAACTGAAGAGCAAATGAAAGTTGAGTTTACTGTTGTTCTAACAAGTCTGTGTGTGTATGTGTGTGTGTGTGTGTGTGTGTGTGTAATTACTTAAAACATTATTTTCATTTATTTCTTTATCCAACATCTTTTTTTGTTGTCTGTTTCTTTTGCTACACTAATTTGAATTGTAATTGAAACTTATCCTTTCACATACATTATGTAGAAAATGATACCTGGAAAACTCCTGGTGCTGTTTTCATTATATTTCAGGTACTAGAAGGAAGTAAATTCTAAGGACAACTACACTATGCAGGTAAAATGGAATTGTGTTCTGTATCTAATGTTTCCATGCTGTGTGCTAACAAGTACATATTTCCATTAAATTTTGTAGGATTTAGTATGGATCACATTAATGAGTAAGAGGAATATTCCACTCTTGCTTGTTTTTTAATTGGTGACTTGTAAATGATGACTCTTATTTTCCTAAAGGTAAATAATGATTTGTACTTTACTTCTTTCTGTTTGCAATGTTCTACATACTTTACTTAGAAACCTTTTTTTGTTTTGTTTTGTTTGTTTTATCTCTCTCTTCAATGTACTTAATGAATTCAAGCCAGGTCTAGTAAATCCCTTAAGGGACAGATAAGTCTCCGAAGAGAAGGCTATGTTTAATCTGAACTGCAGAGAACTGTTATAAATTAATCAGGTATAGGGCCATGGAAGAGAGATATTACTGATAGGGAATGTTAAATACAAATGCACAAGAAGTACAGAGAGGTGGGGTGGCAAAGACAGACAGAGAGAGAAAGAGAGAAGGAGAAAAAGAAAAAAAAGAGAAAGAAAAGTATACTTGAAAGAACTTCAAGTTAGTTTAATATAATCTGAACATAGCACTCGAGGGGAATATTGGCAAGAAAAACAGACTAGACAGGAAACCAGGACTGACTAGTAGAGTGTCTTCTATGCCAGGAAAGGAGATTGGGTTTTATCTTGTGGGAGATGCCATCAAAGACTTTTAGATGGTAAGTTACATAATGAGATTTAATTTTAAAAGATAATTTTGATGCAATGTGGAAGATGATCCATAATAGTAAAAACCTGAAGTAGGGAGACCTGGTTGCAATCTGTGGCTGTATTCCAAGTAAATGAGGGAATCAGTGTAGATCAGAAGGATAATTTGAAGTATATTAAGTCAGTAGAATTAGCAGGGCAAGATAACTGAATATATGTTGGGTGCGTAGGGGATGGGATCAAAGGGTGACTGCTTGTTCCTTGTTGGGGCGATTGTAGTGTCCTTCACTGAAAGGGAAGATAACAGAGTAAGAGACAATTTGAGACCTCTCCTCAGGTGTGTGTGTGTGTGTGTGTGTGTGTGTGTGTGTGTGTGTGTGTGCATATGCTGTTTCATGTGTATTTGGGGAGGACATTGTGTGTTCCATTATAAATCATTGATCTTGAGATACTGGAAACATATAGGTGGAGCTGTCTAGTAGTCAATTAAGAATATGGACCTGGATCTTAAAAGAAATATCTGAGCTAGATATTCTAAAAGTAGGGAAATCAGTTGAAACCATGGGAATTGGTGAAAAGTATTTATCCATTCATTAACTACTAATGCAACACACATATAAAAGGACATATTACATGCCTATCATGGTGATAAGGGCAATGTATAAGTTATTAATGGTGTTGGTACAAGCATTTCTTTCTTACAGAGAAAGAAAAAGTGTATCTGAGCATTTATGGGGTATTAATATGGACCAGATAGAGTTCCATCTGCTTTATAGCTATTGTCCCTTTAATGTTCACAATAATCTTATACGGTATGTACTACCCTCATCTTACAGACAAAGAAACTAAGGAAGAGAGTGGTTGAGAAATTTACCTGTTTCACACTTTATAAGCCTCCAAATCTTGTATTTTGCATGTTGTTTGAATTCTTATTAAAATATTTCCTTAACAGAGTTTTTGTATAGGAGGGAAAATTAAAACAGATAATGCTCCTCTATCAAAAGGTATGCGGTATTGTGAGAAAAGAGACATTACAGGCAGCCATAAGAACTGCTGCTATAACCAAATACATTTAATTTGGAAGTAACATCAAAGAGATTCTGGAGAGAATAATTTAAAATATGGATTATCAATCTCAAGAGCTTTTTGCATTTTTCCTGTGGTTTCAATGACCTTCAAGCATCACTTCATTCTGGCTAGACATTCTCAGTCAGGTTCAAAGTGGATGTTACAAAAAGCAACAATGCAAAAAACAAGTGACTTAAGTCATAAATTCATGCTGTTGAAAAATGTTATTGGCATAAAATCACATCAGGGTGTATTTTTCTTCTTACAAAATATGTGCAGTAACTTTTGTTATCCAACATGGAATCATTTTTGATTGTGCAACAAAAATAATACCTTATAATTTAATAGTACATTTTCAAAGCTCTATAAGGTATTTATTATTTTTCTAGAAATTAAAAAAAATATATATATATATAAAGCTATTTTTGGGGGGTATGTGTGTATTTCAAACAATTTACCCATCTGCAAAAGAAGACAACAAATTTCCAAGCACTGAATATCAGTTACCTTTCTGGTCCAATAATCTGTATTTCCAATACCTTTTATATACATCATTTCATATAAGTGCAACTTTGTTGAATAAACTTCTAGAAGTGGGAATAGTGAGCTAAAATTATGCATCTTTTAAGCTTAATATATATTTCCAAATAGTTCTCTATAGAGGTTGGAGCAATTAACTGTTAACAAACATTACATGGGAATGATTATTTACCTATGCTCATCTGAAATCTCTATGTTAATTTTTTAATCTTTACTAATATGCTAAGTGAAAATAGTATTTAGGTTTTTTTGCTATTATTAATATACAATTACATGAGCAACATTATTGTTACTAGACTCCCCCTATTATCAAGTCCCCACCACATACCCCCATTTGCAGTCACTGTCCATCAGTGTAGAAGGATGTTATAGAATCACTACTTGTCATCTCTGTGTTATACTGCCTTCCCCATATCCCCCTACCCCATCCCCACACCCGCTACATTATGTATGCTAACTGTAATAGCCCTTTTTCCCCCTTATCCCTCCCTTCCCACCCATCTTCTCCAGTCCCTTTCCCTTTTGTAACTGTTAGTCCATTCTTGGGTTCCATGAATCTGCTGCTGTTTTCTTCTGTCAGTTTTTTCTTTGATCTTATACTCCACACATGGGTGAAATAATTTGGTACTTGTCTTTCTCTGCCTGGCTTATTTCACTGAGCATAATACTAGTTAATTGAAGAATGCTGTTGGTATTTTGATAGGGATTGCATTGAAATTGTAGATTGCTTTAGGCAGGATGGCCATTTGACAATATTAATTCTTCCTACCCAAGAGCATGGGATGAATTCCATTTATTAGTGACCGACCTCTTTAATTTCTCTTAAGAGTGTCTTGTAGTTTCCATGGTATAGGTCTTTCACTTCCTTGGTTAGGTTTATTCCTAAATATTTTATTCATTTGGATGTGATTGTGAATGGAATTGTTTTCCTGATTTCTCTTTCTGCTAGTTCATCGTTAGTGTATAGGAATGCAACAGATTTCTGTGTATTAATTTTGTATCCTGCAACTTTGCTGAATTCAGATATTAGATCTAATAATTTTGGAGTAGATTTTTTTAAGGTTCTTTATGTACAATATCATATCATTTGCAAGCAAGAACAGTTTGAGTTCTTCCTTGCCGATCTGGATTCTTTTTACTTCTTTGTGTTTTCTTATTGCCATGGCCAGGACCTCCAGTACTATGTTGAATTAAAGTGCGGAGAGTGGGCATCCTTGTCTTGTTCCCGATCTTAAAGGAAAAGCTTTCAGCTTCTCGCTGTTAAGTATAATGTTGGCTGTGGGTTTGTCATATATGGCCTCTATTATGTTGAGGTACTTGCCCTCTATACACATTTTGTTGAGAGTTTTTATCATGAATGGATGTTGAATTTTGTCAAATGTTTTTTCTGCATCTATGGAGATGATCATGTGGTTTTTGTCCTTTTTTTGATGTGGTGGATGATGTTGATGGATTTTTGAATGTTGAACCATCCTTGCAACCCTGGGATGAATCCCACTTGATCATGATGAATGATCTTTTTGATGTATTTTTGAATTCAGTTTGCTAATATTTTGTTGTGTATTTTTGCATCTATGTTCATCAGGGATATTGGTCTGTGCTTTTCTTTTTTTGTGGTATCTTTGCCTGGTTTTGGTGTTAGAGGGATGTTCACCTCATAGAATGAGTTTGGGAATATTCCCTCCTCCTCTACTTTTTGGAAAACTTTCATGAGGATGGGTACTAGGTCTTCACTAAATGTTTGATAAAATTCAGCAGTGAAGCCATCTGGTTCAGGCATTTTGTTCTTAGGTAGTTTTTTGATTACCAATTCAATTTCTTTGCTGGTAATTGCTCTATTCAGATTTTCTGTTTCTTCCTGTGTCAGCCTTGGAAGGTTATATTTTTCTAGAAAGTTGTCCATTTCTTCTAGGTTATCCAGTTTATTAGCATATAATTTTTCATAGTATTCTCTCCTAATTCTTTGTATTTCTGTAGTATCTGTAGTGATTTTTCCTTTTTCATATCTGATTCTGTTTATGTGTGTAGACTCTCTTTTTCTCTTGATAAGTCTGGCTAGGGGTTTATCTATTTTGTTTATTTTCTCAGAAAACCAGCTCCTGCTTTCATTGATTCTTTCTCTTGTTTTATTCTTCTCAATTTTATTTATTTCTGCTTTAATCTTTATTATGTCCCTCCTTCTACTGACTTTGGGCCTCATTTGTTCTTCCTTTTCTAGTTTCATTAATTGTGAGTTTACTGTTCTTTTTGGATTGTTCTTCTTTCCTGAGGTAGGCCTGTATTGCAATATATTTCCCTCTCAGCATGGCCTTCGCTGCATCCCACAGATTTTGTGGTGTTGAATTATTATTGTCATTTGTCTCCATATATTGCTTGATCTCTGTTTTTATTTGGTCATTGATCTATTGATTATTTAGGAGCATGTTATTAAGTCTCCATGTGTGTGTGGTCTTTTTTGTTTTCTTTGTGTAATTTTTTTCTACTTTCATACCTTTGTGATCTGAGAAGCTGGTTCATACAATTTCAGTCTTTTTCAATTCACCAAGGTTCTTTTTGTGGCCTAATATATGATTTATTCTTGAAAATGTTCCATGTGCACTTGAGAAGAATGTGTATCCTGTTGCTTTTGGATGGAGTGTTCTGTAGATGTCCTTTAGGTCCACCTGTTCTAATATGTTGTTCAGTGCCTCTGTCTCTTATTTTCTGTCTGTTTGATCTGTCCTTTGGAATGAGTGGTATGTTGGAGTCCCCTAAAATGAATGCATTGTATCCTATTTCCCCCTTTAATTCTGTTAGTATTTGTTTCACATATGTAGGTCATCCTGTGTTGGGTGCATAGATGTTTATAATAGTTATATCCTTTTGTTGGACTGACCCCTTTATCATTATGTAATGTCCTTCTTTGTCTCTTGTGACTTTTTTTTGTTTTGAAATCTATTTTGTCTGATATAAGTACTGCAACTCCTGCTGTTTTCTCACTATTAGTATGAAATATGTTTTTCCATCCCTTTACTTTCAGTCTGTGTATGTCTTTGGGTTTGAAGTGAGTCTCTTCTAGGCAGCATATAGATGGGTCTTGTTTTTTTTATCCATTCAATAACTCTATATCTTTTGATTAGTGCATTCAGATTATTTACATTTAAGGTGATTATCGATTGGTATGTAGTTATTGCCATTGCAGGCTTTAGATTTTGGTTACCAAAGGTTCAAGGGTAATTCCCTTACTATCTAACTGTCTAATTTAACTTACTTCCTATACTATTACAGACACAACCTAAGGGTTCTTTTTTTTTTCCTCCTTTTTCTTCCTCTTCAATTTTTTGTGTGTTATGAGTCATGTTCTGTACTCTTTGTCTTCCTTTCAATGATATCTATTTAGCCTTAGGAAAACTTCCATCTACTGGAGTCCCTCCAAAATGCCCTGTAGAGGTGGTTTGTGGGAGGTAAATTCTCTCAGCTTTTGCTTATCTGAAAATTGTTTAATCCCTCTTTCAAATTTAAATGATAACCTTGCTGGGTAGAGTATTCTTGGTTCAAGGCCCTTCTGCTGCATTGCATTAAATATATCATGCCACTCCCTTCTGGCCTGTAAGGTTTCTGTTGAGAAGTCTGATGATAGCCTGATGGGTTTTCCTTTGTATGTGATCTTTTTTCTCTCTCTAGCTGCTTTTAAAAGTCTGTCTTTATCCTTGATTTTTGCCATTTTAATTATTATATATCTTGATGTTGTCTTCCTTGGGTCCCTTGTGTTGGGAGATCTGTGCACCTCCATGGCTTGACAGACTATCTCCTTACCCAGATTGGGGAAGTTTTCAGCAATTACCTCCTCAATGCCACTTTCTATCCCTTTTTCTCTCTCTTCTTCTTCTGGTACCCCTATAATGCAAATATTGTTCCGTTTGGTTTGGTTCCCCAGTTCTCTCAATATTCTTTCATTCTTAGAGATCCTTTTTTCTCTCTGTGCCTCAGCTTCTTTGTATTCCTCTTCTCTAATTTCTATTCCATTTACCGTCTCTTCTACTACATTTAATCTGCTTTTAAATCCTCCCATTGTATGTTTCATTTCAGATATAGTATTTCTTAATGATTGAATCTCCATCCTAAATTCGTTCCTGAGGTCCTCAATATTTTTCTGTATCTCCATAAGCATGTTTATAATTTTTATTTTAAACTCTCTTTCTGGAAGATTGTTGAGTTCAGTTTAATTTGGCCCTCTTTCTTGGGTTTGTGAGATTTTTTTCTGAACCATATTCTTTTGACGTTTCATTTTTCTGTGTGGTGCCCACTAGTGTGCAGAAACTCCAGTCTCTGGAGCTGCTCAGCCCCTAGAGTGAGGTTGGGGGTCGTAGGGGAGCAGAGCTGGTGTCTGGTGGGAGGAAAGATCTGTTCCTGCTTCCCGTCTGCGGTGCCTGTCTCCAGTGTCAGAGTTAGTGGGCCAAGCACACATGGGTAAACTTCTGTGCTTTGCGTCTCAGCTGTTGTAGGCCTGGCCTCCCT
The DNA here is from genome assembly GCA_032199065.1 of Smutsia gigantea. Taxonomy (NCBI): domain Eukaryota; kingdom Metazoa; phylum Chordata; class Mammalia; order Pholidota; family Manidae; genus Smutsia; species Smutsia gigantea. Next base: position 61,899 of record JAVSCE010010610.1, on the reverse strand, counting down.
CTGGCTCACCTGGAACCTAACCTGCACAGTGACTCCGAGTTTGCCAGCAGGTGCCTGCAGGTCAGTAGGAAGGCTCGGCAGTCTGTGTGTCACAGTGGGGTCCTCGGAGCTGAATAGGCCATGAGGGGAATGGAACACCTAAAGCTCCTCAAAGTTCCCAACCAGCTGGGCAGAGTGCACCCAGACTACCTTGTCCAGCTCTCCCTTCTCCCGCACAGCAAGCTCCGTGCAAACCCCGCCCCTTCAGCAGCCCTCTTGCTGCTAGGAAGCCTCTCAGACTCCCTGCCTTTCCTCTGACACAGAGCGGCCAGGTGTGGATCCCCTCCTCCACAAATGGCCGGAATGTCAATTTTCTCAAGCACTCTGCCTGTCTGAGCTCCCCAACATCCAGAGCACCACACACTATAGGATTCTGCTCACAACGCAGATGTCCAGGGCTAGGTGTCCAGCAGTCCCAGGCTTTCACCCCCTCCCATGCTCCGTTTCTTTTCCTCCCGCTGGTGAGCTGGGGTGGGAGATGGGCTTGGGTCCCACCGGATTAAGGCTTTCCTGTTACCCTGTTTCTTGAGGTCTGCTGTTCATGAGGTCTCTATGTAGTCTGGTTCGGCCTTCTTTCTTGTTGCTGTCTGAAGGTTAGTTGTATTTATTAACTATATTTTTGTACTGTTTTTGATTTTGGGAGGAGCTGTCTGTCTCACCTCTCACACTGCCATCTTGGAAAAAGTATTTAGTTTTAATTTGCATTTCTCTTATTATAAGTGAGAGTAAGCAACCTCTCATAAGTTTAACAGCCATTTTTGTTTGCCCATTTATCTATTGTTAAAAGAAATGGGTATTTGTTATATGTGTTGTAAGCATTTTTCAGTTCATCATTTGGCTATGTTGTGAATTTTTTTATTTTCCTTGTAGATTTGTGTTTTAGGTTCATAAATTTATCAAAAATTTCTGTGGCAATTCTAGTTTATTTCAAAATAAAAATAAAATTATCATTCCAATATTATTTTTTCAGATTCCATTTTTTTCTAGTACGTTAATGGTTTGTTTTATATGATTAAATTCTCCCTATTTTCATTTGTTTTAATCACTATAGCTTTAAAATAAGTACTAAAAACTGATAGGTGTAGTGTACAATAATTTGGTCTTTTTTTCCAAAAATGTTTATAGAATTTCTTTATTACATACATCTTCTTTATTTTTCCATATTACTTTAGAATTGGCTTTTACTCCCTTAAAATAAACAAAACTTATTTTATCATAATTTTCCTGTTACTAAACAGTAAATTTTCTCTTTGTTATTTTTCTATGGAAAGGATATTGCTTCTAGTAGATTAATTTTGTGCCAAATTTATTAAATTCGTATTTATAAAAGGTTTTTTTTTTGAGTCTCTTGGGGTTTTTAGGTATAAAATTAAACTGAAAATAATTACAATTTTACAGATTTATATTCAATTTTATGCCTATTATTTTGTTCCGTTTTTTAGTTACATTAGCTTTTACCCCCAGAAAACACTTAAATAACAGTATTGATAGTAGACATCTTTTATCTTAGTTATATGTGAATGTTTCCATTCTACAAATGTGAGTATAGTCCTCATAGTAAGTTTTAATATCTGGCTGAACAAGGTTTTCCTTAAACTTTTCAAGAGATATTTATAATGTCTTAGTATCTATTTATCATTCTGATCTTTAAAAAAATATTTAATCCCTAGTCAAATACACTTGGGGATTTTTAATGGAATTACATTAAATACATGTACTGATTTATAAACATTTATACTTCATGACATTATGACATTGTCTTCCTTTCCATGTTTTTTTTTTTTTCATTTATTTAGGGATTATTTCAGGTTATTCAATTAAACTGTAGGATTTATATGTGTGTATGTGTTTATATGTTGTTGTGGCTTGTTTTTCATCTAAGTATTACTATTTCTTAGTTCAATGTCTTCTTTCTTATGGCTGAGGTACCACTGTGTAAGAGGCATTTTTATTTCATTTCCATTTCTGATTATTTTAATATGTATGAAAAGTTTAGACTTTGTAAATTTATCTTATTCTCAGATATCAGAATGAATTATCTATTTAATTCAAATATTTTTTATAGTTCCACTGTATGAACATATTTACCTCCTCTTTTTCAATATTTATAATTTTTTTAGGCACTTACTGAAGTAATTAGAAGTAATAGGACACTGTTATATTTGTAGTGATAATAGGCATCCTTGTTTAATTCCCGATTTTAGTAGGGGTGGGTTTTTTTCATCACTAAATGTTAAAAAAATCCTAATCATGTTTAGAAAATTTGCTTCTTGTCCTGCTTTGCTTCATTTTCCTCCTCAAAAAGCTGCTATGTGTATGTTATGAATAAAACCTATAATCTTTCTTGCCTTTGTATGACAACAGAAAAAACAAAACAATAAAGTAATTATTATTACAGGAAAACATAATTTTGAGGAGGGAATGATGTGTTGTTGAAGGAGTGTTTTAAGTTTAAATAAAACCATCAGGGAGGGCCTTGATGAGAAAATGATCTGTAAGTTAACCCATGAAGGAAAAGAAGTAACTAGCAATGCAGCTATCAAGACAAAGAACAGCCCAGATAGAGTATCGGCTAGGGTTCTGAATCTAGAATAAAGTTGGCATTGTCCTCAAGCCGTGTGGTTAGAGCAGGCTGAAAAAAGGAGAGAATAGAATGAGGTCAGATACATAAATCTGGGGGACGGGTTATATAGAGCCTGATTGGAATGGCATCAAGAGATGTTAGTTAGATGAAGGGAGGGAAATTGTTGACAATAAATTCAAATAACTATTTTATTAAGTTTTGCCATAACATAAAAGAGAAAGAAAGGGGAGAAATAAGCTGTTAGGCTAAAAAAAAATGTAGTCAAGAAAAAGTTTAACAAAAATTTTTAAGGTGAAGAAGTAGTGGTATATGCATATGCCAATGGGAAAGATCCTGTGGAGGATGATAAATTGGTGATACAGCCAAGAATGGGGACAAGAATGTCTGAGAGCACACCAGATGATGGGAGTTCTAGGGCACAATGGAAGAGTTGCCCCTTACCTGAGATAGGTAGCTCAAGCATAATAACAGGAGAGAAGGTAAATTCTATGAGTACAGACACAGGTTCATGGGTAGATCTGATGGTGGAGGAAATTTATTTCTAATTGCTTCTATTTTCTCTGTAAAATAGGAAGCTGGGAGCAGCTACAGGAAATTAGTATTACAGACTTGAAACAGAGAGGTCAAATAGAAGTCTAAGATAGTATATCTCAAATTATCTGTGGTAAAGGACCAGGTTCTTTTTCTGTTTGTCTTGATTTATACCAGGTGGTAGAATGATACTTTTGTAAATTACAATAAAAATTAATTTTTCAAAAAGTTCAAATTTAAAAGAACAAAATACAAGTTCAATTTTTAGAAATATTTTATTCATCAGACATAACATTACTCTGTCAAATTGCTGTAAAGTTTCCAAATTATTTATTTTAACTCCACTGCATACCTTATTGTGTAGGCTGGTAGCAAATATTTTATGGACTGACTGTAGGCCAGCGACCATGCTTTGAGTAACACTGATCTAAGAGTACAAGGGAGAAAGCAAACCAGGGAAATACAGTGTAATCGCTGTGATGACTCAGATTGTGAATCACAAAGGTAAAAGTAGGAATGTATTGGGAAGGAAAAAAGTCTTTTTCCTTCTATCCTTCTAGGTTTTTGCCTAGGCCTCTGTAACAGAAGACAGATTAACAAGAGAAAAACAAACAGAAGTTTGTTTATGTATCTCATGTGTATCTCAGGCATACATGGGAGAAACTCAGGTGTGAGTACTTCAAGAGTTGGTTAGCACTGGGCTTATGTAGCATCTTATCATAGGAGCAATACATTTTTGAAGAAATAATAACACAAAGGAAAAGGACCTCAGAGATAGCAAGTTGTGGGAAGGCAAATACATGGCGACTAAAGGAAGATAATGGCTAATTAGAACAGTTTGTTATGTAGATTCTTCTGCTGCTGTCTGGAAGGCAGATAAGTATCTAAAGTATCCCTTGAAAAACCTTTGTCCTTCCTAGTAAAAAGGGGAAGGGAGACACCTTTGCAAAGTTACATTCTGCTTTTAAGCAAAGGGGAAAGAAAGAGAACATTGATCAAGTCTGCTTCTTTTTAACAGCCTAATAGCTTCAGCTCAAAATAATCCTTATGCCAAAGTAGCATATTTTCACATGACATATTTTGCTAGCCTACACATTTAGCATGATTTTGTGTGTGTGTGGGGTTTGTTTGTTTTTTTAGTTTAGCTTTTTTTTTTTTTACCCCAACCATATTCACCTGTGTGGGTACAGGTACAAAGAGAGAGAGATACAGACATACAGAAGTTGAGGATGCATTCAATGGAATAAATAAATGATTGGGCACAGTATTTAAACTGGTTATGAAGGCAACACGACATGGGGCAGGGGGCAGGAAAGTTGAAAGTGGGTTAATGATCTAAGGGGTTGAAGGCTTGTTGGGGTGAAGTACTAAAGAAAGTGAGCTAGAGGAATAGGAGGTTGGGTTCATAGAATGGGAGGCTAGAAATTGAAATTATAGAGAGATTACATATTTTGGTAATGACAAGTTCTCAATTATAATCATCAGAGTCTGGTTGATGTATGGGGGAGAACAAAATCATTTGAGGAGAAAAGGTCAAGGATCAATAAATCTAGTATATTAGAAAAATGATCTTAATGTGTATGAAATCATGAATATTTAAGCAGGAGTCATCTTGGAGAACTGGTAAGGATGGAAAAATTCCAAGGAAGTTCCTTACCTCAGAGTCAGAAAGAACTGTGATAAGGATAATGGATATTGTCCTCACCAAAGGACAAGAGATTAGGGGTAGGGACTTTTAGGGACAGAGGAGGGAGAATAATCTGGAAGTTGCAGTGAGCTTCAGAAACCCCCAGAGTCCAATAGTTATGGGGAGAGAAGAAGGAGTGTGGTGAAAAAAGACTAGGAGTTGAGAAATCTCAGGGAAACCAGTGTCCCCAACAGAGTCAGGTTTCAGGCAAAACAAACAAGCTGAAAGTAATGTTAAGGGGATAAGAATACAAAAGATTTTGCTGATAACAGGCATCATATTCTAAAAGGTCAGTAATGGCATTTCCTGAGTTTGCGAGGAATTGCAGATAAAGTCAGAAAAATGTGATGGACAGAATCAGATGACCTTACAGCTGGGCTTGTGAAGTTTGAACTTCTTGTAGGTATCTGACCTAAATACGGACAAAGTTCATAGAGAACAGACCTATGTGTCAATATTATACTAGCCCCCTTTCCTGTTTTTCTTTCACAAATGTGAAATAGGATTCTCTTCTTCATTAGAAATATCCTGTGTACTGGAAACACAATTTCTCCCAGTACAGGACATGGTATCACTGGGTTGTTACCATGCAGCCAGTTACACGATAGCTGGAACATATCAAGAAAGAAAGTGTATTCCTTCAGTATGCAAGGGCAAGTCACTGGGGGAAGTAAATAGATATGTTAATGGATCATTCTGGCTACCTAATAAAAGAATATCCACAAAATAGAAGACATAAACCAAGAACAAGAACACTAGCCACATAAACTATGAGCTTAGAAGTGCACTTCCTTTCTTTTTCTGTGTTCTTCCCATCTCAGAACTTTCCACCTGTCTAGGATGACCTGGTCATGCATAAGCTCCTTTCTCCTTGTTAACTGCCTACACACTGCTGTAACTGTCCCTCTGCCTTATCCTGCTGCTTTGAAGGGGTTAACATAGCAAATTAGTTTGTAACAAAGTTGTTGAAGTTTATTCATTCCTTTTCTTAACTTTAAGATAATTTTCTTCATTTTTTGCCAAAGAAGATTGTTTCCCTGGACATTCAAATGTTTGCATATTTCCTCATTCTCTAGATACTGTGGTTTAAACTTTGTTCTTTCACTGCTATTTGATTCTTTAAAAAAATGACTTCCACATCCTTAATGTTTTTATTTTCTAAAACACCTAGATAATGATTGAACAAATATAATTATATTTTTCTGGGTCACTAGACTGACAACCCAGAAAGGTGAAAGTGAAATATTAGTGGCCCAAAAAATAGGTATTGCTGATTTTGTAATGTTACTGTATATATATATATATATATATATATATATATATATAAATGTGTGTGTATATAAACACAATCCATCTCTCCACCCTTCTCAAATTATATATAAATATACATATATATCAGTAAAAATAGAAAAAAAATTGGGTCCTTTCCATACATATTAAAATAACAAAGCTGCTCTGCAAAATACGGAAATATCTGACTCAACATAAGTTCATGGGATCATTTTGTGCCTATTAATTGGTTCTTTCAAGAATTCCTTCCTGTCTTTTTTATTTGCCACTCCCCCTCTTCAGTGATGTAAATAGTGTTTAATCATCACAGTCTAAACAATGTAAAGGTTAGATAAGCTAGAGAGGTTAGATAAGCTAAAAAACGACAGCAATAGGTGAGTGAGGTTTTAATGCAATGAAAAGGAGGATCTTGGAACTATAAATCTGGGTATAAAAATGAAAGGGATGTGAAATATCACAAATAGTTCCATAAAGAGAAATGAACATGGCTATATACATTAAAATATAAGAAATACAGTCTTATATTTGTTTGAGTTTCTTAAAAACATTCCCTTACCGGTTTTGTGGGCAATATATCATTTTGGTATCTACAAATCACAAAATACACAAATAAGTTGAGATGATTTGGTTCTTCTGAGTCAACTATTAGATTTTGTAAAATTAGCTTTAGATTTCATATATCTGAAGGGAGAGGAGGTAGAGAAGTTTCCAGCCATTATAATTTCCCCTAGTAAAGAGGGAAAAAAGAAGGAAGAGAAGGAGGAGAGAATAAATAAGCAAAAGAGACATTTATAAACTCATATCAATGGCCATGGGAATCAAACTTATCCAAATAATGCATACAAGTTCCTAAATTTGATGAGATTACCAAGCTATATTTTATTTTATCGCCAATTTTGGCTCTTTCTTTGCCACCAGTCCTGTTTATGCTTTAATTTCATATTTTATGAAAATTTTATTTGTTTTTGCTTTCTAAAAAGTCATATTTTTAGTGGAAAAATAAACAACTAAATGTGCAAATAAACAACTAAATTTTCTCTTTATTTCTCTCATTTCCCTTCCATTCCAAAAAATTTAGACATTTTTGTCTTTTCATTTTGGAACAAGCTGTCTTTTCATTTTGGAACAAGCTAAGGACTTACTGTATCACTTTCAGAGCTAATTTCCATGTCACATGAAGCTTGCCAAATCTCTAGGAAATGTATCTATTCCTATTCATACTTTTTCTTCATTATTTCAAATACAAAAGTATTTAAGAAGGGACCAGGGAAGAGCAGAAAGCAGTTTAGATTAATTGAAGCTAGAAAATGGCAAAAAGTGGTTACTTGCCTATTTCCAAAATATATGAGAATTATAAGTACCAAAATAAACTATTGGTTTGGAATATGTTTTAATTGGCTAAAGAAGCTATTATTTTTGTGAAGAACATAGTGTTAAGCATCAATTACAGTATTTTGACTTAATTACAAAAAATGGATATATCACACCAAAAAAAGATTCAAATTTATTATTCTATAGTGTAATTCTATTTATCAGAGGGCTTATTTAGAAATAATAAAAGTTAAAAACTCTTATAGAACATAACTTTTTAAAGTATATTTATTAAACACAGAATATTTATTAATAATCTAACTAGAAACTAGATTCAGAGATGGTAAAGCATTTGAAATAGTTAAGGAAACTATCTGGTACATATGCTTCTTTAATATTTTCCTTCTTAAAAGGCCAAAGCTAGTCCTTTAAAAAGTCACTAAAGAAGTCACAATCACCATCTGGTGGCAAAGCAAAGAAACTGTTATTTTAAGGTATTTGTTTTCTCTGACTGTATTCTAATTTTACATCTTCAAGTGATATAATCCTTCCTGAGGCAGAGGTTTGGATGAGATGATGTTATAATTCTCTCAGATATGGTCTACTATAATATCTCTTAAATATCAGACTTCTTATAGGACTAATAGATAATTCTATGCAAGGCATAGTTTAACATTCACATGGATTATTGCCTTTAAATCTGATAATAACTGAAGTTTTACTCTTCCTTTTTCCATTTAACAGATGAGAAAACAGATTTCTAGAGATTGAATACCTTGACAATACCTCATAGCTGGTACATAGCACTATTTGTATTTGATTCCAAATTAACTCTGTCTCTTTCAAGGCCCCGTGTTCCCTAAAGCCTATAAATTGCTTAACCTAGAAGCTAACCCTTAAAAAGTCCTAATAAAGCAATTAATTTTCTAATCAATCTAAATTGATTTGATTTATTGAATTTTATTAGTTAATTCAAACAGTTAATGTTTTCATCATTGTGAAAAGCTGTTAAAGGCAGAAGAATTCCAGCATACAATTCATGGTTTACTCCATAAATGTGAAGTTAAATTGAGGGTGTCTTAATTAATATTTGATGTTTTCTAGATATAACTGCTTACTCTGAAGTCCTGTCAGGATTCTCGCAACTAGGTCTAGACTAATGAAGCAGAATGAGAAAAATTAACAGGACAAATAATCATTCTTTATAGAAGAAGGAGTTGCCATGGTTTCAGATTTCCTTCGTTTTAGAGCCAAGAGCAGAATAATGAGCCCACTTTGGAGTTATAAAACTCTTGAAACTTTAGAACTAAAAGTAAAAACACCAGAAACTTTCCAGATAAGTATGAATATTTATGTTAAAGTTTTATGTTATTACCTTATTTGTATCAGATAGACATTTAGAATTCGCAAAACATTTTCATGTAAGATTTTCCATTTGATATAATATTTGGAATCTGAGAGAATACTGGGTTGAAATATTGCCTCTTGTGTAAGTTAAAAATGGTCCTATATACTGTCAAGTTCATATGCTTCAACTTAACTATGATACCCATTTAGAGATGAGTAGACCCAGGCATAAAGTACACACAACATGCATACTCATACAAACTTTATGTGTGGCCATCAGATTCACTTTCAAAAGGAATAGACCAAAAGTCACATCCCCAAATTCTTTTCCATTAGATTCTCAACAGAAAACAAAACAAAACAAAAAACAGCTTTCTTTCATGAAGGGTTTGATTACAAGAAACCATTGTTTAGTGCAAAGTAAACTGAATTAATCTATGCAAAGTGGATAATTTTAATTGTGGAATTCACTGGTCAGCAGAGGGTTAAATGCCTGTTTTATTTTTCAGAACGTCTGTTACTTGAAAAGCTGTAATAAATGATAGGTGTCAATATTGCAGCATACCTCTAAATAATCATTTACTGTCTGACTTTTTTTTTAATAAGCAACTTACCCCCACCCCTCTAAATCATGTATTTTTGGTGATCCTTTACCAGAATACAAAGTTATGATTATTATAGATCTTCAGTCTGATAGATACTCATTTGCTTGTTGAAAGTGTTTTGAAAGACCCTCGTTAGGCCAGAGCTACACTGTATTCATCTCAGTATCCTCAGCTCTGAGCACAGTTCTTTATACATAGTGGACACTTAATGGCTTTTCTGAATTGAATTGAAATGAATTGAAAAAAAATAAAATAAGGAAAGGTCTCTTGGGTTTGACATTGAAGGATGTTTTTGGTCTTTGAAATCTTAACAGCATATGCATAAATTATTGTTTGATTTATTGCTTTAGACTTCTCCAGGACAATGTACTTTTCCTTTGCAATTAAAGTACTTTGGTGCAGTAATCTTGAGACTATGATAGAGTATATTCATGAAAATGCCACACTTGATTCAGTCCTTTGGGAAGAGGATGTAATCATTTCCCTGGTGTGAAGCTGCACTCTTCTTTCTCACTTTATAAAAGAATATGTCTGTCATCTTATTTTTAATTGAAAACTCCTAAAATATCTAACAAATGTTTTGAAAGATTATGCATAGAGACCCAACATAAAATGTAGCAAAAGGGTCTATATGGGGAGAATCTGTTGGGGAAACTTGGAAAAGCCCTCAGGCCTTTGAATTCTTTCTCTTTCAGTTTAGAGGGCCTTAGGTTCTCTTTTAGAATAAATGAGTGGAAGAACTTTAGATTATTTTTAACAGCTTACAAACGCATCACCTGGTTTTGACAAGTGCATCTCCAATATCCTGAAACTATGTTAAAGATGGAGCGTTTAGCAATATAGGAATACAGTGACGATAAAACACAAAATTAACTCATCAACTTAGTGTAATTTTCTCTCCCTTTGTCTCCAGCTGATTAGTGCAAATTAACCGCCTGAGCAGTTAGCATGCAGTATGGAAATCTTTGATATCTGCTGAGAAGGCAGGCTTTTTTTTTTTTAACTATATCTATGTGAAATTCCAGAATTCCCTATATATATTTCTCTATTGTGATTATTAATATTGCTTTGAACTTTAAGGACATGTTTGTATGTATGTTTTGAGTTTTGAGAATGTTTAACTTTAATAGAGTTGTAATGTTTATAAATCCTATTCAGGAATTCTAAAAAAAAAAGGAAATGAGGTACTTAGGTACCTCATCTCTTTATCTAGAGATAATACAACTGCTCGCTCGATTGCTGTGAGAGTTAAAAATTCAATGATGTACATTAAAAAATATTTAGAGCACATTCTGATCCAGCTGTACATTTAATTCATGTTTTTAGTTATTTCTTTAAGCATGTAGAGTTGGATTTCATGAATTATATTTCATATTTCAATCTCTTCATTTTCAAAAAAGGGGATATTTAGGAAACTTCTACACATTACATTCCATGTAGTCCCAGAGAAAGCTTCACAACATGTGAAGTGCTAAACAAAAAAGTCAAATGTTAGCCAACTATTTGAAAAAGCATTATGTGTTATATTAAAAAGGAGGTGGAAAGGCAGTCATGGAGAAGAAACAAGTGGTATGCCTGGTTGACAGTGAACTGATTTTGGGGGAGTGCATCTAGAGAGAGAATAGTTATTTGGTCGTGGAATAGGATCACTAGAGCTACCTAAAACTAAAAATGATATACCATGCTGTAGACAAGGAAAAAGTTTTCCTCAATCTTCTTAGGGTCCCTTCCCGGGCCTGAAAATTAAATTGACAAATGACAGATTAACAGGAGATAAACACAGATTTTGTTATATTTCAACATGTGTATGGTTGTCTTCACAAGAGAATGAAAACCTGAAGGAGTGACCAGAACATAAACTTTTGTACCTTTTACACAAGTAAATTATAATTTTGTGAGGAATTAATAAGACAGAGGTATTTAGACTTCTGGTAGTAAATGGTGAAGAAGTAGCGAGGAAGATAAAGATTAGTTTAACAAGGTGTATTTGTATCGATTTTGCAGCCCCCAATTTCCCATCTGTCCTAGTTACAATGACTTCTTTCCTTCTGGTAAATGGAGGATATTTTTCTCATAGAAGTTTATGAAGTGTTTCAGAGACGAGGGCGAGAGGCTATGAAATAACAAAAATCCAACCAAATATATTTGATGATCTAGTTGAATTTATGAAACAATGCACGCCTTGGGCAGCATCCCATCCAGTAATCAAAAGGAGCTCAAAGGGCTACAGAAAGGGAAAGTTTTTTAAAGCAGGACAAGAAGATCACAAAGAAACAAAAAGATTATTTTGGCCAAGGACATCTCCCTTTGGGGGACAAAAAGGTCTTTCTAGGTAGATTAGCTCACCAGTGCTGACCAAGATATTCCAGACTGACTGATTAGGAATTCCTGGGGATGACCATTAGTACATAGGTTAGTAAGCCCCAGTTTGGTGATGGAGCACAAGTGACCCCATTTTGGGCCTGCGATTTTCTTTTTAACAGGGTGAAGGTCAAAGTGACCTTCCTGCTTCTGATGTTTTCTCAGAATCCTTCAGTTTAAGATATTCACTATGCCAAGATTCCCTATTTTAGAGAAGTCTGTCCTGAATGCCATCCATATCATTTATTTGATTTTTTTCTTTTTCATCTTACGTTTATTAAACTTTAAATCTGGTTTAGTCTTGGGTTACATTCTATAAATTACATTACACACAAAAAATATTTTTTGTGCATAGAAAATCTATGAGTGATTACATGAGAAAAATGGTAACTGTCTCTGGGAAGGAGAATTAAAAGCCAAAAAAAATCATAGTCTATGTTTTCAGAACATGTGTTTTGTGATGATTTAAGTGTTTGAGACAGAGTATTTTTTATGGTAATGAGTATTTCTCATGCTAATGAGTGAGTCACTCCATTCCTCAAGTTGCCAATCCTGAATTCTGTCATCTAAGTCACAGTATCAGAATTTTCAGGATTGACAGAGAAGTCAATCATCTGGTCAAGAGAGATTAACTGACTAGCCCACAACCTCAGGAAATTAATAGCTGCAGAGCCCATAGTATGATCTGGGTTTCTTGAATCCTAGTTCATTCCTAAGACACATGAAAGCAAAAAAGCAAAACCAAAAATTGTGCTCATCTTTAGCTTACTCTTCATGTATACTGTAAGAAACATCTAGGATATCAAAATGTAGGGTCAGATCACAAGACAAATGTTTAAAATATGGTTTCAAATAAATGTAATCCTTGAAAGTTCATGTAATTTTGTGAGAGAAAACTGTTATGAAAAACCAAGGATATTGTTATTGACTATGAATATACCATAATGTTTCAAAATATATAAGAGTTCTATGAAATGTATTTTTGCTTTGTTGGTTTTACTCTCCATCATTTGTAATACAACTCAGGAAAGAATGTACATTGTTACAAATATATTAAAGAGTTAACCACCTTCAATGGAGCATAGCTGTGAGATAACCCCTCATTTAGGAACAGAACATTTCCTTCGCATTAATATGCCTATTTTCTTGGATTGTGCATGTATATGCATGTGCACAAACACACACATTTATTTAATTTTGAGTTTTCCTTGACAATGATTTTAGGGCCTATTTTCCTTATTTAATTTTTCTTTAGGGTTTCATGATATCATCATAGATAGAATCACCTGTTGAATAACTACTCTTTAGAATCTTAAGGGATAGTGTTGCTTTAAAATTACATGTATTTTCTAACAGGTAAACTTACACTAGATGCATTTATATTACTCTATCTGCATCTGAATATCACAATAGTAACTGCTACCAATTGTAGTATGAATGTGTAGAAAAAGATATGATGACATAAATGTCTTGAGTGACTCTAATGGGGAAAATCTAGTAACTTCTTGCATCTTCGTACAAATTAACATTAAAAACATAAAATAATTTTGTCTGCCATAAATTTAAGATTAAAACATTTGCATATTAAACATCTTTCCTAGAATCTTAGCATCTAACCCCAGAGGTAGCAGTGTCGGTATTCCTTTGTCATAGGAACTTTTCTAAAGAGTTAGTACTAAAAGAAAGAGCCTTTAATGGCAAACCTTATATAGAATTCAATGTTGAATAGTAAGACTTGCACAGCCTTTCAAACTTTAAGAACAGAAGCTGAAAGTGTTCTTAAGGGGACCAAACTAATCAATTGTTATTTAAAAGAATCTTTATTCACCATTGTTTTAGCTCAACACTTCATAACAACTCTTGTTTTAAGACAAGTCACCCTCCATTGTTTGTTCAAGGAAGCTTTTTAGTGCATGTTTATTTGAGAAACATCCATGGTTTCTTTTTTCTTTTATTTTAACTGAGCTTTTAGTTGCTCTGAGAGCAGTAAATCTCTTTGGTTCACTGTTTACTTTGATAGATATTTTTTTTTTCCTTGCCAGAAACTTCTTTACTGTTTCTGAAAGAGCAGTGTTATGCTTCCACTTAAATGTGGGTTGGGGAAAAATAGAAATTTAGCATTACAGGTCTGTCTCTTTTATGAATAACACTGTAATTAGCAGTATTATAGAGAGAAGGTTTGTCCACAGATCTAGTGATTTCTGTAGCAGTAATACCCATTCCTAAAGAACTACAGTCAAAAGGTATGAACAAGTTTAAGGATGTTTATGCATCTTGTTAATTTACTCTTTCAAAAGGTGGTACCAATCTACAATATCTGTTGCAGACTTGATTTAACAATGCTCTCCTCAACACAACGCATTGTTTTTAAAGATCTTCAAATCTGATCGGTTAAAAAATGGCATCTTAATAATATTTGATTTGGCTTTCCCTGATTGTTAATTGGGTTTTTTATTTTTCAAATACAATTTATTATCCTTATTCATAAAAGTTATAATCTGTAAAGTTGCAGTGAACACTGAATTAGCCAATGCTGAGCCATTGCTCCTAGGAGAAGTACAGGATTATGTTCTTGAGAGATGCTCATTGCAGCATTTTTATCAACCAATTAATATATAAACTTCTTTTATTTGTACTTCTGTTTAAAGACACCTTTGCTAAATATAAATTATTGATTTGCTAACACTGAACTCATAGCCAATAACTCTAGTGCTCATGTCTGAACAAAGCTTATTTAACACACATATTTTTCCATGAAACATCACAGCATTCTTGAATTCAAGACTTCTGGATAATACTTCAGCACTGCACTTAGGGGCAATTTTAAACAGTTGAATCACCAACAAAAAGCACAAAAATGAGAAAAATGTGGTACTTAAAAGACCATGGAAAGGAAATTTGTATACAGTATAAAAGTGGAAATCACAAAGTAGAGCATTGCCTTTCTTTGAGTTTAACTGAGAAGGAGTGTGTCAAGCAAATCAAACTTCTTGGAGCTCTCAGCATATCCATGAATGACCACAAACGCCCCTGAGGAGTATTGATTTTGGTTTACAAAAAATTTTAGCAAGTAGGTGAATTCACAAGGAATCTGTGGATAAGGAGGACTGATTGTACTTGTTTGTTATTTGTGTTTATTTTTCTGATTTTCTTTTGTGTTTGTATTAGGATTCTAGAACCACTCTTACTAATTTATACAATTCAGTATACATTAAATATGTTAATTGTGAATTTTGTTACATGCTTATTTGCCTTTTAATTTTTTTCATATTTTTGATATTTTTTACATATTAAACATATTTCTTTGATTTTAGTTATTTGCATTACAGTCAGACAATGCAGTCTTTTGAATATGAAGTTCTTTTGACTGTGGTGTCTGTAACCCAGGGCATTCAGCTTATTTCACTGGATGACTGCCTGGCCCTTCTCCCTATTTCATTTTGTTGAGCGAAGATGTCTATCTTTGACTCAGCAGCCTATTTTCTTGTTATGAAAATAATCTTTAAATGTGTCTATATTATTTAATGTGGTGTCCCACTGGGAACCCCAGAGTCAGTATGAAGATTATTTTAAGCCGAAACATTTAAGATTCAAAAGATGAGAAAGAAACCTCTGGGAACTTCCTTATCTGACTAAATGTTGAAACTTCTGGGAAATGAGGCTGCTGTAAATCCTCTCTTTGGGTGGCTTTACCCCCAGGATGGAGACCAAGAGTGGAATTATCATAAATCCCTCCCCCTAAAAAAGTCCACTTGTACTTGCCTAAGCAAGCATTATCCTAAACTTTCTTATCTCCTCTTTGTTCTCCAAGAAACCCTTTTGTCTTTCCTAGAGAAACTCATCTGTTCTTCCCATAAAGCCTTTTCTCCTCCTTCCCTTCTCCCTGTTAAATTAGGTAATAAGGCCCTAATTAGACATTTAATGGGCAGCTTTTTCTGTAAGCTTCTGTTAGTAAGGAAAGGACTCGGCTTGGTGTTGCAGGGAAGTCAGATATAGCGAGAGGAGAGACCAAAGTCAAGAAAGCAAAGTAAGTTTTAATACACTCTGCACAGAGTAGCAGAGCGGACGTGCCTAAGATAAGATAAGCAGGTGTGGATGCTCATTCTGAGGCTCCTTTTATGTGGTTTTTGGCAGGGCAGAGAGGTCCTTGATTGACAGCTGTCAGCTTTCTAGGCTGGTTCTGATTGGTGCAATGGGGACAGGGGCTGTGCTGTGCCTGTGCCTCTCATGTTTCTTATCTGGGGGGACCCTGGACATTTCCTGAGTCACTCTTGGACCCTGTGGCTTCATCTGATTAACTCTTTGAGTCATTTCTGGCTCTCTGGTTCTATTTGATCAACTCCTTGGGTCATCTTTGGGGGGCCCTTTCTCCTTTCCGTCCCGCTCATTTCTGTTTTTCTGCCTAATACTTCTATATGCATATGAATAGAATTTATCTTTCCTAAGTTTAATTTACAGGCCCCCAGAGACTCCCCTAAAAACGGTAAAGGAAGTTTTTCCTACCCTAACATTAGTTTTGTGAGAAATTATTGCATATTATCTGTGGCTTAGTAAAATGTTATTTTGGGAAATATTCCATGGTTACTGAAAAGTAATTAGAAAGATAAAAAATAAATTTATATCCTGTGGTTTTATATATAGACAGACACAGACTAAATCACGATGTCCCTATACTCTTGTTTATTTGGTATATGTCTTAAAGACATAGAGACTTTTGTAATTTCACCTTATCTGTCTCCTATTTTGTTATTTTATGTCTTTGCTGTTTTGTATATTATGCTATTTTGTTAATAAAGCTTCAAGAATATTATATTTTCATGTAGGTAGTTTATTTTCTATAGGCACGTATATTTTCATGAAAGTATAAAAACAAAAAAAGGAAAAGCATAAAGACTAATATTTCATAGTTTTACTGCATTCATTTTTTTGAAGACTATATATACTTCACCTTTTTAATTGTTTTTTTGACATTTAATTCTTCTTTGCCCAAAGTAACGCAGTTATATGTATTTTCTTTGTAAATTTTTGTTCACTTTAAAAATATTTAACCTCTTTGTGTCTTTCTATTTAAAGTTCATCTCATAAAAAAGTAAAATTATCTGTGAGATTTTGCTTTCCTTTAGAAGTTTTTTAATAGATTCTATACTTCTTTTATTTCCTATGCTTTCAGGTTTTTTGTTTGCTTAATTTTAACACTCTCTTTTGTGTTTTATCTGTTAATATATTAACCCTGTTTTATTTAGTTTTTCAGTGTTTACAAAAGTACATTTTCTGTTTCATTTGATAGTTTAAAATTTTCAAATTATTAAACTTCAATTTTCTAATTATTTAAATAAAAAATATAAATGAAGAATTTATTGTTTAGATAATAGATGTACTACTGTTGTTTGGATTAATCTCTCTTTTTTACATTCTCTTAGAGTTTCTTATTTAATGATTTTCCATTCCAGAGTTCTTAATTTTGATTCATCACTTGTTATAGCAGTATATCTACTCAAAGGTATTTTTTCAATAATTGTATTTGAAATCTTCTTGTATCTGGAAGTTACTTCTGGTATCTTTACACAGGAAGGACATCTTGTCAGGTTATAGAATTCTTGAGTCACTTAAAAAATATCTATCTTAAAACTTGGCAGTGTTACAGCATTTAGGTTTAGTCATATAAAATGGCTGAGGCTGACCTAGGGTTTATCACTTACATTATGAACATGTTTATCTGGGTGATTCAGATGGCTATGATATTAAGCTTGCACCCTGCAACTAAACCTGTAACTTATATAATGAGTTGTCCTAGTTATTGGAGTTTGTCCCCCACTCTCCCCCAGCCCCCAAGTATCTGTAGGTCTGATATAACAGGTGATATAACAGGGCCTAAAAAGTCACATTTAGTGACATGGATTCAATGGGAAGAAAGAACATTGTTAATTCATTTTTTAGTGTTTACTTAAATATCAGTGCTAGCTTACTGAAGGATAGTCAGTAAATCTGGCACCCCCTGATAATATTTTAACTGATTATTTTTCTGTTTAAATAAAATCAAATGAACGTTTGCCATTATTTAAGCTGATATAATGAGTACTTATTTGCATTATACTTTTCTTCTGTGTATTGAAAATGTGGCATTTACCAGTCCTAAAAAACAAACTTCACTTAGTTGTACATACTAGGAAAAATAATATTTTAATAATCTAATGATAAGAATTTGTATAATAGTATTGGGATCATATCATTATCAATTACAAGCATATGCAAAGGCTATACAGTTTTCACCAACGTCTTTCAATAAATAATTTTGTAAAAAATACTTAAAATGAATCTTTTACATAAAAGTCATGCAGTTCTAATGTTCTTTAATCAAATGAAACCTAAATGTAATCATTGAAAGTTATAATATTTTTTCATTTATCTTTCAGAGATGGCTAATAAAATTTTCTATGATGAAAACTGTATAAAGCATAAAGTCACCCTAGGAACATAACTACAGAGTTTATTTTTATCTCCATAATTTGAAGCACCACATGAAAATTTTTCAATGATAGATTATTACCAATGATTAATTATTCAATGATACATGATAAATATCTATGAAATCTTCCTAGGTGTGGATAGAAACCTTTGCTATAATGTCTATCCTTTTATTTTCATTATAAATACCATAAGTAAGGATATTAGGGAATAAAATTTTCCTCAAAAGGCCTATATAAAATGATTGCACATAATTAAAAAATAATAGTAGAAATCAGTAGAAGTATTGGCTCAACAGTGGATAGTATAATGTTAAAGCAAAAGGAAAAAACAATGAGTTTAACTTGCAAATATCAGAATTCACAAGATAATCCTGTTTTTAAGTGATAAAATTAGTTTTTACAATATTCTTCCTTTTGTAGTAAATATATTATGCCTTTTATTTTTTTAATTTGTATTTTAACATTTATGTGACAAAAACTAAAAGAAAAAACTCTTTAAAAATATCTAGTCTTAAGAATATAGGTATTTTTCTTATTCCACTGGTTCTTACGGACACCTTGTAAGCCAAAAACTGAAGTGGCATGTTATCTATTAATTGCTTTCCTTCTATCAACTAATATGTTTAAGATATGAAAAGAAGTCTCAATGAAAGAAAAATTTAATTTTCAGAAAATTCTATTAGAAGATAAAAAGTCTTTGAAATTTGGTTGGCTTTATAGATATGAAAGTGAGCCTTTAAGATATTTTGTCTTTAAGTAAAGCAAGATGAAATTTCCAAATCATCAACTTTATAAAAAAAATAGTGAAATACAACTTAGAAACTAACTTTGTGTTCCAGCAACTTTCAACTTTGAACAAGAAGGGAGAAGTCGCTGGTGTGTGGCTCCCCAGGGCTTGCCGTCTCCTCCCAACCTTTTGCTTTTGCTGACCTCAAGGTCACCAGCTTTCTTTTACAGGGATAAGTGTGGTCCCTCTTGAGATTTCCTTGCTAGCTGTTATATTTCTCAATAGTTATACATACACATCAGTGAAACAAATGCTATCATGTCACACACACAAAATGTATTTTGAAATTTTTTTTTTTACAGTGGAAGTTTTATAAAAGTACCAGTTTAAAATGTGTATATATTCCTGGAAAAGCCATGCCCATTCCTTCATTTGTCATCTAATAGCTTTCCCTAAACAATCATTTCAGAGAAGAAGGGTCCATTTCCCAAAGTGCATATTTGACAAGTATCAATAAAAGTCTCTTCACACTAGTGAAACTAGAGAAAAATAATTCTGCATTGTCTTCTTTTATTTTCAGCAGTGTTGACAGAGGTCAGGTTAACCTTTTGGTTTTTTTTTTTGTCTTCTAACAGTAATACAGCTAGGGGTCTATGGAGTAAGTCTTAAAGTGATGGATTACTTTGAGCTACAGAGCTTAGAAAATAATGTTTAAATAAGTGAAGCAAGACCTGGACAACAACAAAGTAAATACAGCACAAAGATATAAAAGTTGTTGGGTTGTTAGACAAAAATTCAGAAATTTAAAAAATTATATTGAAGTGATGTTTATTTTCTCCAAAGCATCAAAAACTGATATATCTAGATTGATTGAAATCAAATGTTACCTGGATATGCAAAATACAGATAATCTGAAGAAGTCTGTCTGTTTCTCCACACACTATGAAGAGTCACAGATATATATGAGTTGTCCACAAAAGCTAGAAATTGTCCTCATCCCCAGCTGTGAGAACAATTCTACTGTGAGAAACATTCTGCTATGATTGTTAACAGTAATAATATGTTCTGATTGAATATTACCACAGCCTAGGCACCTTGCTATTAAATTTTATTCATTTCTTATTTATTCATGATCATATCCTTGTTAGGTAGTGCTATTACTATACCTCCAGTTTGCAGGTGAGGACACTGGTTTAGAAAGATTCAGGTCTACAGATTTATCCCATATATTGGTCTATTCACAATACATTTTAGTGCTGAGAGTTCATAAATTCAAAATCCTACGAACACCAAGCAAATATGGCTTAATGGGTAAGGTAAATTAGTTGTAGGATAATCCAAAAAGGAAAGAGTATGTCAAAACCAAATAATACCATTCTCATCCAAAGTGGGGAAGTAGCAACTCGATTCCAGCTGACTGCTGATTTGGAAATAATTCAGGTCCTTGGTTTCAAGAAATTTTGAAGATAAAACATAAATTTGGATTACTATACTGTTGCTCAATTTTTAAATTTAACAACCAATTAAAAATAGCTATAGACCAAATAAAATCTTATTTATAGGCTGAATCTGGCAGGTAGGAGGCCTAATAAATGTGATTATACCATTCATTTCATTTTAAATGATTCAACTGAAACTAAGTCACTTTTAAAACTATTGGGATTTTACAATAAAATGACAGAGCTAGGTTACACTTTTTGTTTTCTGTGTTTTTATTGAAGTATAGTTGACATTATAGCAATACTCCATTACTTTCAAATGTACATCATAGTGGTTCAATATTTTTATACATTACAAAATGATCACAACAGTCAAGTTACCATGTCATCATAAAAAGTTATTACAATATTATTGACTATATTCCCTATGCTGTACATTACATCCCATCACTTATTTGTAACCAAAAATTTGTACCTATTAATCCCCTTTACCTATTTTGCATATACTCCTACTACTCCCCTATCTGGTAACCAACAATTTGGTAACAAAACAATCTGTTTTGTTCTGTTTGTTCATTTGTTTTGTTTTTTGACAACTGATATAAGGAAAATTAGAATATTTATCTCTCTTTGTCTGACTTTTTCACTTAGCATAGTACCCTCTAAGTTCATCCATGTTGTCCCAAATGGCAATATTTTATTCTATCTTTATAGCTGAGTAATATTCCATTGTACATATGTACTTTTTTTATCCATTCATTTATTGATGGACACAGATTTCTTACATATCTTGCCTATTGTAAATAATGTTTCATGAACATGAGAGTACATTTATCTCTTCAAATTGGTATTTTCATTTTATTTAGAAAAAAAATATCCAGAAGTGAAATTGTAAGATCATATGGTATTTCTCTTTTTAATTTTTTGAGTTACCTTCATACCGTTTTCCATAGTGGTTGCACAAATTTACATTCCCACCAGCAGTGTGTAAGGGTTCCCTTTTCTCCACATCCTCACCAACAGTTGTTATTTTTTTGTCTTTCTGATAATAGCCAATATGAGTGGTATGAGGTGATATATCATTGTGGTTTTGCTTTGCATTCCTGATGATTAGTGATGTTGATCATCTTTTCTTGTGCTTTTTGTCCATCTTTATGTCTTCTTTACAAAAATGTTTATTCAAGTCCTCTGCCCATTTTCAGTCAGGTTGTTTTGTTTTTTGTGGATATTAAGTTGTATGAGTTCTTTATATATTTTGGGTATTAATCCCTCATCAGATGTATGATTTGCAAATACTTTCTTCCATTCAGTAGTTTATTTTGTTGACCATTTCCTTCATTTTGCAAAAGCTTTTTAGTTTGGTGTAGTGCCAATTGTTTATTTTAGCTTTTGTTGCCTTTGCTTTAGAGCACTAGCTTGAAAAAAAATATTGCTAAGACTAATCAGTGTACAAAAACTCACTACTTATCTTTTCTTCTAGTAGTTTTTTGACTTCAGATCCTACATTCAAGTCTTTAATCCATTTTGATTTTATTTTTGTATTTGGCATAAGAAGCGGTCAGCTTCATTCTTTTATGTGTAGCTGTCCAGATATCCAGACAATATTTATTGAAGAGACTGAGTATATTCTTAACCTCCTTTATTGTAGATTAGTTGACCATATTTTGGCATATTTATGGACTCTCTATTCTATTCCATTGATCTAGATGTGTTTATTTTTGTTTTTTTCTTTGCTTTGTCAGTGCCATAGTGTTTTGATTACTATAACTTATTAGCATAACACTCTCTTTCTTATGTTGACAGTTTTATAAGTCACCAATCTTATAGTGTCTGGTTGACAAACTCCTGAGTCTTTCTAAGTAGTTCACATTCCATTTTGAGATTGTATTTTGGTCTTACTGTTTCCTATTATACGAAACAAGTGTCTCTTTTTTTCAGTTGGCTTTTGTCAAAGACCATAGCAAACTGAGAGGTCTTTTACTAAAATAAGTCCCTTTAAAAATGGACATTAATTGGGTGTCAGCCTGATATTGTCTGAAGACATCAGGGACTTAGTTTAGTGAACTTTTTGCTGTATAATTTTTAGAAAAGCCTTGTCATGAATAAGGAATACCAATTAAGAAGCTGACCAGTTGAGAACCAGTTTAAAATCTAACACTTCTAACATTCCAGGACAAATGAATGCTGCCATCTATGTTCAAATCATATATTAAATATTACAGCTCTAAAACTAATTCAAGAAAATAAAGGAAACATATATGCTGCTGATGAAAAACATGAACAACTGGTTCTCAATGGAATTGACAGCTTTTATGCCAATGCTGAATGCAGTTGCTACAAAATGGTTTGCTTATCAAAATTCCCCCTTGAAAAAAGATTTTTCTGCAAGTGAAAAAAAAAGAAACCAATAGCAATTTTGTACAGTTTAAAAATAGTGTTTTAGAGTACATATAAAAATATTTCTTATTTAGGCCATTTCTATTGGTAAATATTTTTATTAAAGAAAGGGTCTCTTCCAGAGATACCTTGCTATTCAATTTTTTCTTTCATAGCTGTATTGTCAAGAATTAAATACATTTATTGCTTTCAAAATGTCTATTGGCAAAGAGAATATAGCTACTGATGAAGAAGTACATATTTAAGGAAAAATTTTACCTCTTCTTTTCAGTCAACTACTGAATTTTCAAAGAGAAAGATGCTGTATATGTGTGCAGTGGCCCAGCTTCTGCGGGCACTTATATCTCAATTTAATTAGTCAGTCTGTGAATGAAGCCAAGATTGAATTCTGTTACTGCCCCAAGTAAGACAAGCCAATCTGATGGACCACACTGAGTGAGCAGCCCAGAAGGGACATTGCATAAAACGAGTCTTCTAAATAATCCCCCCTTATTGGCAACAAACCAGTTTTGTTTATTACCTTTACTTTAATGTTCACTGAAAAGACAAAGAGGACTTTTTTTTTCTTTTTCCCATTAGATTGCAACTCTATTTGGATGATTTTCAAAGAACTCAAGTTGTTTTGAAATTTTCAGATCATGTGACTGCAGATTTGTGCATAATGTAGTATAGTCCTTTAAAGAGATATTTAGAGTTGTGTTTTCTGCATGGGATAGGTGAGGCAACCTCTAAAATACCAGCCATTACTGACATTTACTTTAGCATGTATCATTAAAAAAAGGTATAAAAATAATTTTAAAATATGGCTTTAGTAAATATTGAAATAAATTAAAATGGTAAAAAATAGCATTGCCTTTAGCTTGCTTTATCATAAGATAAACATGGTAGCATTATAAAATTAACAATAGTGGATCAGAATATGGTTCAAATTCAAAACTTGTGCTGATAATTTAGAAGAAAAACACTCTACCTTAGGTATAATCACTAGTTCATAAAAAAAAAGAAAGAAAGAAAGTTGTCATCCTGGTTTTCAGAAAATCTTAAGACAGGCTAAACTAGGTAGTTATAACCACTTAAATGGCCCAGGTATACAAAAGACTGATTTTATATCAACTTGGTAGAACTTGTGAGTAATTATCAACATAAAAGCATTCTTGGATTAACCAATGTTCTGTATTATAGAACCTTCCATTTTCCTAAACTTTCAAGACTTAAATAGGTTTGCCTTTTCCATGCTTTTCTAACAGGTACCAGCCACATACAGTTCCTTCCGTTTAGCCATATTTCCGACAGGTGTGGGCAATAGGGAGAGGCTGAGAATGAAAAGATTTCAGAGCTATTGTGGTGGCTAGAGAGATCTTTTAGCTGAGATAATCCCTTTACTCTCCAGTTTGCTCTGCTCCTCCATGATGGCAGTGATTCTGTAATTGAGGGTTGGTTTCCAGGAAACTCAGTATCAGGTTTATGGTATGACCTGTGCAATGTAAACTCAAGAGTCTGAGTTACAAGTTCATTTTAGAAATGTATCTCCTCTGTTGCTCTAATGCCACCATCATAGTTATATGAAATTTATAGGCCAACTAATCATATATATCCTTCTTTGACTAATTCATAAGGTCCACTACCACTAAGATGGCCAAGGGAGAAGAATACAGACTTGCTTGGGAGTTAAGAGGCTTGGATTCTTGATCCAGCCCTGCACTAGGTCATTGTGAACCTTGGGGTTTCATTTAACCTCCTTGACAGTCAGTCTTCTCCACCTTTAAAAAGTGGATTAGATTTCTACATACATTCTTCTCTCAAATTGTATGATGCTGGATTGCAAAAACACTGAGATAACAATAATTGAAGAAGTTACATAGATTTATGGTTTTTAATTTATCCTTGGTTATAGCTATTGTGTATGTCATCTCATATAATTCAGTAAACATTCATTTTATGTGCTCTGTCACATTTACCATGTGAAAACACCATGGTCCTTATTGTAGCACTGCTAAGGCAAAGTGGGATGTCAGGATCCCACTTTAGGGATCACAACTCTTTGGGGAATTTGGGATAAATTAAATGAGCTCAGTCTAATTTAGAGAGTAGAAGGACATTCATTAACTAACACAATGGGGGTCAACAGAACAATAATAACTAACATACTATTGTTTTCTAGCAACTTGTAAAATGGAGAGCCTAGAAAAGCTTAATATAAGAAAAAATGCCTTCCTTCATGTTGTCATTTACTTATTTATGGATTTGTGCCTCCATTTATCGTCCATTCATTAAAATATATAATCAATTTATTGAGCAGTCTAATGCCAGTGATATATAAATATAAATGAATTTTATAATTTTCTGATCATTGAATTCAACTGCGCTCTGTCACATGTTTGATATTCACTTACTAACATTTTAGGAAATTCTCACTTTTTTCTTTCTAGTTACCTTACATTATTAAAAGTCTAGCCCTCTCCAAACTTACAATTCCATATCTGTTCTCCCTTTCCACTCTCTCATCATATCCCTGGCATATGGCGTTAGGGAGCTATAATAAAGATAGGCATAGTGTGTGAATTCTTTTCCTCTCCTATATTAGCAGTGTGAAAGGAGGTAGTGATTTTGTTCTGGGACCTTTTCTCCGAGACTTTTCTTTCCTGGTTGTGGGGTGGGGAGTGGGAGGACAAGAAAATCAGGGATATTATATAACTAGTCATTTATAGACAGTATAGTGTCTTCCCTGGCTCTGCTCTTCTTGATCTGGTTTTATCTTCTGCTAGTGGTCTCTGATGCTGTGATGGTCTCTCCAGAGTTGGTTTGATTTTGTGTTTGCTGTGGTCTTCCAAGTCAGTGAGGGCTTCTTTAGAGAGGAACAGCGATATTGCTTGGTTCCACGAGGGCCCAACACTTAACTGACTTGCACGGCATCTCCAAAGTTTCTGTCTACATCTCTTATCTACAAGTCTCTTCAAAAAGAGTCATAGGAACCCATGAAGACCAATATTTACTCTTCCAGAACCCTGCATAAACCTGCAAACAGACCACTTCAAGTTCTGTAAGAACTCTGTCACCAGGCTCCGCTCTATCTTCCAGTAGCCCCAGAATGAATGTGCAGGTTTCCAGGTCAACAAGCATCCAGTCCAGGAATTGGAGGCCAGGTTCCCTTTCTAGGTACTCCCGATCTTATGAGTGATCCTGCTAAGTCACTCCTCTCTCACACTTGTCCTAGAAAGGAGAGGAATATGAACCTTTATTCTCCTCTGTGCAGTCGTAGGGAGTAACTTGCTAACCACCAACGTGGTGATTTCAGTAATTTCTATTGCCTCCTTCTTACCCCATTCTAGCCTTCTTATTTAGGATGGGGAATGGGGAAAAGATGTTAGAGGGAATGAGTGTTTGTTTGGAAAACCTCAAGAATGCTTTAGGTTAGACATATACCCCAAAATTATATGACTCTTTTTAGAATTTGTTCTCATCTTCAGTTTCTACATGCATAGTCAAGGAAAAAGTCCATTCACTAGCCTGTGACCTGAGGTGATTTAGCACTACTACGTGCTAGGCAATGTTGACTTTTAACTCATGAGTCCTGCAGGTTCCTTTCTATTACTGTTTGTGAGCTTTAAGAGTCAGTGATAGTTGTTTTTGGTATTCAGCTTCCTTTTGTTTGGTATTAATAGAGATAAAATCCAGGATAAGGAATCATGCTACTGGCTCAGAGAGAAGATGCCTCCTGCCAAGAAATAAAGGAGAAATAGTGATTATTATTCAGACGAAATCATATAGGTGGGAGTTAGTACATTTAATTGGTAAAACAGAATGATAACGTTACCCATTCTGGGTTGAGTCTGACAATTGATTAGATAAATTTATGAAATATCCATGTTTCAAAAAACGTTAACTGAAACAATTGAAAGCTTCAGTGAAACTCACCCTTTATTCAATCTGAGTCACTAGTAGATTTTCATTTTACCTCGTTATTGCAGTAACACTTTTAGACAACCAGTTCTAAATTCATCACTTCTTAAGAAATATACACTAAGAAATAAGTATGCATACTTCTTCAACATGTAGTGAATGTTTTGCTGTCTTCTGGTACATTTATCTCAAATAATAGCAGTTTTTTTTTCTTAACACCTAGTATATTCATCAAAGGTTCCAAGTTCATAATAGATAGGAGTTAAAAGTCCTGCTTTTTCATTTGCTAGTAATGTAATTTCAGGCAGATTAACTGTTCTTGCTAAAACTTAACGTATTTGTAAAATATTGGCTGCCTATACCCATTCCCTAGGTTTTGTTTTTTTTAGGAGATTAAAAACACACAGAGATGTACACCCAACCACTAAACCCAGCATTTGGCTTGTGGAAATATTCACAAACAAGTGGCTCCTATTAGTAATGACAGGATAATACGGTACTTGGTATGTAAATGCAACCACTAGTCTTTCGTATTTTAATTCTATAAACCACTTTTTTTTAGCTACTTCACAAAGTTTCCTTTCCTCTAAATCTCTAATACGTCTATGGTGTTAGAATTTCTGAGCTCTGATAGAATTCTGATGGCATTATCCAGTGTACCAGATAATTTACATTTAGTTCATTGCTCTCTGCAACTCTACTTGTTGGATAGTTCAGGGTATTACCTGGTTGTAAAGGTTTCTGTTTTGTTGTCCTAGTCTTACTAGCAGCAAAAAGATTACTTCTTCCTTAGCAGACAAGCTGTGTGAGTGTGCTGCACACATGTGTGACATGTTTGTGTGACATGTCCGCAGGTGCACGTGTAAATATGTGCATTTTCAAATGCATGTGTGCATACACATGTACTCAAATGAAGGTTTCCTGCAGAAAGGTATGAAATTTAGTCCACTGTTCCATGAGAACCAGAAGTCAACAGATGTCCAGACTCCATGTGCATTTGTAGTTGATCTATTAGAGGCAGTCCTCTCCTCTTCTCTTTGTATCTGCATTAAACAGATTCCTCTAGTGCAATTAAAATGTTGTTTATCACTTTTTAAACAAAAGATTAAAGGAGATTTCACTAGAAAGAAATATATGTGCTGGTATAACTCGCTTGATCTACTAGTGTTTTACCTGCATTTTAAAGAGCTGTTCCTGTAAGGAAAGCAAGAATATATCAAGAACTTTTTTCAGTCAAAGAAAAAACTACAAATATTTACTGAGAGCCGATTATGGGTTAGACTCACTATTAAGTGTTGTATGTAGGCAAGTCCTTTGGCACTAAAATTTTTTAAAGTGGGTTTTAGAATATTAATATCTTTATATCTGTGGTGCATTTGGAGAGGTCACTATTTTCAGTGTCCCTTAGACTGATATTTTTACTTGAAATTAAATGATCCTTAGTTTTTTAAATGGCCTTTGAACATTTTGAACTGAGCAGCTAAATGAGCTCCTAATGAGACATATTTTAATGGCTATTGAAAATATCAACTAGTAGTCTTATTAAATTCATAGGTGAGGAAAATATAATATTAAACAGTTTAGATTTTTTCCCCTTAATTACCAAGGAGCGACAAGGTCTGAGATCCTCATGTTTGCTAAGGTATCAGTTCATTACAGAGTTGGAGTTAATAAGCTGAAGAAAGTTGATAAATCTTGAGTGTCAGTGTAGGTGGAGAGTAGTTCTTAAAGTATTCTAGGATATATTTAATGTTTCTGTTACCCTATGTTAATTTAATAATACCCAAGTAAAAATAAAATAATACAAGAAAATAATTCCACTTAAAACTATACAATAATTATCTAAGTAGAAATTCACATTAGCTGATTTCAAAGAAGCACTTTAGTTATGAATTAATTGAATATTCTATAGATACTCAAGGAATAAGAATAATAATTTTCCTTGTTTGAATCCACACATGATATTTTCTTTTCCTGTCACACCAAAACATTTTTGCAATCAGTTTTAAAAATATTAAATAATATGAAGTAGAAATCTAAGAAGCAGAGACATATTTCAGTTTCTGATCTCCAGCTACATTTTAATATGAATTTAACAATTCTCAAAAGAGTTCCATACTTATGTCACTTGATCTTCACAAGAATTATATGGAGTATGAAGCATGTTTTCACAATGACCATTTCAAGGATGGGGAAAGGAAGGGTCAAAGAAGTTGTGTTGTCTCTCCAAGGCAAAGCAATAAATTCTCATCATTATTTCCTATGGGTTTTTAACTTAACATATTTAGCACAGAGTAACTTTCACTCACTGAGAATTTATTATTTCACAAACATAGTTCTAGGTTCATTTAATTTGTTAACTTAATAAGCATATACCGCTCATAAAACAGATTTTATCTTGTTTATTTTATAAATTAAAAAAAGAACAATTTAAGAGCTGCTCTAATTTGTTCTTACATTAAACAACCTACTTATAATGAGAAAACATTAAAAATATCCATTTAATCTTCACTGTTTCTCAGAAGTAAATATTATTTGGCAGTTCAACTTATGTAATGGAGATAAATACTTCTATTTGTTAATAATTTTGAACTTTCATTAGAAGGAAGAAATTATTTCAACATTTTAAATTTAAGTTTGTAGATGAATGGAATGGGATGGGCAAGGTGAATGGAACATTGCTATAAAACGTTTCTGAAGTTAATTGTAGGCCACCTAACAATTCAGCTAAATTGAATTGCCACTTCTTTCCCTTCACTTTCTTCTCCTCCTCATTTGTCTTTTTCCTCCTCTTTTCTCCTTTTTGAACCAGCATCAGTTGACAGATATTTGCTTAGTAAAGGTGTTGCAGATAATTGGTAAGGAAAATGATAAAGTATTAGAGAAACTTTGAAAACTTCAGTATTTTAATATTATTTTGTCAGTGCATGGAGTTTTTTGCTTTAAAATTTCATGAAAGCCACAGACTTCTGATTATGAATAAATCAGCATAGACAGATTCTTCCTTTTCTGTTGAACAATTATCTTTGAACAGAGTTCAGTGGTTAGCTTTGTAATCACGTAAGATTAGAAGGTTAAGAATTATGTATCATATAAAAAACTGTCAGCTTTTAATTATCTTACAAATACTGATTGAGAGCCTACTGTTGTCAGCTGCTGTGCTAAGAAGTGCAGGATTTTAATGACATACCAAAGTATTTATCATCAAGAATTGATTAGGAATGGCTTGCCCTTCTCAAAAACATATATTAAAGGAAACCTTCTAATGGACTGTTCTCTGTGAGAAACCAACTTAAATGTCTCCCTTCATGTGACCTGTCACTTATTACATAATATCTGAAGGCCTCCGGAAGTGTACTCCTACAGGCCTTAATTCAAAAGACAAAATATATGTCAGAATCATTCAGCTCAGAATGGAGGCAACATTGACCTATTGACCTCAGGATATGTTACCAAAAATAAAATCCGAAATTTTACACTTAAAATGTAACTTGATTATACAGCTAACCTTGCTCTAATGACTTACTTGCAGTAAAAAAAGGACTTTTGAAGAAAAAAATGTAGTACACTCTGTTTTGTATGGGTATTCTCTCTAGAAACTCTTTGCCATTTGGAATGCCTTTGTTCTCTTAAGAGGTTTAATAACTTTTGTCCGAAACTAATTTGATGGAGCATATTTGATATGGGCAAGTATAATAGGAAAGAGATGTTTATTGTTCAAGGTTCAAGACTAAAACCCTTGGCTTTAAATGGCCCAGAAAATACTCAGCAAATAATTTACTAGCAATTACTGATACCTGAGAATAAATCATGAAGCCTTGAGATCACAGTGGAGTTGTTTGGGGAATGTAGCTGGCTAGAATTGCTTTATATCTCTCCTTGGCCAAATGGTCCTCCGCAATTTGGGAAGAGTGCCCTCATGAACTTGCAGGCCTTTTTGTGAGCAGTGCACGCAGAATGTACGGTGGGAGCAGGAAACAGCAAGGGGTCCTCTGCTTAGCAGCAACACCTGCCAGAACAGTGTCATCAAAGGGTAGCCAGATGGCACAGGCAAATCACGTTCATGCTGAGAACAGATGATCTTGCTGCTACTTGAGAATCTGTCAAAGACACGTCTTAACTCTACCATAATACAATTAGGATGTAGAGAAAACAATATGGTTTGGGTTAAGGATTGAAACAGAATAGAACTACATCTGATTAAGATGAGAAAAGAATAAGATAGAAATGGAAGACCTTAGTGACCGTACACCCCTGGCAGAGTTCCCCAAGGTGTCAGGAAAAAAGAAATAATAATCCTAGGAAAACAGTCTATGTTATGTATTTTTTCTATCATTTTCAAATATGACAATATCTTAATTGTAAGCTTTGTTTCAGTTAGTAGCATGTGCAAAAGCTTGTGTTGGTAACAACCATTATTTCTCCAGGAGCACTTACCATAGTCTCTTCTTGCTTTTAGGACTGATATTTTTAACATATTTCAGCTCTTATAGATTATACTTCACAATCTGCTGACAACTTTGCCTTATAGTGGTTGCCAGTGATTCTTTATTATTGTTATCTTTCAGTTGTCTACAACTTTGCTGTATTTCTTGAAGCCGAGCTTGCCTTTGTCTTTAGAGTGGGCTTCTATTCTTTCAAATTCAGAATCTTGCTTGAGTTCCTAGACACCAGCTGTACTGGGCTGACACACTAGCCTTTCAATGAATGTTTCTCAGCATAGCCCAGAACAACAGGAGAGATGGGTGTCATACCTAATCTAGTAATGCTACACCTTAGGAGAAAGTACTTTTTAGCCCAGAAGGGTCAGTTGGAAAGGCTTAATGATTTTAAGTTGATTATTTTGTTGTTATGAAAAAGTAAGCAAATCATATATAAGGTCTAGTCTTTTCAACTTTAATTATGCCACTTAACATCAGTTGTTTTTCACTTTATCTAGAAATTCTGGAAGCCAGATGTTAATACAGAGGGTCTCTAAGATCCCTTAACACTAAAATTAGATGATTTAATAAAATAAAAATAGTTAAGTATGGCATTTTCCATATTTAATACCATTTAATATTTTAGATTTTTATACTAAGCGTAATTATAATTTGAAACACCCATATAGTCATATTTAGTACTTACAAGTCTCCCAATCTATCACATAGGTACCTGTGTGTGTTTTAGACCTTTATAATGTATTTTTTAATTCCCTCTCTTCATGCCCTCTCCCACACCCAACCCTTTGGGGTTATTATTAAGTTCAATTCTTGCTTTCTGTATGATTTGCTCTGAAAAACACATTACAATGCAGCTTTTCAAATATTAATAATAAATTGACCTTTTCACTCACAAATTTATCTCTTTTACTTATACCCTCAACTCTCTTATCCATCTCTTTATCCTATTCTCTTGGCAAGGTAACAAACTTGGTACAGAAGAAGTAAATAACACACAAACTGCAAACAGTAAACAAAACACAAATAACAATAATGTTCATCATCGTCATTTAAAATTCCTGAACAGTATCCTCCTAGTAGGCAATGTTATAGCCCAGAAATTCCATGATGTATTTTCTTCCAAACTGTTACTCCCCTCCTACACTACATTAATTTTCCACTGTCCCTTTTCAAACTTCCACCTCCTCATCACTTTTAATTCTCCTCTGATGACCTCTCTTATTTCAATGAGAAAATATATACACCAGAAGAGAAACTCCATATGCAGCCACCTCCCATCAACTGCTTCTATTCTGCTTTTCCTCCTGTTAAACTGAGAGCACTGTCTATGCGCCTCTACTTAAAAGCATAATTTCCTCCTTTCATTGCATCATATTTATTCCTTTCTTATCATTCCTATTAGCTTACCTACATGCCATAATTTCCCCTAATGTTTACCAAAAAAAAACAAAAAACAAAAAACAACCTGACTCCAGTTACTCTTTTCTCATTTTTTGCTCCATTAAAAAATAAAAACAAAAACAAACAAACAAAAACACTCATCACAGGAGTTGTCTCCCCTCAATGTCAATTCTCATCCAGTTCTCTCTTAAACCAATCACAATTTCTCCCTTGCTTCTGCACTGAAACTCCTCTTATCAAGATCCACAATAGGCTAAACATGTCTAATTTCAAAATCATTTTTCATGGCATGTCTTACTTGAACTCTCATCGACATTTGTCACTGTTGATCACTCTCCTCCTTGAAACATTTTTTCATGTGACTCCAGGGACCACACTTGGTCCTGGCTCTGCTTCTACCTCCCTGGCTGTACCTTCACAACCTCCTGTGTGTTATTTCTTTATAACCCTGAACTGAAAACCCCGGAGCACCCCAGGCTCACCCTTCATTCTATTTTTCCTGTCTACACACATTCCTTATGCTTGGGGAGTTAATAACAGCTCCCAGGTGGTATCATCCTTGAAATTCAGGCTTGTATTTCCAACTATCTAGACACCATTTCCTCTTGGATATCTTCTAGGCATAAGAAACTTAGTAAGTCTGAATTTGAACCCTCCTGCTCAAATACAGTAACTCAATTTGTCATAATGGTTGAGTCAAAATCCTTGATTTCTCTCTTCTTCTCATACCTTATATCTAATAAATAAGCAAATTTGCCATCTTCAAGATAATGTAGAATTCAGTTGGCTTACCACCACTACCTGTAAATTTTTGGTTGAATCCATAATTATTTTTTGCCTACATTGTTATAATAACCTCTCAACTAGTCTCATAAACTCTGCCTTTATCCTGTCATTCTCAGCACAGTAGAGTGATCATTTTGAAATGTCAGCAGAGCACATGTTTAAGTGTCACTTCTTTGCTCAAAACCTTCTAGTGGCTTTCCATTTCATTCACAGTAAAAGCCGAGGTTCTTTAAATGGCCTGAAAATCTCCACCTTCTCTGGCTCTGATCACTCTCCCTCTCTGTCTTTTTCTGAACTTTTATTCCACCTTCATTGGGTAAGAGATGCAA
Organism: Smutsia gigantea; assembly: GCA_032199065.1. Taxonomy (NCBI): domain Eukaryota; kingdom Metazoa; phylum Chordata; class Mammalia; order Pholidota; family Manidae; genus Smutsia; species Smutsia gigantea. The sequence continues at coordinate 28,256 of JAVSCE010010610.1, read as the reverse complement.
ACAAGTTGAGATTGCTGATTTGAGAAGAAAATGATTATTGCCCAAACCTCACATATCCAGTAACTCTGCCTTATTACCATACTCCAAACATAATTGGCCTTATTTTTTTTCACCTTAAAGTTAGCATTATCAGAAATTAGAAATACAGTTGAAGGAAAAGTTCACTGTCTATAGGTCTTATAATTAATTCAAATATATACCTTCATAAAACTTAATTTGTTTATACACTAAGTTTCTCAGTACAAGGAAGGGTAGGGATTTATGAATTTGCTCACAGCTGTGTCTTTTAGTTGGTGCTTACAGCTGTTTTAGCTCGACTCAGCAAGTTCTTGCTTTTGCTTTCACTATTTTTCTATCAACCCTAAGCTGATGAATCATTCTTCTCGACAAGCCAACCACATAAGGATTCAGGAGATTTCTAAACAAGAAATGGAACATATATAGCAAATGAATCACCACTAAACCTTTGCTGGGCTCATGGCCAAAATTTCTAATCAAGTATGTTCTGCTGACACGTATAAGGACTCAGGAACCTACTTTACATGAAACTCTAGCACTATGAAGGGCACAGCCGGGTGATTTCACTTGGTATTCAATTTGTACCCTTGTCCTGAGTTGTTCCTTAGGCATGTCCTGATTATAAGAATTTAACCCTTTTTGAGTATTATTGCCGACACTGTAGGGGTCCCCCAAATGGCCCTTTGCTGTTATCACTTCAGTGAATAGTAGCCCGACTTTCACCTGCCATCTCTGGAGCTTCTTTGCCTGAGTGCCTTTTTTCACAGGGGGAATTAACCCTTAGAGCTCTCTGCAGCCACATAAGACAGGAGGCACTGTATGAATATCCCAGCACCCTTGCCCTTAGACTGAGATAACTCTAAGGTGTTTTTTTTTTAAGCCTAGTTCCCAAAGTTTCTGCAGTGGGGTTAAATTCCAGTCACTACAGTGGGAGCCAGTGTATACTTCAATGGCTGCCTCCATTTCTTGCCTCACTCCACTGTCCTACTCGTGTTTGCCTTTGACTCCTAAGATTACACCTCAATCCTTGCATCCAGGGCTTATTTCTGGGGAAACCCAGTATGAAATACACACACCAGAATACATTGAAATGTGCTAATCCTGTACACCATTCAGAATATGAGACTATTATAATACTTGGAGGAAGGCAAGTCTGTATATTTCCTTTGAAATATAATCTCATACTTTGATTTTCTGGATCTGATATGATTTTATCAACAGATTTTCATTACTTTTCTTCAAACATGATGCAAAATAGCATATTAGGTTTTCACTGTTAGCATTTAATTATTCTCAGTGAGCTACATTATGAAAGAATACATTTGCCAAGTATTGGGATTGAAATATTTAGAACTGGTTTTAACAATTACACTAACTTTAGCCAGGTAGAAAAGCAATGGGATTTGGTAGTGAAATGAGGGAGATTCACATACTGAGTAGACATTCAGAGAAATTCGTATCACAGGAAACAGTGATAAGCATTTAGCCTCCAGAAATAACAGCCCAGTGTGCCTGAAGGGTTACTGTGAATATTGTTGCTACCATTAGTTTTCCATTCAAACATAAAGAATTTTAGAATATACAGGACTGCAAACATTCTAAAGATATCCGAATGTTGAGAGAATATTGGCAGGTAGTCACTTAAAGTGTTAGAAGTCTTTTATGTTACTCCATTTTCTCTGAGACTGTCTATAAAAGTCAGCAAAAACCTTTATAAGACTGCTCAAGATATAACGTGTATGACTTTTTGTGTTTTATTTTTTTAAGGTCTAGACAAATCCCTTTTACGTTGTCTCAGAGGGCTATGCGTCAGGCTGGCCACGGCCCTTGGGTGTTGTGTTTTAGCATAAGTTGCAAAGGCAAAGCATGATATCCCTGCAGCCATTTTGACATTAATTTTAAAGGGCTGATACGTTTATCTTCCCATTTGGAGCAGCTTGGTGCTACTTTCTCTTTCTGACAGTACTTGAGACAAGGGCAGAGACTGTGTCATGTGTTTACCTTGCAGCTCACAGCAGCACCTATCATAGTGCCCTCCAATGAGTAGGCACTCAATAAATGCTGCCACCTGACAGAGGCAAAATGGCATTAGTCACCCTGTGGCTTATGACTCCTGAAGGAAATGTAAGTCTCTCACACCGCACTTAATAAAAACCTGGCTATGGCCACTAATGGATGAGAGGTATTTAGCAGCTACGTTCAGGTGTGTTTCTCAGGTACTCTGGGTCTGGTGCCCTCATTTTCAAGTAGAACATTTTGAAAAAGGTGGCTTGAGAACAGCACATTTTCCTTAAGATTTTATTTTACCCTTTAGGATTTGGAAGCGTTCAAGAAACTTCTTTGTGGAAATAAGAAATGCCCCTTCAATACTTTGTATCTGATTACATAAGGATTTCTATTCACACATACCTAATAAAATTTTAATGCTCTACTCAAATTCCCCTCTATGTAAATTAAGCATGTGATAAGAAAATGCCTCTTTGTCCCCTCCTTCACAGGAAGGCAATATGTTGGACTAGAAAGACAATTGGACTTAGAATGAGAAAACTAGGGTTTAAGCCTACGTCTGGATTATTTGTGTAATTTTGGACAAATAATTTAACCTCTTTGAAGTTCAGTTTCCTTAAAAATTGTAATATGTAACATGAAAAGCTTATTGCAAGGGTTAAAAATAAGGCATATGTGAGAACATGTTGAGTATGTCATCCATGATAGTAACTCTGTAAACAGAACTGATGTCTGAGTTGTGCAGGCTCAGTTACTGTCTGGGCTTTGCACACACCTCTAGCTCATCCTCATCAACCTGGCGGACTCCTACTCTCCCTTTAGGTTTTCACTCAAGTGTCACACTCTAAAGTTTTCCTTGGTTTCCCTGGTAGACGTTGGCACTGCCTTCCCTTTAGAGCCATGTCCATCTTGAGGGCTGATTGTTTACTTGCACGAGTGATTTCCTGCAACTCTCTGAAATCCTTGGTGGCAGAAACTGTGTCTTTTCATCTCTTAACTCTGGCTTATTGTACATTGCTGTCTCCTACTATGCAGTACATGAATATCTGGTGATTGAGTGAACATAAAGCAGGTAAATATGCCTCAATCCAGATAAAAATGTTTATAATTTTACACCAAGATAGTGAAATTCAATATTACACAAGTAGGGTACATCCATTTTAGGAATTCTGACTTGAACGGAAATATTTTCCCTCCTTATAGAAAGTCTTGGTAGAACGGCCAAGTTGTCCCTTCCTTGATTTATTTTTGGTGTCTTATAAGGCTTGAGGGATGGGAGGAAGGGGGCACCAGCATGACCACTAATCAGAAGCAATGAACACCATCCTATTTTCTGTGTGTTCTGGGTACCAGCACAATGTGTGACACTGAATAAGTACTAAATACTCCGTTTGAATGCACGCACTTCAGTCTACTTTATTTTAAGAACTGAAAGTTTGTTGGGAATAGTCTGGTTTACTTAGACTCGTTTCCACATTCCATTTCTCTGAAACTCAGGGGGACAAATCTGTGTTTCTGCCACCACAGGCATATATTTACCACCAACGGTATATAGTGTGTTCCTATTTTCTGCAAATAGTAATTTCTCAAGACCCCTTCAATAGCTACCAATAAGTCCCTTCTCATTTCCACACGTTATGTATCATTGGCAGCGTCAGAACCATTGGAGTGCACAGCAATAAGTAGTCTTCTGATGACTGATATTTTTGATACTATCCTGCTGTTAACTGAAGGAAATTCCATTGACTGGCACTGAGGGTGTCTGTGCATGAAGGGATGGATTGAATCAAAGGGGCTGGCTCACTGTTGGGGCTTTTTTATGCTACTCGACAGTGTGGTCATCCTCATATAACCTATTTCCTATGTGCAAAGGCTTTTTCCTAGTGCTGCTTGTGTTTAGTTCTTGAGACAATTTATATTTTTGTAAAATTTTATTTACATGTTTTATATATATATATATATATATATATAGAGAGAGAGAGAGAGAGAGAGAGAGAGAGAGAGAGAGAGAGAGAGAGAGAGAGAGAGAATGCCCAAATTTCCTCTTCTTTAGGGACACTAGTCAGATTGGAATAGGACCAACCCTAAAAGCCTTTTTACTAAATTACCTCTTTAAAGACTCTGTTTCTAAATACAGTAACATTCTGAGGTACTGGATATTAATGCTTTGGCATATGAATTTTGGAGGGCACAATTCAGCCCATACCAGTTTATATAAGAGAATGTCTCATTTCTTTGGATATACATGCAGAAGAAAAGTGTTGTGATGTCTGAAATTTATTTCAAATGGTTTATTAGGAAAAAAATAGAAAACACACATACATTCTCTCTCTGCCTCTGTCTCCCCCTTTTCTATCCTTCTTTCTCTCTACTGTCTACCTCATCCATCATTCTCTTTAAGGGCAATGTTTTAACAACTGGTGAATCTAGAGGAAAGGGACTCTTTTCACCTTAAATTCTGAAAATTTCAAAAATATTAAGTTGGGAGAAAGAAACAAGAAAAATAAGACATGGTCCTACTCTATAAGAACCTTGTATCTATCTAGTTAAGAATTTGAAGATATGGACAGATGAGTCTCATACAAAATAGTAAGTGATGAAATAAAGACAGACACAACTTACACAAAGAAAAGAGCATCTTTTATTTGCTCTCTTTCTGAATCTGAGACCAGAGAAAATATTACATATAAACTAAACTGCAAAACAACAAAATGTGGTAATGTTGTAGAAGTCTCTCTTTTTTATTACTGACACTTCCCACTTAATATACATGATCAGTACATTAAAAACACATTTATGTTAGGTTCCTTAACACTTTGCTTGTTCTGAAATTCTTTTGGCCTGTAGACTCCTCATAAGATGATGGCAATATCCATACTGTGTGAAATTTTTGGAATCTGTTGGTATCAGAAGGTACATTTCCCTTAAACAAATTTTTTGAATGTTACATTCTAATTTTCCTTTGTGATTAGAATTCAGGTATCTGTGAACAAATCTATTTTAATTTTCAGCTTATAATAATAATAATAATAATTATTATTATTATATTTTGAATTTTAAAACATTTTTTTATGCCACACTACTAAAAGCTTCTCATGTATTTCCTTGCTTCCTCAGAAGCAACACCTAAAAATGTATTTATTTTAATTATATGTATAATTTTATATTTTATGAATATTTATAGTATTTTATTTTATCCATCTTGCAGATGAGGTAATGGAACCACAGAAAAGTTAAGGAACCTTTTCACAGCTAATAAATGTTAGAACCAGAATCTTAACTAAGGTCATCTTTGCCTTAAGCCCATAAACTGTACCTCTCAGGGTAGTGTAGGAACTTTTTCTTATTCAGTACTGTAGTATTCAATGGACAAACTCATACTTTTTGTTTTTATCATTTATTTACTCTCCCGTTCACACCCATTCATTATGCCACAATTCTGATAATAAATATATTAGGCTTTAATGAGCACATTTATGCTTTTCCCATGTTTTAGTCAGGCTTGTTAAATTGCCAGAACATAGACTTATCAAATGATGGTATGCAAGACTCATCTTTATGTGATTAGATATAGAAACTCTTAAGGACATCCAAGACCAAAAGTTTAAATAGGTTAAGGATTTATGGAGACTAGAGGTGGAAATGGTTTTTGTTATCAGGATATTCTTCCCCCTTTCTTTATTAGCTAACAAACTGTAGAATCCTTGGTTCAGAATCTCAAAAGATATAATTTGATTAATTTTGGTTTTTGTTTTTGCATAAGATGTATATTGCTTACTATTGGGTCAGATTCCTGTCCTTGATTGGTCACTTCTGATCAAGGGTGGTTGGGTCACATAACATAAAGTACAGCCATTTTGGCTTACCTACCCCCTGTAGCAAGAATTGTGGGAATACGGTCTGTGACTAGTGGAGCCTGTTATAACTCAATGATTTTTCAGATTTTGTTCAGAGCTGTTTTCAGCCTTTGTCTTCACTCTTTGAAGTGCATCATGTTATTCTGTTTCTATGAGGGAGACTCACCTTCCTATTTCACTGCTACCCCTACTCTACCTCTATTGCCACATCTGATCATAGATTATGTTAAAGGCTTCCCTGAGGTTTGTTATAGCTTTCTAGAAGCATTGTAACTAAAACAAAACCGAATTCCACTTAAATTTTTCCATAAAAGTGATAGGAGTATAGGATAAAATTTTCCATTTTCTTTCGAATACTGCTCTTGATTATGCCTGCCTGCTTGAACTACTGAAGCACATAGGGTTGATGTCCTCAGAGAATCATCTATTCTGATTGTTGTCTCCACAAACCATTTAGAATAAAGACAGTAAGATGAGAGCACCCGTGTAGACCAATTGAAGAAGTAATAAGAGCAGAGCCCAGCTTCCTACCCGAATAATTTTGAATACTTTCCCTAAATATATTACCCTTAAGTTTGCTCATTTGAACCTCATGCTATTTTTCTGCCTAGCTGTAGTCTCTTGAGATTTTTCTATGGTTTATGCACATCGACTTGGCATTTCACTACTCTTTTAGTAAAAGCTTAGTATGATTTGCTAACTTGGACATTTTAGTATGCTTTTCTCTCCAATTATTATACCATATGTCAAATAAGAATTGTCTAGGAATAGATCTATAGAAATTTTTCTCTTTTACATTTCATTCAGAGAAGTGTTTATCTTTTTTCCTTTTCATTACTCTATCAGATCTTTATTCAGGCAGAAAAGATAAGTAGTCTTAAATGGGAATTTACAAAACTCTTTATGAAACTCTTAACTATGTTAAAACCCATTGGTGGCCCTCTATTTGAAAAAGGCATTTGTATTTTCTCAAAGAGCTCTCAAGATACTCAATTGATAGCTAGTTTCTAGCAAAGCTATGAGAGATTATGAGAACCTTGATGGCAGAGGGACAGCCCTTCCTCAACTTTCGTCACCAGTACTGCACACTGTGTTTGCACATTACTAGAGCTCAGCAAGCATTTGTAGGTTGCAATGTGCCTCTTAGCAGCATCTCACTTTTTCTTCTGTAGTCTAAATTTTCAATTAATGTGGAGTTCATTAGCTTATTTATTATGGTAGTGAGGCTTATCAAGTACATCTTAGTCCTTTTGCCCCCAAATCAGTCTTTCTGCAAGCAGTTATTCCTCCAGCAAACTGACATTTTAACTTGAAACACATGTATATAAAATTACCTCTGTGTCCTTTCATCATTCCCAACCCCTACTAAAAAGAAACAGAGCAGCTCATAAAATAAGCGTGGAATAGAAGAAGGAGGGAAACATTTGTGTTGAGTATCTTCTATGTGCTTAACATTACATCTCATTTAATTCAGTAAAATGTGTTCTTGCTCAGGCATTATTTTTCTAATTTTACTCATGAATAGGATGTGGCTTAGAAGTTAAGTAAATTCCTCAGAATCAAATGGTTAATTAGAATTTGAAATTGAAACTCAGGTCAATCTGGTCGTGCCGTTTGGATGTACTGTCTTACATCAAGCCTGCCAGTAATCCACATCTGCCGTGTACAATGCCTGATGAAATGGATGCTCACTAAATTTTTGTTGAATGAAAGTGTAAATTAATAAATCTCTCTAAATTAGTTTGTACTAATTCTGCATATCTTACTACTTTTGTTCAAAGGATGGTTCTGAATTGCAACATCAAAGCTCATCAGAATCAGCATACTATTTATTTCGAAGGCAGGACAAACATGTTATAAAACCAAAATAATGTTAAAGTGCTAGAGGCAGATCATGCAGCTGGAATCAAAACTATGCAATTCAGGATCTGGTAAGAATAGAAGCAGCCACCACCAAAAAAGAAAATCAGGAAGATTTTAACTCCTAAAAGTTAGGAATACCAGATAACAGATAACAGAGTTTGGAATTGCAGAGCAAAGATCAAATCACAACCCAACAGGTCAAGTCATGAGAAATAAATGTGTGGCAAAGAGACATATGCCTGGAATCCCAAATTCCTGGTCTTATTCCCACTATTGTTGCTTTCTTAGTCTATTTCTTTGTCAACTTCTGCGTACTATGTATTCGCTTTCCAAAAGAATTTATATTCTGAATGTGACCCTGATTCCAAAAGGACAACCCTTTATCATATAGTGTTTATTAAAGCGATCTATTTCCATCAACAATCTTTTGGCACTGGACAAATATCAGTTGGGTATTTTGGGGTGAAAATTTGGAATTAATGATATTAGATAGGTACTTAAAAAATTGGAAGTGATTTATATGTAACCTACTGGATTATTCCATAAAGAATATAGCCCTTGCTTTCAAACTTCTTACAGTCTAATAGTGGATTCCAAACAAATTAGGCAGTATACCTCATGATAAGTGAGATCATCTTTTACAAAGAGTTTTAAAAATTCTTAATAAAATTAATTTACCTGAATCCAAAGCTCTAACTTTAACCAGTTAACTTTAATAATTATACCCAAATGTGTGTTTATGTGCATATTAGTGTATGCTCTAACTACAAGAGAAAGATCTGTTTTCAGAAAGCTGCTCATTACTAGTGATTAAAAGAGAAAGAGAAAGGCCAGCAAGGCAGAAGGCAGTAAGGGTGAATTTAGATTACAGGTTTTTAGAGGTATCATTATTTGCTTAGTTACATAGTGCTCAAATTTAAAAAAAAAGCTGTGAGTCTGTTGTGTTCAATTGCAGTTAGTAATTTGGAAGCACTTTACATATGAATGCTATTATTTCTATTTATATACATCAGGAAAGTAATGAATAATGCACATGCATCAATTAACTGTTCATAGTTTCTCAGCACATTAGAGCTCTACCTACAGTTATTTCACTGGTCCAAATACTCCCATAGAAACTTGAAAGTGCTGCGGTGTTACTGTTATTTGTTTACAAAGAACAGAAAAAATATTTTATATACTGTGGAGATAACTGATTCCTTTTCGCAAATCTTTTACTTTCTAATTGGAAAAGCAAAGTGGGAAGTCTAAGTACAGTTTTTGATATTTATAAATGATAAAGTTCAACATAATTAGAGCTATAAGAATTTGTGGTATAATAAGCATATAACCCTGTACAACAACACAGGGAAATACTAAGAGGAAATTGAGTGTAGCACATTTCCATAAAGAAGAGACATGAAGTTTTAAACCAAACTCTGTAAGTATTCATCTGTATGATTTCTTGGGCAAAATATTGATCTCTTTGGATCTTTATTATAATTTAATAATCCCCCATTTTAGGGTGGGGGGAGATAGTTTCATCATGGTAGTAGAGAGAGCAACATTAACTCAGAGTTTATTTTCATCTGGTGAAATTTACCACTGCATTTTGAATTTGATTTTTTTTAATTGATAGAATAACTTGAAATAAATTTTTTCTTGCCATTCCTAAATTCTGGTTAGCAGACCCATTACTAATAGTTTAAAAGTGGCCTTAACACATTCCCTGTGGGGAGTTTTAAGGTAATTTGAGCAAAAGGAAACACTTCTTTATAGTTGCTTCATTTCCCTTCTCTTCTTGTTCCCTCCCTATCTCCATCTCTGTCATTTCCTTCTCTCTTGACAGGCATTTCCTGTTGCACTCATACATATTTCCAATACAGCCAACCAAAACCCTGGCTTTACATGTCCATTCAAGCCAGAATTCACTACTAGCTATCTGCGTCATGATTTTTTAAAATCTTAGAGAACCTGATTAACTCAGCGCAACCAATTTATTGGATATCCCACAGCTGAGTGTCCACCGCTGCTCTAATAATCTAGGGAAAAGAACCAGGAGTGGGAGGTTTTGCAGTATAAAGGAAGCTAGGCTAAAGGTAACTTTTGTGGGAAAAGGGCCTCATCCTTGAGGGAAAAAAGAAGACCATGGACTGGACAGATATTCCCAACTTAATTTCCTAACATTCTGTATCTTACAAAGAATATTAATGTCAGAGATTGCTCACCAGGTTCATGGTGATCACCAGCCAGTTGGGTATTAGGCCATAAAACCTGACTTGGCCCACTAGATCACTACACTGTTATCATTCATTACACAATTTTCATCTTTCTTTTGTAAATATTTGGAAATACTTCAAAAGAGGTAAGATCATATTATAGTGGCTATCTAAAAATTGTTATTTGGGTGATTTACCTTATGGAATATATATATATATATATATATATATTTGGAACAGGTTGAATGGAAGATGGAAATTGCATATATTTCTAATGGTTTCATTGCTTTTATTCATAGTGGGATATGCTTGTTCTTTTACTTGTGCTGTTTCCAGTGGCAAGACAAAGTAAAGGTTGGAAACATTTATGGAAGAAATTATAGATTTTGTAATTGAGACTTTTGAATTATCTGAGAACATTGATAGAGGTCAAAGTTATTGATAACTCAAATATCTGTTCTTTTTACTTAAACGCAATAAAATTACCTACAATAATTCATATTTTTTAAAATTATTGATTTGCAAAAGCAGTGATTGCTCAATATGTGGTTGTCAGTAGAACTTTTCCCTTCTATTTCTCTTACAGTAATGATAGGTGCTCCAGTTACCGTTTGCCTTAGCCATGAATATTTTTCACATACGAATTTTTCAGTTGCAAATGTTAGAAAACTCCATTCAAATCAGCTTACACCAAAAAGGGGAAATTTAATGGCTCAGATTACAAAACAAAACAGGCAGTACTGACTTTGGCATGGCTGGATTCATCTATTTTAATTCTTACTAAATGGAGGGGTTTTCTCCTAATAAATTTTTGGACGCTCTGTCAGTCAGAGTACCATCAGAAAATAGAACCAGTAAGATTTATGAATATGGAGAGATCTCTTGTAGGGAGCTGACTGATGCAGTTGGGGGATCTAGCCAATTAGATGAAAATCCTTAGGGCAGGCAGTCAGGAAGGGCGGGGGGGAAGTCCTGGGCAGGAGCTGGTGCTGCAGTCTGCAGACCGAATTTCTTCTTTCTCAAGGAAACCTTGCTTCTGTTCCTAAACTTTTCAACTTATTAGATCAAACCCCTTCCAGATTATTGAGGGGAATCTTACCTAAAATTGATTATAGATGTTAATCACATATATAAAACATCTTCATAGTAATACATAGGTTATTGTTTTGTTGAATAACTGGAGATTATACCTTGCTAAAATGATGTGTAAAGCTGAATATCATAAGTACTGATTTTAGAAGAAAAAGTAAATTGAGCAGCAAACAATAACCCAAGAGCTTTCCAGCAAAAAAAAAAAAAATGAGTACAAGTGTGATTCAAACAATCCGCTCTCTTTAAAAAACTAACTGGCCTCCATGTAAGAAATTGCTAAAATTGGGACTAGATTACCATTATTGAATAGCCTGCTGTCTTTAATCTTTTGACTATAACACCAACAAGAGCCTGTCAGAAGACACTGCTTCTATCAATTAATCTGCAGAACTACCTACTCAGCCATCCCTGAGTATTCTTAAATTGTAAAGCACATTTATCTTCAATGATCTTGCTTCCTTTTTCCTCTAAAATTACAGGATAAATGCCTTAGAATTCCTTGTATAGTCCTAGAATAGAGCCCAGTAGATGCTAAATTAATATTTCTGAAAAGAATGAATAGGAAGGTGAAGGAAGAACTAGGTAAAAAATTTCAATATTTTGCCACTATTAATTATGTCACAGCAAATAAATTTGTTCATGTGTTGTCTCTTATTTGTGAAGAAGCAGCTTCAAGATAAATTTCTGGAACAAAGATTGCTGGATCAAGGGGTAAATGCATATATAATTTTGCTAGCTGCTGCCCGAATTCCCACCACAGTGATTGTAGGAATTGGAGAGTTCAGCAAGCTCCCCAGGTGATTATTGTTCATAATAGATTTTAAGAATCATTGTTGTAGAACGTGGATATTTACCCTTTTTATTATCACCTCTTTTGTCAAAAAACAATGTACCTGTAGGAATACATATTTACTGGCATACCTGCCAATTCATACAGTCCTGCACAATTGGGTTTTGATGGTACCCCTGGAGCTCATCCTGTTTAGGAAACTGGTCTAGAAGAACCGCATGACGATGAAAATACTTGGTTTGCCAACTGAGGGAGGATGGTTATTTCCCTTTGGAAGCTTCATCTATCCTCTGCAGTCTTAACTACACTAAGAAAGAAGTTACTGCTTCACAGGACTTTTGCCTTATTTTTTTCCCCAAATACATGGTTGCTTTCACAGCTAGGGAAATGAACATCAAAGACATCTTTATCTTTTTACAGTGTTATTTTTATCTATGTAACCATATGATTTTATCATCATTGCGATATTATTGCACGTTCTATTCCAACAGAAAACTGAGCTGTGCATACAAGTATAGGCAATAAATAATATACCAGAGAAACTATGCTAGAGTTAAAAGTTTCATTTTTCTGTATGCTTACTAAGAATTTAAAATAGTAATTGAAAGATCAGATAACTGTTAATTAGCATAGCAGTGAACCAGATTTGTTCAGTAGTCCACAACTTCATGGATACGTAACTCAGTTGCTTCTGAGACAGCCATCTGTATTATCTCAGCTCAGAAAAAAAATGCCTTTACTAGCCAATAGGATTTCCTTCGGTGTGGAAATTAGGTTATACATCTCTGTATATCTCAAAGAGCAACTTTTGACATCTGTTACTGCAAATAGTCTACTGTTCCACATGAATCAAGTATATTGAGCATGTGCTTTTGAGTTTTTGAATACTGACATTCTGCAAACTGACCCCTGAAGGAGTCCTAAGAGAGTAGGACCTGGTCATGAAAAGTGATATGCCCAACCTGTAAAATCTATTTTTTTATTAAATAAAATGACACCTTGTGATCTTACAAGAGAGGAAGACTTCCTGAGAAAAATCTGATGGCACAATATATTCAAGAAATATATTTTATCACAGTTATTTTGCTAGAAGACTCTTTTTACTCATCATTGTCCCCACTCCATCAACTGTCAAGTCCTGTTGACTTAGGGTCCAAAGCATTTCTTGAATCTCTCTTCTCTCTTCCATTTTTATCCCGTTCTAATGCGTAACTACTAAACTGATATTTCCTTGTCTAATCTCCCTGCACTTTCAGTTCATCCTTTCACAGGATGCAGTTTTATATTCTTAAAATTCATATTGATTATATGAATATCCTATTAAAGTTAACAAAGAAGAACACTTTTGCTAGATTCTAGAAGTACACAGTCTGTATCCATCAGGGATCTATTCAAGTGCTGTTACCATCTGGTATGTGTAGGTAAGTAGAAATGAATATTCAGGAGATGCCATTAAAAATGAAAATTGTCCAGACACAGGAATGCCAAATCTTACCATGAACTAGTCATTACTCCCTACAATTTCTTGAAAGGGAAATATGCAAAAAAGGACAACACAGTCAAACTGAGGCAAAGCAATCATTTATTATTAGCTAATCATTTGGATCCAAAGTAGAATTCCAATAAGCTATGTTCACTGGATATGTGGATAACTAACTTATGATAATGTGGATAATGTGAAAAACTAACTTATTTTCATATGCTACAATTGCCTTATCCATATTTTTTTCCCCTTTAACCTAATTTCAAGTCTGAGTTTTAGATTTTAAATTCAATATGAAGTCAGTCCACAGCATATGTATATGTGTGTATATATAGACGGAGACAGAGAGACAGAGACAGAAGAAGAGACAGAGAACTTAGAATGGGCAGACCCATCGCAGGTTCTGAGCATACAATGTTGAATAAAAACAAATATGACCTTTGTGGTTTTGATGGTTATAATCTACTTAGTAAACACATCTTAAAAACTTACCATTATGTGTATGTCTGAATCTGTTTTATGCAAGTGAAATAAAGAAGGGTGTTGTTTACAAAAAATACAGAATGCCATAAAATTATATCAGGCAGATCTAATTGATTTTAGAAATGCAGGAAGGGTCTCTCACAGGAATTGACATTTATGTTAAAGAGTAAAGCCAGGATTGGAATAGAATGGCAGAAATTTTTTCCAGACTAAGAGATAGGATATATGAAATACAGAAAGGAAAAAAAATATGCAGATTAAGGAACTGAAAGGTGGCCAAGATATTGGAAGGGAGGAAGTCTACAACTAGATGAAGCTGGAGAGATAAGCAGAGACCAGATCATGCTGACCATTGTTGGTAAAGTTAAGAATAGGAGATTTTATTCTGATTTTCATCAGCAGCTATAGGAAGATTTTATAATGGGTTTTCACTTTTCATTTTAATAAGATCCTTTGGCTACTGTAAGGATAGTGGTTAAAGAGGAGTAAGAAATAGAGATGAACGATAGGTCTCTGGGTAAGAGTTGATGGTGACTTAGTTTAGGAAAAAAAGAAAAGAGACAGATAAATATATGGTTTGAGATATACTTTGTAAATAGAATTGGTGAAATGTGGTGATGAATTTGATGTAGAGGATAAGGTACACGGTATAATGGATGAATGCCTGGTTTCTGGAATGAGCTATTGGGTAGAAAGAGGCATATTTACCAAATGGAAAAATATGAAGGAGTGCATTTGGTAAGAAAGAGCAAGAATTTAAATCTAGATATGTTAAATTTGAGATATCAAAAAGGCAACTATAAATATAACTATATATGAATTAGAAGTTCAGAAGACAGGTTAGAATGTGGGAGAGTTATTTAAAATCATGGAAACTTTCAAGATTCCCTATGAGAGAATTTAGAGATTCCAAGGCTGAACCTGGGAAACTCCAGTTCGGAATCCTGGACCTGATACAAAAAGAGGTGTTAAGGAAGAAGTAACTGAGACAAAGCAGTCAAGTAGGAAGAAAACCAAGAAGAGTGCTAAGAAAAAGAAAGTCAAAACGGAAAAAGGGATTGACTTGGTCTGATGTTACAGAGAGGTCAATAAAATAAGGACTGAGAAAGGTTTAGCCACATGAAAATAATTGGCAACCTCTAAGTTAAAAAAAAATGGAGTTGGAGGTTTGAGGGGAAAATTAAGTTAGCTTATATGAACAGTTCTTTGGAGAAGGTTGGATGTGAATGGAACATGGAGAGAAGGGGCTGTATATGCAGGATGGTTGAGGTTAAGAGAAAAGCTGTATCTGTTTTAGGATGATAAATAGTAGAGCAAGTGTATATGATGAAGGTGAGATTTGGTAGAAAAGGAGAAGTTGAAAAGACAGAAGAAGGGAAATTTTAAGAGAACTTTTAAGTTTCAGAGAAGGAGATGGAATGAATCTGTATGTTTGCCTTGTATTGGTCTAAACATGTTGGAGGATGCTTCCTTCTGTATTTACAACAGGAGAGGGTAGAAAGAATTGATGTAAATGTATATAGGTTTTAGCTGGAGCTGTAAGAAATCTAAATATGTTGCTTCTCAAAGTGCTCTAACCTCTTTACACAATAAAAGGCAAGATCATCCTTTGAGAGTGGGGTGGGTAGATTGGAGTGAATTAGAGGGCTGGGGATGTTGGAGAAGAAATGGAGAAGAAAAGGTGAAGGATGGCTGATGGGAGGAGGTGGAGAGACCCAGTGGGTTCTCAGTGAAGTCAAGAGTTGTTGCAGTGGGACCACTGAGCAAAACAGATAGAAACACATAGTCAGATGGAACAATAAAATACTCTGTATGAAGGTATTGTCTCTTTTGGTGGAGGTGTAACTTCTGGTGGTAACAAACAACCTATTGCTCATCACCATGGACATGTATAACTGAAGTTGTGCTAGAAATAAAAGGCCACAGCAAGGAGATCAAGAAAACAAGGGATAAAGTTATGAATCTATTTTCCTGTAGATATTGGAATTGCTGGCTTCCCTAGCTTGTTGTGGTCAGCAAGACAGTAAGCTAGGTGCTGAATCTTAAATAGAAATAATGAGCTACAAGAGTCAGAAGGTTGGTAGATGATTCTATGATGACAGGTACTGTCAGTGATGCAGCCTGTTTGTGAAACCCTCAAAAAGCAGATGTTACAAGACAAGAGGAGAGTAATATTCTGTAATCAGTATTGGGGATGGCACTGATTTTACATCTACACCTGAGCTTCTTATTAGGAGCCCATATTTTCAGTGACTGCTGGGAAAGGATGACCTCAGGAGATGCTAATTTTCAGTAAAGCAAAAAGGTGAAAAGAACCTTCAGAGTATAGTCTTAGGATATTGGGAAGTTTGTGATGATGGAGTAGGAGTTTCAGAGGACAGATCAGAAGGGTTTGAGTGGGAAGAGAAGAGGTGGTATCAAGGACAGAATGTTAGGCTCTGCTGCACTTTGAGCAGAGAGCCGCATAAACAAGGGTAACAATGTTGAAAGATATGTTAGAGAAAGATGGGTTCATAAGGTTACATTACAGCCTGAGAATAAGGACTGGTGGCAAGTTGAAATGTGAAGCCAAGTGTGTAATTATCTTTTAGGTGGTTGGGTTTGGCAGTTGCAGGTAAGTGTAGGCATGGGTGGTAGGAATAAGTGAGAAAACATAAACCAAGTGGTTCTTTCCTTGGAGAATAGGGGAATGGATTGAAAGCATTCTGTTGTCATAATGGATTCTAAGCAAGCAATTTGGAGCAGGCTTTTTCTTGCTGATAGAGCCAATGCTCTATCCTCAGGCAATGACAATCCAAGGACAGACTGATTAGGTGTTTTTTTCCCACTATATCCCAATCTATGTTAAACATTGATAGAATACCTATGTGACAAAGATGAAAAGAAAAAAAAATAATAGTGTGCAAATCTTTCTATTCCTCTACTTTTTTATCACTCCCCTTTTACAAGGGTATGTTTATTACTTACTAAATTAACTCCTGGCTACTAGAATATGGAAAATGAAAAACAAGTGGAAAGAAAAGCCTAAGAGACTAATTCAGTTAAAATAATAAAAAAGATGAGTTGAGGCAATATAGAAGTGAGTTGGGATTGAGATAGGCTGTCTTTGAGTTTGGAGAGAGTTTAGCCAGCTTGAATTGGAGTAGGACATTTGGAAGTCTGTGGTTTGTATAATACACCGAATTTAAAAGAAATGAAGAAAGATGATTTTTAAATCATTACACTTGCTGCTCATTATTAATCTCCTTTTTCTTTGTGGTTTCATGGAGACTGCAGAAAAGATGTCAGATGCTTTCTATTTATGCCAAACTGATAGATTTCAGATGAGGTTACATGAGGGTTACATGTGAAAACTGGAATTTATTTTTGCTTTCTTTAGAGTTAACACTTCAATATAAAATATTTCCTAAAGTAGTATGATATTTTGATTGTTCAAAATCTTCAGAACAAGAATTTTGTGAATCTTAATAGAACATTAAGCAATGTAGTGGTTTACTCACGGCACTTTAGTTTTCAAGTGCAGAAACCACTGAAGCTAGCTCAAATGTATAGAGAGTTCACAAGGGATATGGAAAATTTTGTGTGTCCACATAACTAAGGACAGGAAGGAAAGGTGGCTGCCTGAGGCCTGGTGAATCCCTCTCTCAAGGACTGCATGGCTTCTTTCCCCTCATTCCTCTATCTCACGGCCGCACCTCTGCGCCCATGCTCCGCTATTCTTCCTCTCAGCCCCTGCCACCTGCTCACCTTACCCACGTCAGCCCAGGTGCCCACTGGGTGAGCTGCACACTCTGCGGATTAGACTATTGAGAGCAAGGTTCCTCGTGATCCAGTCAGCCTATGATTTGGGTTCACTTGCATCACAGGTTCCTTCTTGGTCTAATTATCCGTGAACAGGAAGGAGGGAGATGATATTGGCCCATAGGGTGGCCCTTTGCAGGAATAATACCTGGGTGGAGCAGCTTTAGGTAAATAAGGATGTTGGACGGGTCAGCCACATTGACTGACATATCTAATAAATGTGCACTTTTGGGGGAATCATGAGTGGGAATGTTTCCATAATATAGAGTGGGTAACTGAGCACCGGAGTCTTCATGTCGAGTTGAATTTCTGAATGTTCATGTATGAACTGAAAACCAAGTCCAAGAGAGGTTTTTCAAACAATCAAAGCAAGTAAAAATCAATAAATAACTGTCTTGTTCAGTCTTGGCTTGACAGATGAAATAGTTTAATTGTTTATCAACCCCATCCCTTCAGGAGCAGGAGCTGACAGAGTTTTTGAATTTAAACCTCTTACTCCAAAGACTCATTACTTTTTCAGATTTGCAATCGCATTTTAGAATTGTGATGCTCAGTATTTAATATTTCTAATTTAATTCTGAGTATACTTTAATTACCCTGTATAATGTGGAAAATGGCTTTCCTGTCCAATTTTCTTATACGCAATGGAAGAAAAAAATCAAATTGCGTTACTATTGATGTTATTTGGATAACACAATTATTTTAAAAACAAGGCTGTAAAATAAAGCTTCTAATGTGATCCTTGATAAGGAAAATATGTATCGTTTTCCTGAAATATAGTTATCTGCGTTAATACATGATTAATGAACACTGAGGATTTGCTAGGCCGTAATCAAAACAATGATTTTTTTTTGTTTAAATTGGCAATCTGTGGCCCCTACTTTCATGTCACACTCCTCTCTCATATATAACCTAACAAAAATCTTGTTATCTAACCTCATTTTTAAGCAGTTAAAAAGAATGGTAGGTAATATCATTGTGAGAACTCTGAAAATTTCTTAATTCTATCATTCAGCTATAACCTAAATGTTAGCGATAGGGATGGTGACAAAAAACCAGGGTTGACAGTGCTGTTCAAGGATGTGGACAGGGCTCTGATGTGTTTAGATTCCCCTTTGTCCTTTTGGACAGAGTACAGAAGTACAGAAGCATCATTTAAAATGGACATCACTGGCAACAGTGAGTCTTTTTTTTTTTATCAGTTAAGGGAAAAAAATACTTGGTTTAAGATGTCAGTATGTGTAACACTTGCTTTTCTTTGAAGTGTGTTGATGAGGGTGATTGGAGCCATACCTCTGCAAGCACAGTGCTCTGTCCCTGTCTGTGACTGCTCCCTTTGTGACTTCTGGTTTATGTCATTACCAACAATACTCAAGTTTCTGACCATTTTCAACTGTATAAAAACTTATGTATCTATAATAAAACAAGACTACTTATATAATCAACAGTGATGTCAGATATAGTTTCCTATATCTGATGAGAGAAAGGGAGACAAAATGTTAAATACCTATTTACTATAGATGCTGAGTTATAAGAATAATGAACTGGATGAATAACTGAAAGTTCTAAAGAAATGCTCCTGTCCTTTACTAACTAATAGTCAGACATATCTTAGAAATACAGACAGTAGTTGGGATATTATTTGAATTTAAATTTTTGTGTTAGCAGCAATCAGATAGAATGGCATTCAAAAAATAAGTAAAGAACAGAAGAATAACAATCTCAGTTTAATTTCTCCTTTATGCTGGAGAATAAAATACAATTGATACCACAAGAGCATAAATGTCACTGTATAAAGCGTGAGGTAATGGGGCACAGGACAGATTGGGAATGGTCTCCACCGTCCACTGGGAGTTCAACAGGCAGAGTGCTGCCTTGGGGGTCCTGCTGTTTTAGAAACAGCCCAACATACTTGGGTCCTGATGGGAGGAGAGGCTGAAAGCATGACTCAGGACCCTGGGAGTTAAGAGTTAAAAGTTCAGAAAATATTGAATAAGATGGAAAAATGAGATTCCAAACCACCATCTGTGCTCCTTATAGAATTTCTTTGAGCAGAGTGTAGGCTTACCCATGGTTTTTAAGCCCAAGGTTGGGAACAATAAAATACAAAACTATTTCATTTCAGTTTAAAAGCATAACATAATCTACTTTTGAGAGGCAAACTCATAATAGGGCTATTTTTCAAAACAACTCATGTAAACCTTTTAGAAAAAGTAATATGAAAAACAAAAAATCCTATATAGGACACTGGTCAACATGCAAAATTAGAATAAAAACTATTATTGTATCAGTATTAAAAGTATTGGTTTTGACAGGTGAACTGTGGTTATGCAAGACAATATCCTTGTACTGTGGGGATGCAGTCTGAAGTATTTGTGTGTAGGTCATGATATCTACAATTTACCATCATACAGTGCTAGACAGTACTAGGAAGAGAGGAACAAAAAGTGAACAAATGGTGAATCTAGATGAAGGATATAGGCATTCATTCTGCTATTCTTATAATCTGTTATAGAATTCTATTCTTATAACTTTTCTGTAAATTTTAAATTATTTCAAAATAATGAGTGAAAAACAAAAGCCATGACAAACATTTGTGTTAATGGTTCTGACATTGGCTAATGGCTAACCATGTGGACTTAGAGCCCATTTTGTCTGTAAAATAGAAATAATCTGCCCCAATTATCTCACTGCTAATTATAAGGATCAGTGAGATAAGGGAGTTTACAGAGCACTATTTACTTTTTCTAGGATTTAGACAAATATTTTATAGGAAAGAAGAGAGTGATTATTCAACCAAGGTACACTTATATCTCAAATGAAATTTAGTTAGATTTTAGATAAATAAAAACCTTAGCTTGCATTTATTAGTTATAATACAGCCATGCTTCAATTAAAGAACACCTTGGGAATGAAGCATTTTTCTGTAACAGCGGTAGGAAATTTTAAACTAAAATTAAGCAGCACTAAAACAAGTAAAGACGCACCTATGTAATCATATGACCAAGGGTACCTACTGCTTGCAGTTTTGTGGTCTTAGTGCTGTTATCCAGGAGAACTCTTTCATTTCTTGCATTTCAATTATAAGTGAACAGAGCTCATCATTGTATTCTGTAGTATAAGAAGTTTCAACTTGGTGTAAAGAACATCTTTCATGCCTGCCCTTGGTACTCATTATTCTGCAATGTGCTGGAGGTACAAAGATAAAATCTAACTCAGGGCCACATCACATACCCAAAGTCTTCCTGTTTTATTGATTTTACACTTCCATTAAAACAGTAAATTTTGGGGGGGGTGAGGGAAGAAAAGAAGGACAGCTTTATTTTTTTTCCTCTCTCCCCCCAACTCCTTTCTCTCTGAGCCCCTGTTATATTCTTTTTTTTAATACAATTTATTTTGGTATCATTAATCTACAATTACATGTGCAATATTATGGTTATTAAACTACCCATTCAGCAGGTCCCCACCCCACCCACCCCATTACAGTCACTGTCCATCAACATAATGAGATGCTATAGAATCACTACTTATCTTCTCTGAGTTCTACAGCCCTCCCCGTGCCCCCCCCCAACATTACGTCTGCTAATCGTAATGCCCCTTTTTTCCTTTTATCCCTCCCTTCCCACCCATCTTCCCCAGTGCCTTTCCCTTTGGTAACTATTAGTCCATTCTTGGGTTCTGTGAGTCTGCTGCTGTTTTGTTCCTTCAGTTTTTTTTCGTTGTTCTTCTACTCCACATATGAGTGAAATCATTTGATACTTGTCTTTCTCTGCCTGGCTTATTTCACTGAGCATAATACCCTCAAGCTCCATCCATGTTGTTGCAAATGGTAGGATTTGTTTTCTTCTTATGGCTGAATAATATTCCATTGTATATATGTACCACATCTTCTTTATACATTCATCTACTGATGGACACTTAGGTTGCTTCCATTTCTTAGCTATTGTAAATAGTGCTGCGATAAACATAGGGGTGCATCTGTCTATTTCAAACTGGGCTGCTGCATTCTTAGGGTAAATTCCTAGGAGTGGAATTCCTGGGTCAAATGGCATTTCTATTTTGAGTTTTTTGAGGAACCTCCATACTGCTTTCCACAATGGTTGAACTAATATGCAGTCCCACCAGCAGTGTAGTAGGGTTCCCTTTTCTCCACATCCTCGCGAACATTTGTTGTTTGTGTTTTGGATGTTGGCCATCCTCACTGGTGTGAGGTGATATCTCATTGTGGTTTTAATCTGCATTTCTCTGATGATTCACGATGGGGAGCATCTTTTCATGTGCCTGTTGGCCTTCTGAATTTCTTCTTTAGAGAAGTGTCTATTCATGTCCTCTGCCCATTTCTTAATTGGATTATTTGCTTTTTGTTTGTTAAGGTGAGTGAGTTTTTATATATTTTGGATGTCAACCCTTTATCAGATACGTCATTTATGAATATATTCTCCCATATTGTAGGATGTCTTTTTGTTCTACTGATGGTGTCCTTTGCTGTACAGAAGCTTTTCAGCTTGATATAGTCCCACTTGTTCATTTTTGCTTTTGTTTTCCTTGCCTGGGGAGATATGTTCATGAAGAAGTCGCTCATGTTTATGTCTAAGAGATTATTGCCTATGTTTTTTTCTAAGAGTTTTATGGTTTCATGACTTACATTCAGGTCTTTGATCCACCTTGAGTTTACCTCTGTGCATGGGGTTAGACAGTAGTCCAGTTTCATTATCTTTCATGTAGCTGTCCAGTTTTTCCAACACCAGCGGCTGAAGAGGCTGTCATCTCCCCATTGTATATCCAAGGCTCCTTTATCAAATATTAATTGACTGTATATGTTTGGGTTAATGTTTGGATTTTCTATTGTGTTCCACTGGTCTGTGGGTCTGTTTTTGTGCCAATACCAAATTGTCTTGATTACTATGGCTTTGTAGTAGAGCTTGAAGTCAGGAAGCGTAATTACCCCTGTATTATTCTTCCTTCTCAGGATTGCTTTGGCTATTCGGGGTCTTTTGTGGTTCCATATGAATTTTAGACTTATTTGTTCCAGTTCATTGAAGAAAGCTGTTCGTAGTTTGATAGGGATTGCACTGAATCTGTAGATTGCTTTATGTAGTATAGCCATTTTGACAATATTTATTCTTCCTAGGCAAGAGAATGGGATGCATTTCCATTTGTTAGTGTCCTCTTTAATTTCCCTTAGGAGTGTCTAGTAGTTTTCAGAGTACAGGTCTTTCACTTCCTTCGTTAGGTTTATTCCTAGGTATTTTATTCTTTTTGATGCAATTGTGAGTGGAATTGTTTTTCTGATTTCTCTTTCTGTTAGTTCATCGTTAGTGTATAGGAAAGCAACAGATTTCTGTGTGTTAATTTTGTATCCTGTAACTTTGCTGAATACAGATATTAGTTCTAGTAGTTTTGGAGTGGAGTCTTTAGAGTTTTTTACGTACAATATCATGTCATCTGCAAATAGTGACAATTTGACTTCTTCTTTACCAATCTGGATGCCTTGTATGTCTTTCTTTTGTCTGATTGCCTTGGCTAGGACCTTCAGTACTATGTTGAATAACAGTGGAGAGAGTGGGCATCCCTGTCTTTTTCCCAATCTTAGATGAAAAGCTTTTAGCTTCTTGCCATTCAGTATGATGTTAGCTGTGGGTTTGTCATATATGACCTTTATGATGTTGAGGTACTTGCCGTCTATACCCATTTTGTTGAGAGTTTTAATCAGGAATGGATGCTGAATTTTTTCAAATGCTTTTTCAGCATCTATGGAGATGATCATGTGGTTTTTGTTCTTGTTTTTGTTGATGTGGTGGATGATGTTGATGGATTTTCAAGTGTTGTACCATCCTTGCATCCCTGGGATGAATCCCACTTGATCATGGTGTATGATCCTCTTGATGTATTTTTGAACTTGGTTTGCTAATATTTTGTTGAGTATTTTTGCCTTTGCGTCCATCAGGGATATTGGTCGGCAATTTTCTTTTTTGGTGAGGTCTTTGCCCGGTTTTGGTATTAGAGTGATGCTGGCTTCATAGAATGAGTTTGGAAGTACTCCCTCCTTTTCTATTTTTTGGAAAACTTTAAGGAGAATGGGTGTTATTTCTTCTCTATATGTCTGGTAGAATTCAGAGGTGAATCCATCTGGTCCGGGGGTTTTGTTCTTGGGTAGTTTTTTGATTACTGATTCAATTTCATTGCTGGTGATTGGTCTGTTTAGTTTTTCTCTTTCTTGCTTGGTCAGTCTTGGAAGGTTGTATTTTTGTAAGAAGTCGTCCATTTCTTCTATCTTTTCCAGCTTGTTAGCATATAGATTCTCATAATATTCTCTTATAATTGTTTGTATTTCTGAGGGGTCTGTTGTTATTTTTCCTTTCTAATTTCTGATTCTGTTTATGTGTGTAGATTCTCTTTTTCTCTTAATGAGTCTAGCTAGGGGTTTATAGATTTTGTTTATTTTTTCAAAGAACCAGCTCTTGGTTTCATTAATTTTTTTCTATTGTTTTATTCTTCTCAATTTTATTTATTTCTTCTCTAATCTTTATTATGTCCCTCCTTCTGGTGACTTTGGGCCTCATTTGTTCTTCTTTTTCCAATGTCAGTAATTGTGTCGTTGGACTATTCATTTGGGAATGTTCTTCCTTCTTTAAGTAGGCCTGAATTGCAATATACTTTCCTCTTAGAACTGCCTCTGCTGCGTCCCACAGAAGTGTGGCTTTGTGTTGTTGTCATTACTCTCCATATATTCTTTCATTTCTGTTTTGATTTGGTCATTAACCCATTGATTAATTAGGCGATTGTTGTTAAGTCTCCATGTATTTGTAAGCCTTTTTGATTTCTTTCTAAAATTTATTTCTACCTTTGCGATCTGAGAAGTTGGTTGGTACAATTTCAATATTTTTGAATTTACTGAGGGTCTTTTTGTGGCCTAGTATGTGATCTATTCTGGAAAATGTTCCATGTGCACTTGAGAAGAATGTGTATCCTGTTGCTTTTGGGTGTAGAGTTCTGTAGATGTCTGTTAGGTCCATCTGTTCTAATGTTTTGCTCAGTGCCTCTGTGTCTTTACTTACTCTGTACCTGGTTGATCTGTCCTTTGGATTGAGTGGTGTGTTGAAGTCTCCTAAAATGAATGCATTGCTGTCTATTTCCTCTTTAATTCTGTTAGTATTTGTTTCACATATTCTGACGCTCCTGTGTTGGGTGCATATATATTTATAATGGTAATATCTTCTTGTTGGACTGACCCCTTTATCATTATGTAATGTCCTTCTTTATCTCTTGCTACTATCTTTGTTTTGAAGTCTATTTTGTCTGATACAAGTACTGCAACACCTGCTTTTTTCTCTTTGTTGTTTGCGTGAAATATCTTTTTCCATCACTTCACTTTTAGTCTCTGTATATCTTTGGGTTTGAGGTGAGTCTCTTGTAAGCAGCATATAGATGGGTCTTGCTTTTTTATCCATTGTGTTACTCTGTGTCTTTTGATTGGTGCATTCAGTCCATTTACATTTAGGGTGATTATTGATAGATATATACTTGTTGCCATTGCTGGCTTTAGGTTCTTGGTTACCAAAGGTTCAAGGTTGCCTCTTTACTATCTAACAATCTAATTTAACTTTCTTGTTTAAGTTATTGTAAACACTGTCTGATGTTTCTTTATTTCTCTCCCTTCTTATTCTTCCTCCTCCATTCTTTATATACTAGGTGTTTTATTCTTTGCCCTTAGTTAGTATTTGGATGGTCTGCTTTCTTTTCTATGTATGATCTTATTTTCTCTGGTGACATCTTTTTAGCCTTAGGGGTGCTTCCCTCTAGAGCAGTCCGTTTAAGATATCCTGTAGTGGTGGTTTATGAGAGGCAAACTCTCTCAACTTTTCGTTTGTCTGGAAATTGTTTAATCCCTCCATCATATTTAAATTATAATTGTGCTGGATACAATATTCTTGGTTCAATGCCCTTCTGTTTCATAATGTTAAATATATCATGCCATTCTCTTCTGGCCTGTAAGGTTTCTGTTGGGAAGTCTGATGATAGTCTGATGGGTTTTCCTTTGTAGGTGATCTTTTTTCTGTCTCTAGCTGCCTTTAATACTCTGTCTTTACCTTTGATCTTTGCCATCTTAATTATTATGTGTCTTGGTGTTGTCTTCCTTGGGTCCCTTGTGTTGGGAGATCTGTGGGCTTCCGTGGACTGCGAGACTATTTCCTTCCCCAGCGAGGGAAAGTTTTCAGCCATTATTTCTTCAAAGACACTTTCTATCCCTTTTTCTCTCTCTTCTTCCCCTGGTACTCCTGTAATGCAAATATTGTTCCGTTTGGATTGGTCACACAGTTCTCTTAATATTCTTTCATTCCTAGAAATCCTTTTATCTCTCTCTGCCTCATCTTCTGTGTATTCCTGTTCTCTGATTTCTATTCCATTAACAGTCTCTTGCATCTCATCCAGTCTGCTGTTAAGCCTGTCGATTGCTTGTCTGATTTCTGCATTGTCTTTCCTCACTTCCCTCCCTTCCTCCCTCAGCTTTTCCACATTTCTCTGTAGGTCCATCAGCATGGTTATGACTTTTATTCTGAATTCTTTTTCAGGAAGACTGTGCATTTCCATCCCTTCAGGCTCCCTCTCTGGGGTTGTCTGGTTTATTTCAGTCTGGACCATATTCCTCTGTCTTTTCATGGCTATAGAAGTGGTCGCTGGTAGTTGCCAGGTATGTCAGCTGGGCTCTTTAAATCTTTAAAAAGATAAAAGAAAAAAAAAGAAAGAAAGAAAAGAAAAGAAAAAGGAAATAAAAGAAAAAAGAAAAAACAAAACAAAACACAAGAGAAACAAAAAACAACAAAAAAAATGCCCACTGGAGTAGATTCTGTGAGGATGATCTAGGTGGCGTTGTTGCCCCACTATTCTGCAGCCGTGGCCGTGCTGCTCTGCAGGGCCCTTTATAGCTCTGGCCTGGATGGGAACAAATGGGAGAGTGTTGATCTCTTTGGGAAGTTGATGTGCGGCCAGCCTTTCCCAGTCGCCACCTAAGGGGTCCGAAACTCCCCAGGACTTCCAGCCTGCTGGGCTGAGTGTGCCGGGGCGATCCGGCTCCTCTGCTGGGCTCATGTCTCTTTAAGACCGCTGAAGAAATTGTGCGCTTTTCTTTTTTTTTTTTTTCCTTCCCGGGAGCCGGCTGCAAGCACCCTGGTGCATTTCCTGCTCAGATCCAGCACCCTCTGGTTCTCCAATCTCCGCTACACCATGCGATGTGTGTCAGCGCTCCCTTCGCAGATCACCTGGGCTGGTTATTTCGCGGGGGGTACTTCCCCTCCCTCCTGGCTCTGAATCCTCTCCTCCCGCGGGTGCCCTGGGGTGTGTGAGTGCTCGGGTCCCACTGGGTCGCAGCTCTGTATCTTACCCACCTCTTGGGGTGCCGAATCCTCTCTTGTGTAGCTACATGCTGTGCGCTTTCCTGTGTATTTTGGTCTCTCTTTTAGGAATACTTGTATTTTCTGTATTTTCGTAGATAAATATAGTGTTGGGAGGAGATTTCTGCCGCCCTGCTCACGCCGTCATCTTCCCGGAAGTCTCTAAAACAGTAAAATTTTGCTGAATCATATATGCTTGTTTATACTTATGTTGAAACTTATTCAAACAGCATTACCTCAACTGTACTTATTATGACCTGGAATAAATATGAGAATCATTTGCATCATTCCTGCAATAGTAGGTGAATATCACCGAAAATTTTCTGAAAAATATATTGCATTTTTCTTACTTCCTTCATCACTGTCTGTTTTACTCTTCCTCCATAACTAAACTTCTCCAACAGAAGTACCAAAAATTACTAGTATTTTAACAAAAACCAAATCATATGGTATCTTTTTAATCCGTATTCCTTTTTTTTTTTTAATGTTGCAAAATGAATGAACAGGCCAGCCTCCCCAGTCCCTTATCCTGGAGCTTTTCTCCCTTAGACCTCTGTGAAAGTTGCTGTTATCCCCTGACCATAGACTCTGATCCCACTTGGTCTTCTTTTTCTGAAAGCATGCCTCCACGGTTCTTGCCTTGGCATTCTTCATTTTTTTTTTCTTTTGGGATTGAATCTAATTAAGTAATCTCAAGATGACTTCAGAGAAGTCTCATCTTTGCTCTTCAAAAACCATATGGGTAGTTGCAATCACCTGCTTCATCACTCTCTGTACGTGGTGTACACATTCATCGCCACACAGAGTGGACCAGAGTCTCCAGCTCTTTATGCTCAAAGCCAAGCTACCTGCACAAGAGCATCTTTTCAGCTCTCTGTGTAATGGACCAGTCAGAAAAGGGAGCTATAAAAAGAGAGGCATTTTGATATATGATCAGAAAGAGAGCTTCATATAACAGGAATAGTGGGAAGTGTTCTAAATAAGAAAGAGAGAAAATAGGTTATAGTAACAAGATAGCTAGGAACAAATTGATTTATAAGAAAGAGGAGATGCAAGATAGGAGCAGCGGAAGAGAGAGAGAGAGAGAGCATGAAAGTGTGTGTGTGCAACTGGTGTAGAAACAGAGGTTTGAGCATTTAAGCATAGAACCATATGCTCTTTTATTTATTTTTCACTAGAAAGATAGCTCTCCACCTGAATGTCAGCTGAAAAATAATTTAAAACTTACTATGATTAAATGATCTTTCAGGAATATTTGGGGACATATATACT